>JARQZK010000800.1:0-222500 GCA_030704885.1 Cynegetis impunctata | reverse complement strand
AAATGAATATTATTTAGTATTCTGATTTCATTTACACTGGGTGTAACTTGATAATGGGGACATATAAGGTGAATCATAAAATGACAAGTATCAGAAAATCACGGCACTCTGTGAAGAAAGGTGGTTCCATTATAAATAATTTGATTGATAAATTACCGTTTGAATTACATTTACCAACATATCAATATTGTGGTCCAGTAACTAATCTAGAGAAGAGAATAGCTCGGGGGGATATCGGAATAAATTTATTAGATCAAGCGTGCAGAGAACAAGATATAGCATATGACCAATCATCTGATTTTGATAAGAGGAGAGAAGCTGATAATATTTTAATTCAAAAGGCAAGAGAGCGATTGAGATCAAAAGACGCAAGTGAAAAAGAAAAAGCGGCTGCATTTATTGTACTCATATGCTCATGAAAGCAAAAACAAAAATAGGTATGGCACCTAAGCGAATATCTAAAAAGAAATCACGTAAAGGTAGAATTTTGGTAGCACCTAAACGTGGAGGTTTCTTACCATTTTTATTACCACTTTTTGGGGCTCTAGGTGCTTTAGGAGGAGGTGCGGCTTCTATAGCATCAGCAGTTAATAGAGCGAAAACAAATAAACAAATGTTGGAAGAGACTATGAGACATAATAAGGAAATGGAACTCAAGGGAAAAGGTTTAGTACGAAGAAAGAAACGTAAGGGAAAGGGTTTATACATAGGTCCATATCAATGGTATCAAAAAAATTACCAATAAAGTTACCACGACATGCACTTACAAATGTAGAACTTGAGAATTTAGTAAAGAAGTTGAAGATCCCGAATTTTAGAGGAGTATTCATGAGAAATCAACTACCACAAAAAATACGGAATAATGAAACTGGTATTATTAATTTAGATGAAAGTAGTGGAAAAGGTACACATTGGACGGCATATATAAAAATCGGTAGGAATATATATTACTTTGATAGTGTTGGGAATTTGGGTCCACCTATAGAGGCAAGGACATATTTCAGAAGCGATAATATGAGAAACAGAATAATGTACAATAGACAAAGATATCAATCTTTCAATACATATAATTGTGAACAATTAGTTCTGAAATTCTTATATAGTTGGTCACAGCAATAGAATTTTAGTTAAAGGAAATCTTCAGAAGAAAAATGTTCTTCGTGCTTACTGGTAAATCATCAATTTTAATTTCGGAATTCAACCCTCCAATTGAAGTTTAAGATGGGAGATACGTGTTAGGTCTAACATCTTTCGAAGTTTACAATTCCATCCCAAATATTGATAAAGGGCGTAATACAATAAAAATTGGTTCAAAAGAAATAGAAATTCCAACAGGGTGTTATCAACTTCAGGACATAAATAAATATATTCAGCATGAATTGAGCAGTGATTCAAATTTTAGCCATGTATTTTTCGAATTGTCTGCTAACCACAATACATTACACTCACATATTAAGTGCACAGGAGGGGTGGATCTATCTAGTAAAAATAGTATTGCACCATTGATCGGATTCTACTGGACAAAAATATCAAGAAACGTGAAAGAAACTTCAGACAATATTGCCGATATCATTACAGTAAATTCCATATCTGTTGAGTGTAATATAACAGTTAGCAGTTTCAAAAATGGGAAGACTCAACATATAATACATCACTTTTCGCCCAGCGCACCCCCAGGCTTCAAAATAGTTGAGTCCCCTGAACACGTGATTTATTTACCTATTAGTGTTAACACAATAAGGAATATAGTTATTAAAATAGTTGACCAAAATGATGAATACCTACTGACGAATCAGTTGTCTCATACAAATATCACACCCATGAGTCATATACATCACGATACAATAATAACGACGAAATAAGAATATCACTGCAGGAAGATTTATGTACGTTACCAAGTGAGAGCTATCTCTATGTTGAAGGTCAATTACGAAAAGCAGATGGAACTTCTTCAGGAGTAAACACCTATTTCACCAATAATGGAATTGCATTCTTATTTAGTGAAATAAGGTATGAGGTGAATGGTTTCGTTGTTGATGTAAATACGAAACCAGGATTAACAAGTACAATGAAAGGATTAGCATCATTTAACAAGAACGAAGCTGCGAAATACGAGAATGCAGGGTGGTTCCCAGGAAAGGAGAGTAGTATTATTAAAGATGGCCGATTAAGTGTTTGTATTCCATTAAAAATGTTATTAGGTTTCGCCGAAGATTATAAAAAAGTTATGGTTAACATATTCCAAGAATTAATTTTAATTCGTAGTAATAATGATGAATTAGCATTGAAATGTAAACTCAATGCAGATAGAACAAAATGTCTCGCAGATGACAAGTCTAAAGTTATAATTGATAAAATAATGTGGAAAGTGCCACACATAGTACCAGGGTTGCGTGAAGAAGTGAGTTTAACTAAATTCATAGAAAAGGGTAAAGACATCGTAGTTCCATACAGAACCTGGGAACTACATAGTTTTCCATCGTTACCAAATACAACAAGGCATACATGGAATGTGAAGACATCAACGAAATTAGAATCACCAAGATATATTATTATGGGATTTCAAACTAATAGGGATCGATTGGAAGCTGACAGTAGCAAATTTGATACGTGCGATTTCAGTAATATTCGACTATTTTTGAATAATGAACGTTACCCGTATGAAAACTTGAATATTTCATTTAAGAATAATCAGTTTGCAACATTGTATGAAATGTTCACACAATTCAGATCATCATATTATTATGATTATAAATCCGAAACAGACATAACACCATCGCAGTTTGCGGCATCTTACCCACTAATCATTGTCGATTGCGCTAAACAAAAAACTGGGTTTCAAACCCAATCAGTTGCTCTTAGAATTGAGTTTGAAACTAATACTCCAATATCTAATAACACTACTGCTCATGTATTAGTAATAAGTGATCGTGTGTTCACATATAATCCGTTAACCAAATCAGTGAAATAATATGTCATACGCTATAGTAGGTATACAAGGATTCATTATAAATAAAAAAATATTCTACACCAAAGAACTTGCAATTTTGAAGAATGGTAAAATAGCACATTTTATTTTCAAAGAACCGTTTCCATTCAAAGATCTTCCTGAAGAATATAAAAAACAGGTGAATTGGTTAACGCATCACCATCATTGCATACAATGGCGAACAGGATTCATTGAACCTTGGAAATTGAAGTCAATATTAACTGCTCTGACGGAAGATGTTCTTAAAATATACGTGAAAGGAAGAGAAAAAGCAGAAATTATTAAAAAATATATCCCGTCCAAGAAAATTTTCGAATTACCAGAACATCCAGCTTTAGAACGAGATGAGCCCGATTGTATTTTCCATGAGAACAGCAATTGCTATTGCTCTTTGAAAAATGTGAAGTTTTTCCAACGAACTTTTACCGATTTCATTAACGATTCCAGTATGGAATGGATTGAAGAAAAAAGCATTGAAATATTTTATTGATTTGTAATTTTTTCAATAATTAATGAATTTTTTAAAAGATAAACTGTCCAAATTTTTACAATCTTGATAATGTGAATAATATAACCAAGGATAAGTGCATTCATAGGCGCGCGGACCCCACCGCGGGCCCCTCCCACGAAAAATTCAAAGTCCCCCGCAGGAGGGGAAAAATTTTTAAAAATTCGACTAGAAATGTCTTAAAATGCGTTTAAATTTGAAAATCGGTGACCTTGAACACCTTTGAAAAGGGTGCTTTCAGGTACCGAATTTCAATATTTGACCTCGAAATAGACAAATTCTGACCTTGAGCAGGATGAAAATGCCTTCAAACAGGCCTTCTTCCACCCCCCACTACACCCCCACCCATTATTTCCCACCATTTTTCCCCCACTTTTTATTAATATATACGCACACACTGCGCAGTAACAGTCATTTGTTGTTGTGTTCTCGGTGGTGAAAGAACTAGTGCAGTAAAGTAACGAAATGTCCGCGAAGTTTTTTGGTGATTTTCTTGCTAGTCAAAATTCTGAGTCAAAGTTAGCAGTTGGTGATTCTGTGAGTGAACCAGTGTTAAGTTCTGAACAGCAACAAATTCCTCGAGTAAGTTTATTGAGAAACGCTCTTTTAGGTATAAAACCTCGTAAAAGTGTCAAAATTTTATCAAACGTTGTACTTAAGCCTGCAAAACTTGATTCATTCTCTAGCATTAATAAAATTTGTATTTCATCAAACTCTCTCCGCAGTAATCGAAATGTTCTTCCTTTTAATTTGAGAAATACTACACATTGCAGTAATTGGAATGTGCAGTATATTTCATCGCATCATGAGATGGTTGAATTAGCCGAATTTTATGAAAATGAGCGTGCCGCAGAAGTTGAGATGTTTAAATTAGCAGACTTTTATGACAAACAGCGTGCCACAGAAGTTAAAACAACTTATGTGAAGACAACCTCTTCCAAAAAATTTAAATCGAATAATAAATCTAAAAAAGAAACAACTTCAGGCAAGGTAAAATATTCTAAAAAATCTGAATTTCATTTTAAATCTGATAGTGATTCTGCCCACGATTTTGAAGAAGTTAAACCTTTCAAAATTCACAGAGCAAAGAAGAATGAATCGATATTGCAGGTTGAGCCAAAAACCAAATTATATAGATATAAAATAACTAGTAAATCCAAAAGTTTCTTGTGTGGACTCTTCCGACAAAATTGATAGTAGGCTCTCTGTACACCCATCACTTGATCAACTGTTTTATTTAGATGATATTCTTGTATCTGAATTTTCAAAACCTTTTTCCCCAAACGTTAATTGTGTAAGTACCTCTAAAGATTCATCAACCGATCCGCAACCAATAATCAATAGTGAAAATTACCCAATTTCCACTATTGCTCCATTGGTAGGTTTCACAGATGATCTCTTAGAGTGTTCTATGACATCAACCAATGAGAATTTAATTGGTACGTATCTGAATTATTTAGATATTTCTCTTTTCGATAAACAACCCTCGATAGAAAATAATAATTTTGATTGCGCAAGTACTTCTAAAGATGCGTTTGTCGATCCTAAACTAATAATCAATAGTGACAAATCCCAAAAACAATTGGAAAATTGTATCATTGATTCATCGGTAGGATTTACAGATGTTCTTTTAGATGATTCTCCGAACGCAGAAAAAATATTTGATACGTATTCAGCGGATTTTAATATTTCTCAAATTTTAAATGAAATTAAAACAAATAAGGATGATGGAGCTAATACTTCTGAAGTTTTATTTGTCGATCCTGAACCAGTAGTCGATAGTTTCAAGAGTCAAGAACACTTGAGTACTTGTGCGATTGATTCACCGGTTGAATTAACAAATAATATTTCAGACTGTACTGCAACATCGTCCATTGATAAATTTTCGAACAATTATTTATCCGATACAGACATTTCATTGTTTCCAATTAATGAGCCCTTGTTAGAAATTTCACAGGATGATGGGTTAGAGATAAGTACAACGCAAATAATCAGGGAATGTGAAAATAATCCAAAATTTTCAAGGGCTACCGTTTCGAATAAAAATTCCGAACCTCCTAGGTTTTTCAAAGGTTCTATAAAATCTTCCTCTTGTACAAAAGTCTTCCAACGCAAAAAAAACAATCTGTCAAGTGTTGAATCACACTCAAGTGAAAGAAACTATCCTGATATTAGTGATAATATCACTAATGGATGACGTACACTTCTGAGTGTCGAGGATCTCAAGATTACTGCTACCCAACTCCCCCCCTGTGACGTTGCATGTAATGATGACAACATTGTTTATTTCTGCGGTAAAAGACATGGTAGGGTTATTGAAAAACCAATTAAAAAAAGAAAATTAATGTTTGAGGGGGGGTTTACCCAACAACCACAACAAGAGGCAGCAATTATTAAAACCGCGGACTCATCACATTACTCCTCAGGAGATGAGTTTGAGCGACCGATGAGTCCTGTTTTCAGGAGGAGAAAGAATTTCAGAATGAAATCATTCACAAAAAACTTAAGAGGGTAAATCTGGCAAGAATTCAAATCACACATTCCTGATTCTTAATAAGCGTTTCAAACTTATTCGAGGAAATTTTCAAAATTTATAATTCATCGTACAACACAACAACATATGACAAGCATGTCGCTCCTCCTCGTGGTCTTGTCGGATATCCAAAAGTGTTAAAATTGATTGATTTTTGCCTTTATTTATATAAAACACTTATGGTAACTAATGGCGACAGTGTTTGGTTTATTGATTTTTTATTTTTTTTTCAAGAAAACTGTGAAATCCTTCCAATGTTCGTTCTGCAATGCGCTGTTTACGACATCATCGTCCATGAACAGGCATTTAAAAAAATACTGCCATAGTGTGAAGAAAGCGAGAACATAGGAGCCGAAATGGTGCGCTGCGAAGTATGCAGCGTTGACATTGTATCCAATCTCCACAACGCCCATCTAAAGTCCAGAGCATATAAGGATAAAGTAGTTATCCCAATCAGTGAAGGTGTTTCGAAAATTGGGTCAGCCTTCAAAAATAGGGTTGTATCCTACAGGATTGATGCTGACAACCATACAATCAGTATCGATGATTTTTTTTCAAAAATTATGGATAAAATTGTGGAACTTATTCAAAATAGTCTTTCATATATGACTACACTAAAAATTAATTTTGAATTGTTTGGATTATTCACAATTGAAACTAAGGAAATTTTCGATATCAAATCCTTCAATACCCAAAATGTTATCATCACGCTGGGGACAAATTTGGCCGATGTCGTCAACAAATTTATGAACATTATTATTCAGAAGATGTCTGAATTTCAGAAGAGAGATTCAGGTAGGTAAAATTGTATTTTATCAACAAACTTTTATAGAAATCTGTTTTTCGTTTATAGGTTGGGCACTCGTTAAGATATTGAATTTGGAGATTAACATCAACCGATACAATCCATTGAGAGCTTCATCATACGTTGAACTACCGGCATGTATCAGTAAGAAGAACTCCGTTGTCAATGTTAAGAACACCGACCTTCACTGCTTCGGATGGACGCTTATGGCAGGTATTTTTGAGCCGGAAGGTCCCAACTATCTACCACAGTCATACCCTCATTTCTCGTAATATTTCAATTTTAATGATATAGAATTTCCAGTAAAGTTAGATCATATTCCAAAATTTTTAAGCTTAAATGAAAATCTATCAATCAATGTTTATGGTTTAGAGTCATTATTTGAAAATGGAAAAAGAAAATATGAAATAGTTGGACCACTATATTTCAGTAGTGGTAAAAAACCCATACATGTCAATTTACTACTTATCGACGATGATGAGGGAAATTTACATTACTGCACGATTAAAAATTTATCAGGGCTGGTTTCCTCATAAATTTCACGACATAATTCGAAAAAACATTTTTGCGATGGCTGTTTACAATATTTTTCATCAGTGGAGAGTTTATCTAAACATTGTGAAATAGATTGTGGGCAACTATATGCCAAAATTCCTTCAACTAAAATTATTCAAAATAAATTAAAACAGTTTCTTCCTGAAAAGTTTCATTTGCCTTTTATGCCGATTTTGAAAGTTTACTGAAGCCACTTGATACGGTTCAACCAAATCCAGATAGTTCATACACGATGAAAACATTTTTACACGAGCCATATTCTTGCGGATACTACATGGAATGTTCCTTTGATGATTCACTATCGAAATATGTATCCTTTAGGGGGGTTGATTGTTGCGAAAAATTTATAACATCTTTGGAAACATATATTCGGGATATTTATTCGAGATATTTGAGCAAAATCGCCCTAATGGATACTTTAACAGATATTCAAGAAAACGAATTTCAAATGGCCACCACCTGCCATATTTGTACTAAAGAATTTGTTGGTGAATCTATCAAGGTTAAGGATCATGATCATTTGACTTATTTTTATAGGGGACCGGCACATCAAAATTGTAATTTAAATTATAACATTCCAAAATTCATCCCTTGCGTCATACACAACCTCTCTAATTATGATTTACATTTATTTATTGAAAAACTTTCACTTAATGGGGAAGAGGTAAAAGTTTTAGGTCAAACTAAAGAAAAGTATATCACATTTTCTAAATATGTTCCTATTGAAGATAATTCCACAGAGACAAAGCAGAAATTCATAGAGCTTAGATTCATTGATTCATTCAAGTTTTTAGCTTCTTCTTTAGATAAATTATCCAGTACGTTAGATAATGAGCAGTGTGAAACAGTAAAGAAATATTTTTCGGACCCTATTGAATTCAGTTTGATTAGAGAGAAAGGTGTATTTCCCTACTCATTTTTAGATAATTGGTCAAAACTTGACTATCCAAAATTACCTAGTAAAGAAAAATTTTATGATAATTTAAGGGATGAACATATTACAATACGAAAATATCTGAGAGCCCATCGTGTTTGGTCCACTTTTAAATGTCAAACTCTAGGAGAATATCCCGATATATATTTAAAATCTGATATTTTATTACTAGCAGATATTTTTGTAACACTTGCTTACATCATTATTCTCTAGACCCTGCACAGTACTTAACTGCACCATCATTAAGTTGGGATGCTATGTTGAAAAAAACTGACATCTCATTAGAATTACTCAGCGATGTAGATGATACATTTCATTAAGAAAGGTATACGTGGAGGGGTTAGTACATGTGTTAAACGATTCGCCGAGGCTAATAATAAATTTTTACCAGATCATAATCCTAGTAAAGAGTCATCTTATATCATGTATTTAGATGCTACAAATTTATATGGCTATTCAATGAGTCAAAATTTGCCAACAGGTGGTTTTTATTGGTTGAATGAAGATGAAATTGAAAATTTAGATATTGAAAATTTACATAATACCTCACCTGAAGGATATATTTTTGAAGTGGATATTACTTATCCTGAAAAACTACATACTATATATAATGACTTGCCGTTTCTCCCTGAAAATTTCATACCCCCAGGAGGAAAATCTCCTAAGCTGATACCTAATTTACAAAATAAAAAGAATTACATTATTCACTACGAATGCTTGAAACAGTGTTTAGAAAACGGGTTGATTCTCACGAAAATTCATAGAGTTCTCAAATTTCAACAATCTCCATGGTTAAAATCATATATAGATCTCAACACTGATTTGAGAAATAAATCAAAGAACAATTTTGAGAAATCATTATTCAAATTACTAATAAATAGCATTTTTGGCAAAACAATGGAAAATGTTGAAAACCGGAGGGATATTAAATTAGTCACTCATTGGGAAAAGGTTGGAAAAAAGTTTGGGGCGGAAACATGGATTGCTAAACCGAATTTCAAGGACCGTGAAATATTCAGTGAAAATTTAATAGCGATAGAAATGAACAAAGTTCGTGTTACGTATGATAAGCCTATATATGTGGGATTTTGTGTTTTAGAAATTTCGAAAACAGTAATCTATAATTTTTTTTATAATTTCCTGAAGCAAAAATATGGTAGCAAGGTTTCTTTATTATATACAGATACTGATTCACTTGTTGTGGAAATATTAACAGAAAATGTTTATGATGACATCAAACAAAGCGCGGAACATTTTGATCTTTCCAATTATCCAGCTAACAATGTGCATAACATTATACCTAATAAGTCAATAATAGGGAAAATGAAAGACGAGTATGCAGGAAAAATCATCAAAAGTTTTTATGGGACCGGGGCTAAAGCTTACTGTGTTGAACTATTGGATGAAGTTGATAAAAAAGCAAAAGGTATCAGTAAACATATTGTTGAAAAAAAATTCATTGATCTGACTATAAAAATGTCATCACTAAAAATGAATCTTTATTGTGTGTGATGTCAATATTCAGATCGTGTTTACATGAAATGTATACTGAAATGCGCAATAAAGTGGCATTATCATCCTTTGATGATAAACGCTTTCTACTGAAAAATTCTGTCAGGACTTTGGCATGGGGTCATTATGATGTTGATTGGCATGAAAATATTGATACTCTTTTGGCAGAACTTCTGAAATATTGTTGACCACTATTTAATAATCTTTTTTATTCAGTATCATTAATGTTGATTTTCATTATCTTGTTTTCATAATTTTCAAATATTCTAGTAAATCAATAAACCAAACACACTAGTCATAATTCTTCATGTTTTTTAGTTATTTTATTGTATTTTTTATTATTTTATTTAATGTGCGATTAAACTATATATTTATATGATTTTTGTTTCATTTCTTTTGAATATCAATATCCTTACCACAAGTGTATAAGTTGTGTGAATAAACTATATATATATGATTATTGTTTTATTCTTTCCATATATAAAATATTGAATACAACTTCAATATTTAGTGTAGTATTGAATCTTGACAATGCAATTGATAGAGCAACAGAATACTCTACCCATAACGAATCATGATTATTGTCAACCCGAGAAGAAATTTATAAGACATAGTGAACTATTAGGTGCAGAATGTAAAAGGGGTATTTTTGTTGGAGGATCGGGGAAAGGAAAAACCAATACACTAATCAGTATGTTATTACATCCGAATGGTTTACGTTATTTCAATATTTATCTGTATTCAAATTCACTCCATCAACCCAAGTATTAATTTTTTAAAAATGTAATAAAACCGATAAAAGATATAAATTATTATGAATATGAAAATGGTGAATTCATAACACCACCAAAAGATGTGAATCCTTATTCAGTTGTTGTATTTGATGATGTCGTTTGTGATAATCAAAATATAATCAGAGATTACTTTTCCTTCGGAAGACATTTTAATATTGATTGTTTTTACTTCTGACATACCAAAGCAGCTCATACGGGATAATGCTAATTTAGTTGTGGTATTTTCTCAAGATAGAACGAATCTAAAGCATATATATAATGATCATGTGAATGTCGATATGTCTTACGATGAATTTGTAAAGTTGTGTTCTGAATGTTGGAAAGTACCATATGGATTTTTGGTTATTGATAAAGAAAGTGGTATTCACAATGGTCGTTATCGAAGAGGCTTTCACCACTACATTATATTAAAAATATGAAACACTATAGTGATTCAACTTAGTATTAAATAATCAGCATGGATAAACGCTTGGCTTTAGAACTGGTAAAAGCAAGAAAAAATGTGAGAAAAAAACTACATGGATTGAGACATGATTTAGCCACTTCTCAACTAAGATTTTCACGTTCGATTCAACCATTCACTCAACCCTTTGAAAGATTATTGACAGAAATTACAAATAGGAAAAGTAAGATGAAATCTGAAATTAAACCAGAAATTAAACCAGAAATAAAACCAGAATTGAAATTGAGGGAACATGTAGTTACACCAAAAACAGGGAATTTTTAATCAACTCCGAGAATAAGTAATATTTCACGAATGGTTGGTAGAGACGAGAATATCAACTATGACCCTGATTATGAAGAACCCGTTGAAGAAGAACCTGAAGACGAACCGCAACAACTATCAAAAGTTGAGTTGGAAAATATTGAAGCGTTGAAAAATGCTGATGTTTTCCGTGAATTTTTAGATCAATGGTCGGGGTTAGCAAGATTTTATATAGAGGAAATGATAACTAGTCCCTCCCCTGAAGAATTTGACCATAAATATGGTGTTCGCTAAATGTTGGTAAAAAGTATCAGGGTATTATAAAAAAAATTCAAAAGCCCGTAGTTAGGGGGAGAACTAGTCGAACTGTTTCTTCTCAACCCAGTATGTTAAAAAGTCCTACATCTCTGCCTCCTACCACACTTTCGCCAATATTTAAACAATCGAGAGGTGGTGTGTTAAAAAGTACGCTTATGAAATCAAGTAGGCACATGAGAAAGAAATTAAATCTTCTCGAACTTAATAATAAAGATTTAGAATTCATACCATGGAAAAATCCAAATACTCTAATTGAGAGATTAAAATTACTACTTGCATCTCAGACTGCTGGTAACAATAGTCACTCTAATGAGATCAGTCATATTATGAATGAATTGAAAAATGCTAAAATAATATTATAAAATATTTACAACTTTGAAGAATATGTCAGTGTTCAAAAGAAGACTGAAAAAGTATCATCAAAATGACACTTGATAAATTTTACAATCATATTTCACAATATGAAAAAAAACATTATTTACTTCATCTCCATCTCAGAGGAACACTAAATAATATTACTAATAAATATAAATTATCCACTAATACGTCTGAATACATATTCCCGTATGAAACTGCCGAAGTTATATCTTTCGATAGTAATCCAAAAGGTGGATTCATGATACTCATAAATGGTGAGCATATCAAGAAGGATCAGTTATCATTACTGAAAAAAGGAGATAAAATATCATTCCAAAACATCAGACTATCAAGATATACTGATGAGTTTTTCGCCGAGTTCATTTTGAAATTGAACCTATTCTAAAATGGTAGTAATAAAACAAGATATTGTTAATGAGCTACATAGTCCTCTGAGAATTAATTTCCCCAGGAGGCGTGTAATAGTTAAAGGACTCTCAGATCTTTTTCAAGCAGATTTAGTTGAAGTTATACCATATGAAAGATTTAATAAGGGTTTTAAGAGTATACTGATTGTGATAAATGTGTTCTCGAAATATGTTTGGGCAATTCCGTTGAAGAATAAAAGTGCAAAAGATGTAACAATTGCAATGAATGAAATTTTGAGAGAATTGGAGAATCCACCTAAAAATCTGTAAACTGATTTTGGTAAAGAATTTTACAATAAAAATTTTAAGGAATTGATGGAAAAATATAACATAAATCATTATAGTTCATACTCAAATTTGAAAAGTAGTGTTGTGGAAAGAGTTAATAGGACAATTAAATCGATTATGTGGAAAGAATTCAGCGTTCGTGGAAATTATAAGTGGATAGATATATTGAACGATATAGTACATCAATATAATTCAACAAATCACTCAACTACAGGTTATAAGCCGATTGATGTTAACAGTGAAAATGAAAAAAAAAATCTGAATTCGGCTTATTCATATCTCAAGGCAATAGACCCAAAAAAGAGTAAATATAAAGTTGGAGATTATGTTCGAGGGAGTAGAACTAGAAGAGTTTTCGCAAAAGGTTACACACCTAATTGGTCAAATGAAATTTTCACAATTCGGAAGATACAATCAACATATCCAAGAACTTACTTATTACGTGATTCTTCAAATGAAGATATCAAGGGTGGTTTCTACGAATTCGAACTGCTGAAAGTAAAACATCCTGATATTTATTTGGTAGAAAAAGTTCTGAGAAAAAAAAGGAAACAAACTGTATGTGAAGTTTTTAGGTATGGGGAAGGAGCATAATTCCTGGATCAAGAAAAATGATTTACAATAAATTAATTCTGAAATACTCTTTATTATGTAAAGATATTGAGAAATAAATATTTTTTTCACAATTTTGTCTTAAGTTTACAAAGTGAGATTACAGCTGAGAAAATCTATTATAAAAAATATTATTTCTGTGCTCCATATCTAAAATAGGAGCTAGAATGTATTCACAGTTTCTTATTCTACTATTGAATCTTATTCTATCAAGGACAAACATCTCCCAGTAATATTTTCGAGATTCTCGATATGCAAAAGTCCAAACACACATATGATGAATAGTATCTATATGGTTAAATGTAACTTTCTTCATATCAATATGCTATCTGATTCACTTCATTCATTACAGTATATGGATCAAATTTTATTAATTCTTTGAAAATCAGTGAATTAAATAAATATTTATATGACTTATCTAATAAATCGTTTATATTCACTAAGAAATCACTACTCATTTTTGACACGGACCGGGTAACCATTCTGTAGAACTCTGGAAATCCATGATATTCTAGGAACTCAATATAATCACTTATTAATTTCTGTAGTGAAAATAATTCACACATAGTGTCTCGACCAATATACACTTGACAATTGTCATTTTTCAATCCAAGAATAGACTTATTATTGATATTTATGAAGAATAACGTACAGTTATTCAATTTCTTGAATTCTGCTGATGATGATTTCTCCAAATTCCTATGGATAAACTCTTCACAGTTGACTAATTCACGAAACTCTTCAACTTTGAAATCTGAAATACATCGCACTAACTACCTTTGAATTCACTGAAAGCAAAATATATACTGAGAAAAAATGGGTAGGGATGAAAAATGTCAAGGCCACTATTGACCAATTGAAATCAAACTTGAGCCCACTCCTGGTACATCCAAGGTTAATGCTCTCAAGGGCTGGTCTATTTTCAAGGTCAATCAATCGAAAAATAAGCTATCCCCACTCCTGATAAATATTCGAGGTCATTATGCTCAAGGTCTGTTCTACTTTCAAGGTAAACCAATCGAAAAATAAACTATCCCCACTCCTGATAAATATTCAAGGTCATTATGCTCAAGGTCTGTTCTATTTTCAAGGTAAACCAATCGAAAAATAAACTATCCCCACTCCTGATAAATATTCGAGGTCATTGTGTATGGTGCACGCCCCTCAACTAAGTAACCCCCACTCCTAAATATCGACTCAAGGTTAACCGCCTTATCAAGGTCAAGGTCATTGTGTATTGTGCACACCCATTCTTTATCTACTTATGAAGTACGAGTGAAGTAGCTTGATCAGATGGTGAGGGAATCTTTTTTGAATAATTTTGTAGATGAGTCCATCTATCCCACTTTGGTTTGTTTCACCACTTTATTGAGTCTTTTCAATATATGTACTTAACTTTCTCGTAGATTATACCTATCTTTCGGTTACCTGCCTTCAGGATTGGGATAATGGTAGATGTTTTCCATATGGAGGTAGATTTTTCACTAGTTTAATAGCAACCTCTTCGCCTCCTAGGGCTTTGTTATTCGATAGGGCCTTTATGATACCCCTAAGTTCGTCGAAGGTTACTAGTAATGCATGGATTTTCCCACAATTTGAGGGTATTTCTGATTTCAGGAAGTTGTATGTTAAAAATAGGATTAATTTTATTATAGTCATTAAAATGCGTTTAGATTTACGGTTGTGAACCTCAGAGGAAATCAGCCTTGGAATTTAGGACCTGTACATAAATATCAAGTACCAGGTAATTTTGAGTTAGTACGTTTTTAGTCTTCGTGGCAGTGATTTCATTGAATTCCTCTGTTGCAAGTCAAAGTGACGAACATCTCAAATTTTTGAAAATAAAATGGAAAGTGTTAAACTGTGTACTCTGTGTAAAGAGCCGCTTGAGACCGGTGTGAATGAAGTTATTGTTGTTCAAAGAATAGGACTCCAATCTTTAATTGAAAAAAGCAAGTCAACAGATGACAAGAAATATAAACAGTGGGAAAATGCAGAATCGTTTGAGTTTCATTCTGGTGAGTATATTTTATGGTGGTTGAGGTTATGTTAGTGGAAACATGTGTTTTCTTATGAAAATAAATTCAGCGGACATTTCATTATTATAGAATATATTTTCCAGCAATGCGATTATTATGCGTGATTTTCGGAAATTATATGACTACATTTTATTTACTCTGAAAATTTGGTTGTTTTCAACAAAATTTGGTAAGTGTCCGCTAGCGATAGCAAAATTAAAACTCAACAACTTCTGATATAAAATACACTTAAACAGATGTAAACAAAGCAATATATGGCCCATGCGTTAGTAATATTCGACACCGGTAGGGAGCGTATCGCTTATCTACCTTCGCCAATACACAACCTTTTAACTAAAGCTGCTGTCACAAGAAACTATTTTCCATAGTTTGAGTCTCTGAATGGCCCTTTCCACATGAATTCGAGCTCTAGCGATTTCGGCAGTAAGATCTGCTTGCTCCTTGGATAGTTGTTTCTTCTTCCCCATAAACGGTTGACGAATGAGTTTCAAATAATGATCTTCACATTCTTTCTCAATCATGAAATCCTTATCTACCATACTCCATCATGAGGATCCAATTTGGATATAAAATTCTCATTATTGAAGATTCCTTTGTCACTAGCTCTCCCTCCATAAGCAGGACTGACATATGATATCATGCCTGATGGGGTGACTGGTGACTCCTATCAAGAATTTCAGAGTCATGGTACCTTTATAATGGGAATAACTTTTGATCCTGGTTCTCAGGCATTTGCTCTTTTGTACTGGCACTTCTGTACAATCTAACACAACTCTAGTATTTAGAAATTTTCTGAAACAAACTGGCATATTTGCTAACACTTCCTCTTTACTATGCCATTTTATTACTGGTTTCAAAACTGTTGCTAGCCGGGATTAAGTTCAATAGAAATATCTAGTACATGTTGACACAGTTAAATTAAATAAAATTGCCAAACATCGAAAAGATTGGTTGCTTTTTATCTTAATTAGAACAAGTATTACCCTTATTTGAAGATTATATGGAATTTCTTGTGAATTGATATCCATAATATTTTTACTACAGTCTACAAGTCTTTATAGTATTGAAATCAACCTCAGTGAAACACCTCATTTCATAGTCCGAATGTAGTCCATCTCCTAAATGATATATGGGAAAAGCTGTTTGTATCCCTTCATCAATCACAGCATCTAGTGTATTGACAATTGGTTCTTTGTAGCTTTAAAACTTTCTTGATTCTAGTACTGGCTGTAATACAGGAAGATGATAATCGTGATCCAACAGTCTGGAATATCCACTGAAGCAAACTCGTTTTCCATAACATTCTCTTCAAACCTTTCCTGTGGTACTGGCAGATGATAATCATGATCCATCACTAGATTGCCTGGAATATTCACAGAAGCAAATTCACTTTCAATAACATCCTCTCCAATACTTTCATCATTTTCATTACCTACATTCAGCTCGTAACCTCAAAAATTCAAAATGTTTATAAAATAGTTATAAGATGTATGCCTGTGATTGACTTAGTAGGGTTAGTTTTTACAATTATACATAATTTATCCATATACCTGGTGTAAAATCGTCATTAGTGAAGTGTTCACTGCAAACCCACATGTATTTTGTAACTGGCTTGCCAATTTTCAAAACTTCTTTCCATTGTTTGGCTAGCTTTGGATCTTTTAGAAAAAAATGCATGGACACACTATATGAAATATAATTATTGCACTGAGCAGTATTTTTTTTGATTTGCTCGTCATTATAAGTTTGATCTATCTTCTAGCGTTCACTAAACTAATTAAAAATGTAAAAAATCCAAATTGAACCAACTTAGACAATGATGTTATCTTATGGAGAATAGGGAAAACATAATAAGCGATACGCCCCCTACCGGTGTCGAATATTACTAGAGCATGGGAGATAGATTGCTTTGTTTACATCTGTTTACGTGTATTTTATATGAGAAGTTGTTGAGTTTTAATTGTGTTTTGGATCGTTTACAAACGTTCAGAAGAGATGAATTACTATTGTTGTGTATTCTATTGTTCATCTTGGGCAAAAAAAACCGAATATAGCTTACATACCTTTCCGAAAGCTGGACAATTCAAAGTTGCATTCCAAACAACGTTGGGAAACAAGGAAATGATGGACAGAAGAAAGGTGTGGATTCATAACTTGAAGATTGAAAAAAAATGTCTGAACATAAGAGAGTTGTTCTTCACAGTTTACTGAGAATAATTATTTTCCCTGCAGTAAGTTTGTGGATTTTTCCATATAGAATTATACCAACTAATGATGTGTAATTTTCAGCTAACCGAAAACGTAGAGTTTCTGAAGTCCAATGCTATTCCAGCGAAAAATCTTTCGCTTTTATCGGAATCTGAACCTGGGCCATCATCCAGAGATTCTAGATTATTGTATTATCTTTCATGTAACAACCAGAGATACTATTAAAATAATAATAACAAATGATGTTTATTTGCACAACCAAAATAACAGTTTATCATAACATTAAGAATATGAAATAAATCTGGACTCTATAGCTAGGTAAAAACTAAAATATTCAATTATATAATCAGGAAAACAGAGATTCTATTAAAAAAACCAGACTCTCAGAAGTCCGCCGTACTTTTAGGATAGCTGTTATACGTCAAAAAAATTCAAAAAATAATATAACTCATTATGTTCAAACCATTCAAGCAGAGTATTCATATTAATTCTTCTTCCATTTCATGTTGTTTCTTTCAGTTCAGCTGGTAAGTACTTAGTTTTGTCCATTATACTCAAAAATTCTTCAGTTCGTAATAAAAGTAGACATGTCAGAGATGTTTTCTTGAAACTTTTGAAAGTTTTTTATTTTTTAAATAAATAGGTGTTCTATCATACAGCCTTTTCATGAGGTATACATAGTTCCTTCAACCAATTAATTTATTCGTCCTCTACTTTATTTTATTATTGATTTTCATCTTCAATGATAAAAACTCAGTGTAAATTTCAACTTGATGTAGGTAGGTTATCTACTGTTGAACAGAGATAAAATTGTCCTCAATCCAAACACAATATATCACAGGAAAATACAAAGTCCAAAAGAAACACAAATTACGACGATAAACGTTCGAAAACTCAAAACGAAATGAACGTAAATACCATTACAACCAATGTAAACAAACAGCTAATCTCCCATGCTCTAGTACCGATATTAGCCGTTCCGGCGCTACGATCTTAATTTCGGACGCCTATAGTTTGTTTTCCCCCAGTTTGAAGTTCGAATTATGTAACCTAGACGTCGCCCACTTCGTGGGTTTCGCGAATAACAACATGTTGTAGTTGTATACCGTGATTGTGCTAATTTGTGAACATGAACAATCTGATCGGAGATCCGATTGGTAAATAGCAAAGTACAAATATGACGTGTAGATGTAGAATGCAATTTTGAAAATTGAAATGATAATGTTCAAGTATTGATAGTCAAAAAATCAAACCTCAAATTTACGAAATAAAACATAAAGAGCGAGTGCCTTGATTAATACACAGAAAATTTGTATTATTTTTGTTAATTATTATTTCTGCAGATCGCCGAAGTATGCATATCTGACAAAACTGCATAATGAAATTGAAATTTAAAAGGGCCCTAACGATTGTCGCTATTGTTTTGTTGATATTATTAGTATTTATGATATATTCATTCAATAATTTCACTGATATTTATGGCAGCAGAAAATCATCAATAGCAGAGGAGTTTGAAGAGGTAAGTTAATTTTTGGTATTTGATGGGAATATTTTTTAGTCAAAGATTGGACACTGATATATCGAATACATAAAAAAGGGGGAATGTCTGTACTAATGTTGTTGTGAATATCCTTTAAACAGTAATTTTCATTCTCGTAGTATTACAGTAATTAATGTACCAATGCTCAACCTTTTGAAATCAAATGGTAGCTCAAATTCGTATTCAAACACATTTCATAGGTAGGTTAAGTATTTAGCAAATTCATGCATAATTAAAGTATTTTTGATTTTTCATCTTCCTTGAATTGTGATTATATATTATTGTCTTTGTATTAGGTATATGATATTACTGAACTTAATTTTTGTAAAAGCTGAATGGAAATACACTTTCAGTTTAAGTTTTACTATTAACAGTTATACATATGGTTTAAGTTGTCAGCCTACTCTGTATAGTAATTAGATACCTATTGTATGACTCTTTGAAATGACTGAATTTTAGACTATAAATAATTTCTGTGAAAAGCCTGCTAAAGAACTAGCTGATTGAGTGTTTAAAACATATGATATTATAATGTTACTCTTAAATTTAATATGACTATTCAATACATCAATAAAATAGTTGGAAATAATTGAGAGTATTCCTGATAATAAATGTTGATGAACAATGTGAATAATGAAGTTTTGTTTTCTTTTGCATGAATGAATTGTATTATTAATAAAGAAATAAATTATTTCTTATTTGAAATAAAGGAAATCGTTTATTTATTTTTATTTATTAGAGGAGACAAAAATGTTCGTAGATCTATAATTAACATTTTAAGGAGTTGAAATATTGAAGTTGTATTATATTGTAGTTTATATTTCTAAAAAATTGTAAGTAGAATAATCCTAAGTAATGCTCAATTAATTTCAGAATAAATGGTTACATTTCGAAAACCGAATAAAGCAGTTAGAAAATGGACTCAATGAACACCATGAAGCAGTTAATCAAATTCGAATGGCTATGAAGAATATAATTTCACCTTCTGTTGCTCTTCCTATATTTGGAAGTTATAATAGTACTCCTTGGAGAATATCTGATATTAAGAAAAATGTACATCCAGAATCAGAAATGCTCTATGAATCTAGTTGCTCTTTCAGAACTAGTATAGAATCTGATTCTGAAATCAATATGCTAGATGTTTATGAAGAAAATGATTTTGAAAACAAAGATGGAGGGGTATGGAAACAAGGATGGAAAATTGAAATAGATGAAAAAGATTGGAATAGGAATAATATTCTTAAGGTCAAAATAACTTTCCCATGATTTTTCATTTATATATATATATATATATATATATATATATATATATATATATATATATATATATATATATATATATATATATATATATATATATATATATATATATATATATATATATATATATATATATGTATATATATGTATATATACATATATTTATATATATATATATATATATATATATATATATATATATATATATATAAAACTATTTGTAGGGACTGCAGCAATGTAAAAGGAAACTCTTTGAAGTTTTTCCAAGCTTTCGGAATCGTTTATTCTATCATCAGGGAGAATCTATCTTGAGGATGTTTACATATATGTTCATAATAGGATATAAGAAACATTGAAAATGATGCTATTTGCTAAATAATTAGCAAAGTTCATACATTTTTGAAGTTATTATAATTAAATTTCTGAACGAAATGACAAATCGGTGTCACTCATTTTTTTATTATTTTTATTTTCAAACTGAAGTTTGACATTATTTCGTTACGTTAAATTAATTTGATGTAGTCTTATTTTATATCAAGTGAAAGTAAAAAAGAATATCACTCAAATGGCTTATATCTGTTTTTTTATTGATGGAGTTATTGTCTTGATAAATAAAGGCCATTTCTAAAAAAGATCTTTTTGAAAGATGTGATTCTCTTGCAAGAACAGTTGTTGAAAGGCAGTTCATCTGGTGGTCACAATCATTGACATGTTTAGCTAAGGCACATCTCTCAGGGTGTAATCTACTATCACTCTTTATGAGAATTGTTATTTTGTCTTATAATGTTATCTTTTGTTAAGGATGTGCTAAATAAAATTTTCTTGACTAGAGATGGTGGGTAGGAATTTTGTATGAAAAGTTCTTAAAGTTTATTCAAATTTTTGTTATGAAAAGATATATCAGAAATTTTGAGTACTCTGTTTTTCATTTGTTTTAACAAATTCACTTTCATCGAAAATTTGTGATAAGAAAAGAAATTCAAATACCTTCCCGAACTGCATGGTTTTCTATACCAATCAATCAATATTATGTTATCAACCGATCGTATAAGTTTTGTATCAAGAAAATGTACTGAAAGATCTGAGTGTTCTATTTCGATTGTGAATTGTATGAATGGGTCGTAACTATTAAAAGTATCTAAAATTTCTGTTATGAGACGACTCAGATCTTTCAGTACCTTTTCTTGATACAAAACTTATACGATCGGTTCATAACATAATATTGATTGATTGGTATAGAAAACCATGCAGTTCAGGAAGGTATTTGAATTTCTTTTCTTATCACAAATTTTCGGTGAAAGTGAATTTGTTAAAACAAATGAAAAATAGAGTACTTAAAATTTCTGATATATCTTTTCATAACAAAAATTTGAATAAACTTCAAGAACTTTTCATACAAAATTCCTACCCACCATCTTTAGTCAAGAAAATTTTATTTAGCACATCCTTAACAGAAGATAACATTATAAGACAAAATAACAATTCTCATAATGAACTTGTTACAGATATGAATCAAGTTTCAATTTTTTATGCCTCATTACCTTATATAAAAGAAATAACACCTAAACTGACCAGAATTATTCAATCTTTTGAAAACATCAAAATTGCAAATAGAACAGTTATTTCAATGAGACAAATATATTCGAAAGTAAAAGTCAAAATTCCTATTTTATCACTTACAAATGTTGTTTATAATATCCCTTGTCATGATTGCGATAAGAATTATATTGGCCAATTAAAAAGACTATTAAAAGGCAGTATCACTTCTCATAAGAGTGATAGTAGATTACACCCTGAGAGATGTGCTTTAGCTAAACATGTCAATGATTGTGACCACCAGATGAACTACCTTTCAACGACTGTTCTTGCAAGAGAATCACATATTTCAAGAAGATCTTTCTTAGAAATGGCCTTTATTTATCAAGACAATAACTCAATCAATAAAAAAACAGATATAAGCCATTTGAGTGAAATTTATTCTTTTTTACTTTCACTTGATATAAAATAACACTAAATCAAATTAATTTAACTTAACGAAATAATGTCAAACTTCAGTTTGAAAATAAAAAAATGAGTGACACCGATTTGTCATTTCGTTCAGAAATTTAATTATAATAACTTCAAAAATGAATGAACTTTTCTAATTATTTAGCAAATAGCTTCATTTTCAATGTTTCTTATATCCTATTATGAACATATATGTAAACATCTTCAAGATAGATTATATATATAGTTATATATATATATATATATATATATATATATATATATATATATATATATATATATATATATTTTTTTAATTTTATATATTTTTTATATATATATATATATATATATATATATATATATATATATATATATATATATATATATATATATATATATATATATATATATATATATATATATATATATATATATATATATATATATATATATACACTGTGTCCGTAAAGTATGGAACAAATTCATAGTTAGCTAAACAGACCATTTTAAGGAATAATCATGAAACACGTCGATTTTTGATTTCAATTTACCGTATTTTAAAATAATAATCTAATATACAGGGTGAATTACTTTCGAGTAATGACGTCACCGTCATTTTTTTCAAATGGAACATCCCCATTTTGTCTCAATTTTCGGATTACTCTAGCTCAGCTGATTCCAAAAATGTATCACATGTTGATTCCAATTGGTACAGGGTGGACAAAAATACAATAGTTTTGTGTGTGCTCATAAAGTAACGCGTAACATTCTTTATTAGTTAAATTAACAATATTATTAAAAATACTTATTGTCTAGCGGCTATTGGTTTAAATGTAACACCCTGTAGTTTGTTACATTTTTAGATTAATAAAAATGAGCTGTTTCCAAACATGTTTGGTACTTGTGGTCTAGCAGACAGAATATGAAAGAAATTATTTCTTATCAATTTAAAAAAAACATAGTCGTCTATTTCTTTGTGAAATGTCATTATTTGTTTAGTAATTTATTGATGTTCAGTGACATTTTAGTATTACAATATTTTTGGTATTCGTGAATGTTTTAATTATTGCTTAGATTTAATTTGAAGTAGAAATGGAGTTAAGTGTAAAACAAAAAATTGAAATACTTATGATGATTGGGTATGGAGACAGATCGCGAACTCAGATGGAAGTGTGCAATTTGTTTAATGATAAATATCCAGAAAGACCTATAACGCGTTCAACAGTCAGTAAGATTGAAAAGAAATTTCGGGAAACTGGTACGGTTGAAAATGTACGTAAATCAAATGCTGATACAGCATTAGATGTTTTACTGAGTTTTGAAGAAGATGCGCACACTTCTGTGCGTAAAGCTAGGCGCGATATCGGTGTTAGCAAAACAACGGTACACAAACTATTGAAGCTTGAAAAATGGCATCCTTATGAAATCAAACTTGTGCAAAAATTAAACGAAGATGATCCCGATAGAAGAATACAACTTTGCGAAGAAATGATGGATAAATGTCACCGAGACCCTCTCTTGGTACAAAACATTATATTTTCTGATGAGGCCACTTTCACGTTAAATGGCGAGGTTAACCGTCAGAATTGTAGATACTGGGCAAAAGAAAACCCCCACTGGATGCGTGAGCATCATACACAATACCCGCAAAAGGTAAATGTGTGGGCTGGAATTGTAAGAAATCGAATCATTGGACCCTACTTTATCGAAGGTAATTTAAACGGGGCAACGTACCTTGAGTTTTTAAGGGGGTATCTCGTACCTACTTTACGTAATTTGTTTCCCAGCAGACGTAATCCTGGAGGTTTTGATGAAACTTTATGGTTTCAACAGGATGGTGCACCTCCACATTATGCTGTAGATGTTAGAAGGTACCTAGATGAAATTTTTCCGAACAGGTGGATTGGTAGACGTGGACCTACTGAATGGCCAGCGAGGTCACCAGATTTCAATCCGTTGGATTATTTTATGTGGGGCCATCTGAAGAATGTTGTTTATAAAACGAAACCAGCAAATATTGAAGAACCAAAAGAGAGAATTCGAACAGAAATAAACAATATTATTCAAGAAAGCATACACAAGGTTCAACAAGAATTTGTACACCGTTTGGGTTACTGTCAAATACAGCAAGGGTTGCAGTTCGAACATTTATAAAGTCATGTATTCCATCATATTCTGTCCGCTAGACAATAAGTATTTTTGATAATATTGTTAATTTAACTAATAAAGAATGTTACGCGTTACTTTATGAGCACACACAAAACTATTGTATTTTTGTCCACCCTGTACCAATTGGAATCAACATGTGATACATTTTTGGAATCAGCTCAGCTAGAGTAATCCGAAAATTGAGACAAAATGGGGATGTTCCATTTGAAAAAAATGACGGTGACGTCATTACTCGAAGGTATTTCACCCTGTATATTAGATTATTATTTTAAAATACGGTAAATTGAAATCAAAAATCGACGTGTTTCATGATTATTTCTTAAAATGGTCTGTTTAGCTAAAAATGAATTTGTTCCATACTTTACGGACATTTATATATATATATATATATATATATATATATATATATATATATATATATATATATATATATATATATTTATATATTTTTTTTTTTATATATATATATATATATATATATATATATATATATATATATATATATGTATATACATTAATGAGTTATATTAGGGTCTAATAACTCACAATTTGGATTGACTAAAGAATAACTCTTTTTCTCTTGTCCGAGCTTTTGCAATTTAATTTATTGCTTCTTCAGGGTTCTAAAATTTTTTTCAATCAACAACAAAACAATATATACTCTTCTCTTATAAACAAGATTTGAGGTTGAAATCAATAAAATCAAATATCAATTCAACAATCTTATTCTGATTCAATCATATACACGTATTATCTTTTCTAAAATTTAATCTTTTGATGCCCATAATGAGGTAATTTGTATGAATTTTCTATTAACCTCAAGGTGGGCATCCTTATATAATTGTAGAAAGGACAAAATATGATTTTTAAGCAGAATATGGTTGTTAAATTCATGTTTTATTTCATTGATTTCAACCTCAACTCTCGGTAATAGGAGATGAGTATGTATTGTTTTGTTGTTGATTGAAAAATTTTTTTCAGAACACTGCAGAAGCAATAAATTGAATTCCAAAAGCTTGGACAAGAGAAAAGAGTAATTCTTTAGTCAATCCAAATTGTGAGTCGGCAAGTAGTTTTAGGTGGTATCCGGATACTGTGGGAAAAAACAAGTGGTGATAATTATATGCTACCTATTTATTGCATGGTTTCAAATGAAATTCTGAATTATAAAACACAAAACCTAAAATTAATGTACGAATCTGAACCGGCGGTCTTGAGGCAGTTTTTTATAGTTTGGTTTTGGTAAAAATTCATCTTTGAGAAAGATGTTTCACATACGTATGTTGAGCCAAACATAGTGGCCAAATTTATGGCTATTTTTTTGCGATTTTCATATTTTGTGGCACATGTTCGGCCCAGAATTCTTCAGTGGATGCAGTTTTATATATTTGCAAAGACATCTTCCTCCATATCAATTATTTCCATTTGAAGTGATGTCTTTGACAGATTAAATTATAATATTATAACAATATTTGGACGTCCGAGGTTCGACCTTTCGCGGTCCGCCTGTTGCTGACCTCTGCCTTAGACCCTGATATAGTTTATTAATACAATCCTACAGACTCTTGAAGTGACATATAAATATTTATATATATATATATATATATATATATATCTATCTATATATTTATATATATATATATATATATAAATATATATATATATATATATATATATATATATATATATATATATATATATATATATATATATATATATATATATATATATATATATATATATATATATATATATATATATATATATTTATATATATATATATATATATATATATATATATATATATATATATATATATATATATATATATATATATATATATATATATTTTTATATTATTATATATATTTGTATATATATATATATATATATTTATATATATATATATTTATATATATATATATATATATATATATATATTGTGTGTGACAATGTTCGAATAACACTATCTTCGACAATAAACTATTTCGACGAGTTGTAATCCATATAGGTCGCACTAAGCAAAACGCAAAAAATACCAAGACTCACCCTTTCTAGTGTTCTTCGACTTGTAGATCTCTTCTTTAGGGGTACCCCGAGTTGAGCACACCACTTTAGTCTGTAATTAGGCACTTCGCTCAATTAATCACTAAATTATATGAATGGATATGTCTATCGAAACGATGTTTACAATGCGAAATCTCGAACAACAGTGTCTGTGATCTGGCAAGCTTTGCGTTGCGTTGCGACCAACAAAATATGTGACAACAAAAAAAAGAAAGATAAAAATTCTCCACATTTTTTACCGAATCTAGCTCGTTTCAGTGAAAACCGAACATACCGCTCACCAAAAATATACCAAAATATTTTTTTTTCTTTCAAATAAACAACAAAGAATTTTCAAAATAATAAGATACCAGAACTAAAATTATAAAATTAAACAAAATTTCTATTTTCTATTAGGTAGGGGGCATAGTTTTACAACTGGACGTTTGATTAACCCCTCAGTTGTCCGAACAGTAGCCACTCGGCATACACCGTCTTGTCCAAGATGAATTTCTGATATTCGACTTAATTTCCATTTCAAAGGTGGAGTATTATTGTCGCGAATTAAAACTAATCTACCGACTGTTATTCCAGATTTGCCATGTTCATCCCACTTGCCACGTTGCATAAGGGAGTGAAGATATTCATTATGCCAGAAATGTTGTTGCATTCTTTGAAGAAGCTGCCAACGATTAAGTCGATTCAGATTAAGCTGACTCAAGTCCGGATCTGGAATAGCTGTTAATGGTTCTAGGGTGAGAAAATGGCCAGGCGTTAATACGTCTAGGTCATTTGGATCAGAACTTATTTCGAAAAGAGGTCGAGAATTCAAAATTGATTCTATGAAAACAAGAACTGTATAAAACTCTTAGTAAGTGAGAATTTGATTACCGACAACACGCAATAAATGAGATTTAACAGACTTTATGGCACTCTCCCATAATCCTCCGAAATGAGGCGAGGAAGGTGGATTGAAATGCCAATTTATTTTTTCCTTTTCTAACACTTCTGTCATGATGCTTTGGAAATATCTATTAGCTCCTATAAAGTTCGTACCACAATCACTATAGACATCAGAACAACGACCTCGACGTGCGATAAATCGACGAAAAGCGGCTAAAAAGCATTCAGTTGATAACTCCGAAGATAGCTCTAAATGAACTGCTTTTGTGGCACAACAAACAAATAAACAAAGATACGATTTAAAAGATTTTGCCCCTCTAAATTTTCCTAATGTTACTAGGAAAGGTCCACCAAAATCACAACCAACATGAGAAAAGGGCTTTATTTGTGACACACGGAACGAGGGTAAATTTCCCATGATCGGTTGCACCGATTTAGGATTAACCTTGAAACAACGATAACCATTAGCGATTACTCGACGAATTGCTCTTCGTGGAGATAGGATCCAAAATTGTTGACTTATTAAGAACTGTAACGTTCTTAAACCTGGATGGCAGTACCTTTCATGAAAATATTGAATTAATAACTCTGTAAATCTATGGTTTTGAGGCAACAAAAAGGGAAATTTTTGATCATATTTTAATTTCGAATTGATGAGTCTTCCACCCACCCGAAAATGTTTATTTTCATCTAGAAATGGGCATAGCCTTCTCAAGGGTTTTTAAACTGATGATCCCTTTTCTAGACGAGAAATTTCTTCGAAAAAACATCATGTTGCACAATACGGAGAATCACTAAAAGTGAGTGTCTTAAATCTTTCGAGCGAACATATAAATTTCCGTCGGTAGGAATATTCAAGCGACAAAATTTTCGAGGTGAAATTTTAGAAACAAAGGTTAAACAATAAACCAGAATTCGCTGAACTTTCTCCAGAGAAGAAAATTTAATAAGTAACAATATGACAATATACACATCCACGCCGACAGTTAGCGTACAACAGAATAGGAATTTGTAGAACTAGGAATTAATGGAAACGATAGCCAAGAGGGCCCCGCCCACTATAAGGAATTACTAAGAAGCTCAGAAGGCAAAGCACCTCTCGATGCAATGTCAGCTGGGTTTTCTTTACCAGCCACATGATGCCAATGAGCAGGATTCACTTGCTCCTGAATGTGGGCCACACGATTACCAACAAATGTAGACCAACGATAAGGAGGAGATCTGATCTAGTCAAACAAACTTTAGAATCGGACCAGGCAAAAGTTTTTTCTATCTGAATGTGGTTTTTGTAAGTGGAAAAAAACGAATATTATGAGATCTGCTAGAAAAACTGCTGCACATAATTCCAATCGGGGAATTGATACTAGTTTGAGAGGGGATACTCTTGATTTTGCAGAAATAATAAAAACGTTGAACCGACTTATGGACTTTTGGAAACGCATATAAATAACTGCTGCATATCCACGTTTACTAGCATCACAGAAACCATGAATCTCGCCACATACCCGTTTGCAAGATGCAATGTGACGTGGTATTTCTAAACTAGACAACAAATGTAATTCTGATTTATATAACTTCCATTTTTGTTCGACTTCTTCTGGTACAATTTCATCCCAACAAATACCTAATGTCCACAGGTATTGCATAAGATACTTAGCAAAAAATGTTGATGGAGTTAAAAAGCCAAGAGGATCGAAAATTCGAGCTAATAAAATACTTCGTTTAGTACATTTATTCGATATAATATTGACATTGTATAAAAAAGTATCTTTATTTGGATTCCAATACACGCCTAAAATTTTGATTGTAGTGTTTCCATCAAAGTTTATAGGTATTTGGCGAGAAATATCTGGAATATTTTCTAAAAGAGAGGGCATGTTACTAACCCACTTGCGAAGTTCAAATCCGCCGCAAGCTAACAAATCGATGAGTTGCCGAATCTTACTACTAGGTTCACTTTCAGATTCAGCCCCACCAAATGAATCATCCACATATGTATCTTCTTCAAGAACTTCATCTTTACAAAGCTGATGAAGTGTTCTAAGTGCCAAGAATGGAGACGCCTTTACGCCATAGGTCACAGTATTAAGGAAGAATTCCTGAATAGGTTCTTGTATCGAAAATCTCCAAAAAATTCGTTGAAAGGAACGATGATTTGGGATGATCAGAATCTGGCAATACATTTGACGAACGTCCGCTGAAAAAACTATTGGGTGCGTTCGAAAACGAAGGAGTAACGCCCCAATATCTGTCTGTAACTTTGGGCCTGTCAACAAAGTGTCATTAAGAGATTTTCCTTTGGAAGATTTCATCGATGCATCAAAAACTACACGAAACTTCGTTACGTGGGATTCCGTTCTTACGACACAATGATGTGGTATAAAATATGCTTTAGAAGAATTTATTGACATCGAAGCCGATGACATATGGCCGGAGTCTAGATGATCTTGCATAAAATTTGCATACTGCTTCTTAAGTTCAAGATTTTGGGGAAGTCGATTCTCTAGCATCTTAAATCTACGAAGAGCAGTATCACGAGAATTTCCTAATTCTGGCGACGAACTTGGGTGAAGAGGCAATGACACGACATAACAACCATCAGGATTCCGGTAGGTTGTACTACTATAAACACCTTCACACGTTTTATCTTCAGGGGATGAACATCTGGTATTTAAAACATTTTCCAATTCCCAAAATTCTTTCAAGGTATGATCCAAAGATTCCTCATCTATATCAGAAATTACCAAAGACGTAACAAATGAATTTATTTTGGAAATTAGAGTTGACTCACACCGAATTTGACCAGTCAATATCCATCCAAAACGAGTGTTAAGTGCTACTAGCTTACGTGACCCACCTTCTATTTTACCATTGCATAAAATCTGAGCAAATATGTCCGCAGATAACAGCATGTCTATGGGTTCTGATTTATAAAATTGAGGATCAGCAAGAGTTAAATTCGTAATGTGTGGCCATGATTCCGGCGAGAACGAAAACGTAGGCATATCTAGGGACGTTCCGATACTAGTAAATACGAGTAAGTATTCGATACTTTTGTTTCGATACCAACTACGTTTAGTATCGAATCAATCTTGCGATACTTACTCGGTATCGAAACGAAAGTACTTGGTATCGAATCGAATCAATCAGACTGAACGGAACGAATGTTTTTTTGCTCGTAGACTGAGAAAAAAGAGGTTTTCTCTGTCTCCGTCGGAGTCGCGCGCAAGCGCCGCTAGAGAAATATTGGAAAAATCTCTATGTTCAGAATCAGGTCCGAAGTATCGATACATTTCAGATTTTTTTAGTAATTAATTCGAAAATTGACAAAATCGAATTCATATAATAGATACATTTTATATTAAAAAAAATATTTTTTCCAATTTAAAATTCATCTAAATCATTAATTCGATACTTTCTTGCACTGAGAGGTTAGGTTAGAATAAGTCAGGTTAGTTTAATTTTTTGAAAAAAAGTGAGAAAGCGGCAAAATCTTAGTTCATATTCGGCTTTTTCAGCCCAAAATTAGTAAGGAACAAAAATATAATGAATTTTTTCTATTTTTTTCATTTTTCGAAATTATTACCAAAATATACCTTAAATGTATCGATATGAGTAAGTATCGATACTTTGGAGTTACTCATATGAGTAGTATCGAAAAATGATTCGAGTACTACTTATATGAGTAGGTATCGATACCTTGTATGTATCGGAACGTCCCTAGGCATATCAGAACAAATTTTAGGTAGAATGAAGGCCTCTACTGAAAACTGGGGACCTTCGATATGAGCCGAACTAATAGTACAACTTACTTTACCTTTCGGTTTGACAGCAAAAGAATTTCCAATTCCATTGACAACATGTACCATAGGGACATAATGCAAACCTAACTTTCTAATGCACTTCTCTGTAATAAAACATGCTTGACTTCCATTATCTATAAGCGCACGAATTTTTTGAGAATTGCCCAATGAATCTAGTACGTTAATTTCCACAGTTCACAATAGAATAGTGAATTTAGTACCCGAGAAACTATTTGTAGTCAAGCTTGACATAAGCCCACCATTAGTGGAAGTTGAGTTCGAAATGTCATTGACGGATAACGAATGTGCAATATTATTATTGGAACTGTTAGCATCAGTTTGTATTTTGTCGAAATGTAATAATGTATGATGAAAACTCTTACAACGTGACGAACTAGTACAATGTTTCAAATTATGTGATGGCTTTAAACAATTTAGGCACAATTTATTATTCTTCACCAATAGAAATCTGTTATAGGGTGTTTTATCAAGAAAAATAGGACACTTAAAATGAATATGATAATTTTTGCAAAACAAACAACTATTGTCCTTTTGAATCCCACCATTACTGGACACAATTAAAGATTTAACATTAGATTTTAGATTTTTATTGAATTGATATGAACCACTGTGTTTGATCGAAGGAATACCAATATTTTTACCAAAGTCTACAGTTTCCAACGCTTTGCATTGATTGCGTAAAAACAGGTTTAATTGTTCATAAGAGGTCAACTCAATATTACTATTTTCTATTTCGAAACGAGTACGTGATTTTAAATCAATTTTGTCCAACAAAATATTGAATAAAGGAAAACACCATTGATTTACTAGAAATCCTAAACTACCAAGTGCAGCTAAATTTTCTGAAAACGTATTTAGTAATTGGCGTAACAATGTTACATTTTCTTTCTCGACTTTCGGAAAGTCAATGATCTTCCTCCAATAGAAAGTAGCTAATAGGCGTTTGTCATTATAGCGTTTCCTTAAATTTTCAAAAGCTATAGCATAATTATCATTCGATAGAGGCACTCCCTTCACGATCGCTAATGCTTCTCCAGATAGCTGTTCAAGTATTGAAATTTTTCAATTCCTGTTAGTGTGTTATTTTCATCAATTGATGTAGAAAATAAATCAAGAAAATTTTGCCAAGTGCTTAAATCACCACAGAAGGAAGGAAGTGAAATTTTAGGTAACTTTGCATTAGATGCATTATTGTGAAAAGATCGATTAGATTCATTCAAAGGATCTCTGGGAATTTCGAATATATTATAATGGATGGTTTTAATTTCAAAGTATTTTCTATCTACTTCGAATCTAATTCGGTTTTCCACTTCTATTAACTCAGGATCTTCACTAATAATTTTTGATTGAAAACTTTCAAATGTTTTATAATTCGACTCTAAACTCGAGAAACGTACCCTGAATGGGGTATACTGAGTAGGATCATTTTCATCATCTAAGGCAATAGTTAAAATATCATTAATTCGATGGATTGCAACATCACGAGCTGTTTTGTGTTGCGCCAATCTTTGTTCTCCGCGATTTTGCAGTGGCATTTTTACGATCAATTATTATTCAAAATACAGTTTAATTGATATAAGAAACTAATATATATATTAAAAGTGTATTTCACGAATACAAATCAAATTTCGAGAAATTACTTAATGAAGAAATTACAGTTATTCCCTCTGCGAATTCTAGACTATTTTGTAGTCAAAGATTATTCGTACGACCACTGAGAGGTTAATTACGAACGACAATATGAAAGGAAATTCGAAAATGATCGCGCAAGCGTTACCCCACTCTATCCAATAATCAACAGCGGGATGAAAACTTGGCGTTTACTAGAATCAAACGATTTTATCCTACTTTCAATCACAAAAAACGTGTAGACAAATAACGATAAGAAGTACTTATATTACAGAAAATATGTTGGTATATTTTTAATGAAATCTACGTTCTAGCGATATTAAATGACGATAAATTTAACAAAATTAGAAAGGATGAATTACGAAAAATCCGGGCTCGATTGACCAAAAAATGTGTGTGACAATGTTCGAATAACACTATCTTCGACAATAAACTACTTCGACGAGTTGTAATCCATATAGGTCGCACTAAGCAAAACGCAAAAAATACCAAGACTCACCCTTTCTAGTGTTCTTCGACTTGTAGATCTCTTCTTTAGGGGTACCCCGAGTTGAGCACACCAACAAAATATGTGAGAAAAAAAAAGAAAGATAAATATTCTCCACATTTTTTACCGAATCTAGCTCGTTTCAGTGAAAACCGAACATATATATATATATGTATGTATATATATATATATATATATATATATATATATATATATATATATATATATCTATATATATATATATATATATATAAAAATATATATATATATATATATATATATATATATATATATATATATATATATATATATATATATATATATATATATATATATAATTATTTATTTGAATTGTTGTTGCCTGTGATCTATTTTTAATCTCTTGATAATTATTAGCAATTACAGGCTGGTTGAATCTTAAAAAACTCGATTTTATTAAAAAGTTGACGTTTCACTACGAAATTCGAAAAAATTGAAATTTCTTTGACATTTATTGATTTGAAAAAACTTGAACAGACAAAGACGACTTGTTTTGTTAAATTTTTTTCGGATGTGGTTGTTCTCTGTCATTTATTATGCGCTATTCAGTCCAATATTAACACTCAAAATCGTTATCATTAGAAGGTAAGGGAAACCACAGAAACCTCTACCCACGTAATGTTCGAAAAAAATAATAATAGGTTACTATTTATCTAACAACAAAGAAATTAGTCGCGGGAAAATATTAAAAAAGTAGAGCAGAATTATGGGTATAGAACGCTTATATGGAAGCAGCCGTTGACACGTGTTTCGGACTCTTTGGTCCTCATCAGAACGGCGTAGCTAAGCATTGGATTGAAAATTTAGAGATGAAAATAGTATAACAAACAAAATCCTCTGCTATGGAAGACAATCACACATTTGTGGTTTATTGTTTGAACTCTCCGGTATGGGAGATTTGGTCATTTTTGCCTGACCTATATTTATCCATATTTCCCTAATAATGTTTTCTACATCATCCAAGGAGGCAGGTGGGGGTTGATGATCTCTGAATTGCCTTTCATTAGATCCCATAAATGTTCTATAGCATTAAGGTCTGGACTACCTGGAGGCCAATCTAGGGTCTCAATATTCACCTGATTTAGATAATTTTGTTCTTTTTTCGCAGTATGTGGTCTGGCATTATCTTGCATTAGTATAAAATTATCTCCAATATAACCAGCCATAGGGACCACATGCACTGACAAAACTTCGTCAATGTACCGGGTGTCTGATTAAGAGAGGCACGCGGCTGTACCTCACAAACTATTCGTCGTAGAGACTTACGGTAAAAAATTTTATGAGCAAAATGGCCAACAGAAAATCCTGGAAATAATTTTCAGGTTTCTAAGATGGCCGCCAGGGGGCGTAACCGCCATCTGAAACTTTTGAAGTGATTTTTTTTCTGAAATTCATCTAGTGAATATACCGAAAAAATATATTTTTTGTTTAAAGCTGAGCTTTATTCGAGTCATTTTTATTTGACAGTTTTTGACGTATCTATTGAAATGAAGTTGTGGGGGTTGATTCAATGTTTTTTTGAATAAACAGCTGTAACTCCTGAACGACTGAACGGATTTCAACAAAGTTGATCTCGTTGGGAAGAGCATTTATTGCTTCATCGAAAACATTTTATCTGTGATCTGTCAAATTTTTAGTTATGCCGGTAGAGAGCGGTTTTTGATATAATAACAGAAAATTGCTAATTTCTCTAAAAAATTAAATGCAATAATATAACTTTTTTTCCATAAAAATCTATTGTGATGATGCCAAAATAGGCTAGTGGAAACCGTATCTCGATATCTTATTCCTAGCCTAAAATATCGAAGAAAGAAAACTTAGTTATCATATGATTTAAAAAGACGCCATCACGCCGGTATTTATTTTCATTTATCTATATTTTTCCAAGAATCAATGATAAAATTTCATCATTCAATAATTATTATATAGGTACTAGTATTCTTAGTTCAAAAAAATGTTATAAAATCGTTTAGGGGCATAATAATCAATAAATATAATTTGTGAAAGTGCAAGAAGGTAGTCAGAATAAGAAGAGCAGGCTATGAAGGAAAAATAAATGCCTAAAATCAACTTGTCTACAAATATTAAAAATTAACTTAAAATGGCAGTGTAATGAGTTTTTGTGGCACACACATCTAAGGACTGAAAACGATTGAAATGCATTTACGAACAATAAAGATGTTGATATGTTCGCGGTATATTTTGAATGTCTTCAAAATGCGGCAATGGCACAAAGATTCTATAGAACTCGATTTCCAAATTGACGTTCACGCCATGTGAGAATTTGTTGGGCATATTTGAAGAAAATAGAGAATTTTCATCTGAAATTTATAGGGTCGAAGCTGCCAGTATTACGCAAATTTCGGACTAAACGCGGAAAAATTATCGCATGGCGTAAACGCCGAATATAGAGTACTGTATATTCTTTGTGCCAATGCCACATTTTGCAGAAATTCAAAATATACCGCAGTGATATCAACAGCTTCATTGTTTGTAGAAGGCATTTCAATCTTTTTCAATCCTTACTTATGCCACAAAAACTTATTAAACTGCCACTATATGTATAATTTTAGTATTTGTTGACAAGTTGATTTTAGGCATATGATTTCCTCCATGGCCTGCTCTTCATATACTGACTACAATGCACTTGAATATTATTACATTGGTTATTATGCTCCCACTCGAGTTTTTTTTTGAAGTTTTTGAAATAAGAATGTTATTTTTTGAAAATTATAAAATTATCAAATTTCATCATTGATTCTTGGAAAAAATTCAGATAAATGAAAGTTAATACCAGTGTGATGGCGTCTTTTTGAATCATATGAAAACTAAATTTTCTTTCTTCGATATTTTAGGCTAGGAATAAGATATCGAGATACGGTTTTCACTAGCCTGTTTTGGCATCATCACAATACATTTTTATGAAAAAAAAGTTATGTTATGTTTAAATTTTAGGAGAAATTAGCAATTTTCTGTTATTATATCAAAAAACGCTCTCTACCGGCATAACTAAAAATTTGACAGATCACAGATAAAATGTTTTCGATGAAGCATTAAATGCTTTTCCCAACGAGATCAACTTTGTTGAAATCCGTTCAGTCGTTCAGGAGATACAGCTGTTTATTCAAAAAAACAATTAATCACCCCCCACCACTTCATTTCAATAGATACGTCAAAAAGTGTCAAATAAAAATGACTCGAATAAAGCTCAGCTTTAAACAGAAAATATTTTTTTGGTATATTCACTTGATGAATTTCAGAAAAAAATCACTTTAAAAGTTTCAGATGGCGGTTATGCCCCCTGGCGTCCATCTTAGAAACCTGAAAATAATTTCCAGGAGTTTCTGTTGGCCACTTTGGTTATATAATTTTTTACCGTAAGTCTCTACGACGAATAGTTTGTGAGATACAGCCGCGAGCCTCTCTTAATCAGACACCCGGTACTTTTCGCTATTTAAAGGTGCTCCATGCGAGGACATGATGTCTGTACGAGCTGCCAAAGAAATTCCGCCCCAAAACATCACAGAGCCTCCATTAAATAACTCGGTTTAGCGAATATTATTTTGTGAATAATGTTCGATGTATTTGTATATGTATATAGTTATGTAGTCAAAGTACAGCTTATCCATTTTAATGACGTCAATAGTAACCTTGTAATGATTCATCGCTGCTTGCCTATATAAGCCCTCACTAACATAGAACCGTAAGATTAATTAAGTAACTTCCATCTTGTAAACTTCACATCGAATAAATTGTTTTTTTTAAAAAGTAATTCTTAGTGTTGAAAACCAAAATTGGCGACGAGGATGGGATTGTTGCATTAAACCCTTCCGAATAAAATAAGTTCAACAAACAAGATAAATCTTCCGAATCTTGTAAGAAGATTAATCAATGCGTTAACTTAAAAAGTAAGAAGAAAAGTTTAAGTGAATTTTAATTCTTGAGCACAATCCGAACTACAACACAAGCTCAGTTTAATCTCATAGTGATTGCGAATTTGGTAGTACCAGTCCCGAGTTCTACTGACCAGACAAGAATTCAAACAGGGTGCAAAGCAAGGGTAGCGCCGACGACTCCACCTTGGAAGAAACAATCAATGTAAGTTGCAAGTGTTAATTATCTTCCTGTTTTTCCTACGGTTTCCAGACCCAAAACCTAGACTCCCTATAGCTTACCGTTATAGCAGGTCATTTTATATTAAGTCAAGGGTTAAAAATATAATAAATATTTTCCCAGCGAAATTTTTCATAAAATTGAAAATTTTTCAATATTGATTCCCTAATAGAATCAATCGAAAATTTGAATTTAGATTCTCAACGACGAACTAAATCAAATAAAATAATTAATATGGCAGAGAACCATAATTTAATGTTAGCTCGTGAATTTGGAGCATTATTACCGAAATTTTCCGGTATACAAGCCGAGTTAAATTCATTTTTAAGTGCTTGCGAAGAATATATCGCACAATTCTCAGCGACGGAAGCAATCGTAAAGACGTATTGCGTTGCAGTGATTAAAAGTAAATTAATAGATAAAGCGAACGCGGAATATCGTTCCTCTAACGTACCAAATACATGGCACGCATTTAGACATTTTTTATTACAGAAATTTGGTGATCATGCGAATTTAGATGTATTAAAGAATAAATTACAATTCTTACGCAGAAAACCAAATCAAGATATTTTAGATTTCATTGAAGAAATCAAAACTCATAAAATTAGAATTAATTACAGAATAGATGCGGAACCTACATTAGATGCTGCATTAAAATTGTTACACAAACAATTGGTCTCGGACTTAGCCAAAAATGTTTTAATTAGTAATGTTGCACTAGAATTGCAAACCTCCTTACTGACGACACCGAATATCACATTCGACTTAGCTATTACAATGGTCGAAAATTACATTTCCCAAAAATCCCAGTTAGATTTAATGCGAACTTGGAAGCATACGAGTGATAGCCAACAAAAGGGATTTCCTTCTCGACCAATTAATGTACAACCTAAAATAATTACGCAAAGACAATTTCCCACTAACAGACAAGTTTTCGGAAATAATAGGTCAGAAATATCAAAAACAAATGTTTTTAAACCTAATAGTAATTATATACCGAAATATAGACCATCCCCTATGTCTACGACAACAGCTAACCCAATAGCACAACAAAGACAAGTGCAATATAGGAATCAATTACCCCACTATGCGTCATATAATAGAAATGCGCAAGATTATAATAACTTTCAAAATTCAAGACAAATAACTCCCAATTATATATCGGAAGAAATTACTAATTTCGATAAAGAGATAAACGATGAAAATCAATTCGAAGAAAAGACTTATTTCAATCACGAAAATATTTCAGATGTTATTGAAGAAATTGAGGAAGTAGATCATGAAAAATTTCAGATAAGTGCCTCAGAAATACCGTTAACTTAGATTCACTAAATAATACGAAAAAAGCTTTTCAGCTACCAGAACCACCATTTAATGTTACATCAAAAATTAAACATAATATTAGAACGAAAGATGAAATTCCCATTCATTCTAAAATTTATAAATATTCGGGAAAACATCCTGAAAAAACTGAAAATATTGAACATAAGGAAAGTCAATTATCATACGAAAAATTCTTTATTCAATTTCAACGGAAACAACTAACTAGCGATAATGTAACAGAAGAGAACGATAATTTATTCAATGCGCCAGCAGATTTTTCTCTGTGTCACTGTGTGAGTAAAGATTTCCATATGAATAAAGGCATCGCCCTTCATTTCAAAAATAAATATAACAATGTTACAGATCTAATTTCGCAAAATAAAAATGTTGGTCAAGTTGCTTGTTTACGAAATCAAGACAGAATGCTTTACTACCTCATCACTAAAAATAAATTTTTTGATAAACCAACATACGAAAATGTATTTTCCACCTTATTGTCTCTAAAACTTTTATGCTTGAAAAATAGAGATAAATGTATTGCCCTTCCAAAACTATCGACAGGACTTGATAAATTAGACTGGAATCAAGTTTATGAAATGATTAAATATGTATTCTCAAATTGCGATATACAGGTAAAAATTTATACAAATCCACAAATTCCAGAAAACGTAAATAATCAATTAAATAAAGAGAAAATTACTTTTGAAAATTGCAAAGACCTTCATCAAAGAGAAATTAAATTTCCAAATCCTAATATATCAAGTGTACAAATTACAAAGATCGAAAACTCTAAAATTCCTATTAATTTCCAAGAAGTAATTGCAAGACGACATTCTTATGCCATAGAGTTTAATTGCGAGATAAAATTCAAACCAGAAACGTACAATGAAGCGGACTATTTGTCCCGATTAAAAATAGATGAAGATGAATCATTATCTTCGAAGGACAACAATAAACGAAAGGAAGCACTTAAGATAAGCAATGAAGCATATCGAGATTACAACAATATATGTTAGACAGACCACTCGATTGTCTCCCGCGAAATTAATATCTTAGAAGACGAGATTAATTCGTTATCTCCATACATAAAAACAAATGACCTAGATTCAGATGTAACCTCGGATGTAACTATTCCTTCAGATAAAACACCGCATGAAACAGATTCAGTTTCAAATCATGTACAGACAAATCGTAAAACCTTTAAAAAATATATTGCAAGTAATTAATACTGCCACAGACAAAAACGCAGCAAATATTGAAAAATTAATTGAAAAGCGACGAAGTCAAAAAGACTTTTCATAAAAAGGAAGTGTTCATTTAAAACAAAAAAATGTCAATCCAAATTTGAAAAACCTTACAAGAAAAAATCTAAAAATGTTATTACAGGACATTAGGATCAGAAATCCTCAAGCAAACATTTCTATCATAGAAATCGAATAAAACAAAGAAAACACTAATTAGTTTTCATAATTTTCAGATGACCCCTGCATCCTTCATCCTTTTTATTTTATATTGGTTAAAGTTTCATACATTCTCTGTTCAAGAGAGATTTCGCATAATTTAATACCTATACATTTAGGCAAAATTTATGTAGCCGATCATGCTAAATATTTACTGTTTCATTATGATATATCGGGAATACCCGAATTAATTAGAATCCAAAAAGAAATAATTAAAGAAAGCATAAACACGACGTATACTGTTCCTGTGTACCAATATCTGGTTATGGCTAATACTTCGGTCAATAGAAATGAGCAAAACTTTTAATAATATAATCACGCAGAAAATACGTTCGCGAAAAGGACTATTGAATATTGGAGGATCCACTTTTAAATTTTTATTTGGTACTTTAGACGCGGACGATGAATTAATATATCAAAAATATTTTGAAGCAATTAAAAAGAATGAGAACATTTTGAAAGCTAATCAGCAGAAAATACTGCGAATAGTATCCGATACTCAAACGAAATATGTGAATAATATTAATTTTTTAATTAAGAAAACTGAACAGTTAAAGGTAGCTAACGATTTAAGTTTGAAACTTAATCTAATAATTCTCCATTCACACGAGATAGCAATAATATTATCAGAAATTGAAAATGCCATCAGTTTTGCACGTTTGCACCTCTTACATGAAAATATTCTACCTCTGTCGAAATTTAATGAAGTAATAAAGAAAGAAAAAATGTTACCATTCTCTCATTTAACAGACTATTATGCTGTATGCGTAACAAAAGTTTTTATTAAGGGTTTCAATATTTTATTTAGCATAACCATACCAATTTTTAAGAATGATAAATATGACCTGTTTAGATTGTATAACATACCTTTCCGAAATACCAGAATTTCTAACCTTAATTCCTATGGGTTAACACGCAACGAAGAGATTGTATGGAATACCGAGGTCATTCAACAAGTCGAAGACTTCTACATCTGTAAACAAGAATACCTGAAGAAACCCCCTGAATGTGTCCGAATGGTTCTAAAAACCCTGCAAGAACATTGTAATCGCAGTTCGGTTGAGCCTCAAGAAGATTTATTCGAAATGGAAAATGGAAATATCATTTCCATTAACAATGAAATGATACAAGAAGAATGCGAAAGTGGTTCATTCTCTCATAAAATCCCTAAATTATCTCAGATTACGTCAGAATGTATAATTACTGATGGATTCAAGAGAATACACCCCCGAGAAGTTTTCAACACCTATGCTCAGGTCTATCTTGCGCCACTGGAAGCGAATTGGACCTATACAACAAATTGGAAGAATATCCAAGAAGAAGACATCCCCAAACTGGACGACCTATACCAATGGGCTCCACATCCTACAACTATAAGCTTCATAACAATTGTATTTGTAATCTTTATTATTATTGTAGTGATTATAATTTTTTATAGAATTTTCTTGAAGATTCGTCACCTTAAAATTAAGGATAACGAACTTTCTTTAAATGGGGAGGAGTTATGTAGTCAAAGTACAGCTTATCCATTTTAATGACGTCAATAGTAACCTTGTAATGATTCATCGCTGCTTGCCTATATAAGCCCTCACTAACATAGAACCGTAAGATTAATTAAGTAACTTCCATCTTGTAAACTTCACATCGAATAAATTGTTTTTTTTAAAAAGTAATTCTTAGTGTTGAAAACCAAAATTATATGTATAGGTATACGTATACGTATGTATAGGTATATGTATATGTATATGTACATGTCTATGTGTATGTGTATATGTATATGTAAATGATTATGTGTATGTATGTGCATGTGCAGGTGCAGGTGGATGTGTATGTGTATGTGTATGTGTATGTGTATGTGTATGTGTATGTGTATGTGTATGTGTATGTGTATGTGTATGTGTATGTGTATGTGTATGTATATGTATATATATATATATATATATATATATATATATATATATATATATATATATATATATATATATATATATATATATAGCGGGTAGCCAGAAAGTCTGTCAACAAGGTATTTTCTTCAAAACGACTAAACGTATAATTATCAAATTTTAGGGCTTTGCACAGGATTGTATCTTTCGTTATTCAGAGGTCCTGTCAAACTTGAGTGACGTCAGCTTTCAGTGTACCGCCGCCATCTTGAATTTTTTCAAATAGCACCGTCGAGTGATATATCGTAGAAAAGCTGATTTCGTCCTCTTTTCAAAAATACAGAATACGTACCGAAAATGGGAGAAAAAATTTTCAAAGACATATGTAAATCATACTAACTTTAAATTAAATTTAAATATTAATAGTTTCCTTATAACAGGAGCTCAAAATGCTGGCCACCTGTGTCTTCGCAATAACACAATCTGTATTTGAAGCTTCGAATAGAATTGTTCATCATTTATGGAGAAATCTTGCCGGCCACTTAATTACATCTCTTCAAACAATCCATCTCTGAGGGAAATTTGATGATTATACGTTTAATCGTATCAAAAAAATACCTTGTTGCCAGACTTTCTGGCTACCCTATACATATTTACAGGGTGTCCCACCGGGAAAGAACGCGATCTGTATATTTTAAATGGGATACCCTGTATATTAATACGTTTTTGGAATCTACGCAAGATTCTGGGCAGATTTTATGTATTATGTCCTATACCTAAGTCTAAGCGTTTTTGACATATTTAGGTTTTAATGTCAAAAATCACGATTGTAAGCCCTAATATAATTATCAATTGTTCCTATGGGGAAGCCCTTATTACCAACGTTAGTTTGGACCTCTTGTTGAGAAAGACCTACTCTAATAGGTTTTGTATAATATTTGGATAACTAGTCATACAGGGTGTGCAAAAAGTAAAATCTAAAATCAGATTGAGAAAACTGCCCAAAATCAATTTTTTCAAATGGAAACCCCCCATTTTTATTATTTTGTAGTTTTTGCATCAAAAATTAAGGTAACTTTGTATAAGGTTATCTGTACCTAGAATTTTTATTTTTTGAAATATTGCCAATTTAATATTTTTATATGACGATTATGCCACAACCAAGTTACTCTTAGTTGGCTCTGACGTTGGCATCATGAAACAATCAAACTAAATAAATTTTTGAGCTGTAACTGTCACAACCTCTTGAAAATTATTAATAATCATGCTGGGGCGCTCAAATTATACGTACGAAGATTATTTAAACTTATTTATTATTTATGGACAATGTGATAGAGCGTTATCAAGAACATGTGAAAAATTTGCCATCCGATATCCGCAAAAACAAAAGCCATCGAGAAAGGCTGTGTAAAACAACTTATAAAAAATTTCAAGAACTTTGGACTGAGGAATGTCCAGTCGAACAATAAAAACTATGACTATTTATAAAGGTTCTTCTTCCGATGCCAATCGAGCACTGCAAGGTCTGGGGAGCGCGGTGCCCAAAGAAAAGGACCATTGTTTGCTATCTATCGATCATCAAAAAGGTTTTGTAAAAAATTATCGATGAGGTAGCCATCGTGTGGAGGTGCACCATCATGTAGATAGAACAGGTTTTTGTAAATAGCGAGCGGCAAATTATCTAAATACTCTGTTTCCAAATTATGTAAAATGTTCAGGTAGCCTTGACTTATAAGATAATAAACACATTTTATATCTAAGATGAACCAGAAACGTTCAACTTAACATTTAAATTTTCTTGGTAAAAACGTAGTGCCACGACGCCAATATTTCTAATTGCACAATAAACGTTAAAGTGCCAGGACTCTTGAAAATTTTGTTCTCGAAACACATGTAAATTTGAGTCACTCCAGTAATGAGAATTGTGTCGATTAAAGGCACCATTTTTGGTAAATTTAGCTTCGCCTGTCCAAATGATATTGTAAAAAAAAAGGTGTCCCAAGGCGCCCAAGTTAAGATAAATTCACAGAATGCCACTAGTCTTGTAAAATCAGTTTTTTTCAAATCTTGGATTTTAGAAAGTAAGTATGGATTAAATTTGTTTGCGTAATATTATATGAACTGTTGACTTGGATAACCCTGACACTGCCTGAAACTCTAATGCAGCTTGTCTTACGGACAATGTTGGCGAAATATCCCATGATGGCAATTTTAGTATTATCATCATCAAGGAGAGGTTTATTTCTTAGCACCACTGTATTGACGGATCCAAAGTTCTTGAAATTTTCTATAATTTACTTTACAGCCTTTCTCGATGGCTTTTTTTTTGCGGCAATCGGATGGCAAATTGTTTACATGTTCTTGACAACACTTTATCACATTGTCCATAAATAATAAATAAGTTTAAATAATCTTCGTACGTATAATTTAAGCGCCCCGGCATCATTATTAATAATTTTCAAATGAGGTGTGATAGTGACAGCTCAAAAATTTATTTAGTTTGATTGTTTCATGATGCCAACGTCAGAGCCAACTAAGAGTAACGTGGTCGTGGCATAATCGTCATATAAAAATATTAAATTGGCAATATTTCGAAAACTAAAAATTTTAGGTACAGATAACCTTAATTTGTGATGCTAAATACTACAAAATAATAAAAATGGGGAGTCTCCATTTGAAAGAATTGATTTTGGACAGTTTCTTATAGGAACAGTAGTTGATAATTATATAAGGGGTTACAATCGTGATTTTTGACATAAAAACCTAAATATGTCAAAAACGCTTAGACTTAGGTATAGGACATAATACATAAAATCTGCCTAGAATCTTGCGTATAATCCAAAAATGTATTAATATACAGGGTATCCCATTTAAAATAAGCAAGTTGGTATCTACTTCCGGTATAACCGGAAGTGCCACCGTCTTGAAAATATTTTAGTCGAGTTGCCCCTGTCGTTATTAATATACTGTCAAAAATTTTTTGTGTAGTTTTCCATATACAGATCGTGTTCTTCCCGGTGGGACACCCTGTATATATATATATATATATATATATATATATATATATATATATATATATATATATATATATATATATTTATATATATATATATATATATATATATAGATATATATATATATATATATATATATATAGGGTGTCCTAGTTGATATGGGCCACTATTGCTATCTCGGTAATTATAAGAACTAGAAGGTTGGTCAATTAGACAAAATGTACAGATTTTGAAGGACATTGAAACTCTAGTTTTATATTTGAAAAAAAAAATTCTATCTCGAGCTACGGGGGTTTTTCGAAAAATTGCTCAAAACTATTTGATCGAATATCTCAAAGAGTATAATTTTTGCAAAAAATTAGTGAAGAAAAAATTTATGCATTTCAGACGTACTTCAATTTGGTATTTTTCAAGGAAATTTGGTTCGCCTAGTTTTCGAGATATTACCATCAACTTACTTTTTTTAAATACGGACCTGTAATTTTTATTCCATTTCTGAACATTTTTTTTTCTGATTTTAACGATGTATCACATGTTCATATTTGTTTGCGTTTTAATGATAAAAAGACAAAATTTAAGTTGTATTGAGTTTTAAAAAAAATGAGAGCATCAGAGGTGGCTCAGACTACCAATAAAACAATTGCCCATTTTGAAAACATAAACAGACTGTTTGTGTGATGAAAGAAACTGTTTATTAAGTTTTTAAACATTCAAACTTTTTACCATTTAATTAAATTCAAGTTATGTAATAAACCTTAAAACTTCCTCATTCTTCAAAATTACCTTTTCCAAAATTTAAAGTGGATGATACATACCTAATGCATTTGTTCCATCTTCCCCATTCTCTGCCGTTACAGTTGTTCTCCGTTCTGAAGGATTATTAAATGATCCGTATAGTAGCTTTTTTCGCTCTAGCCTTGTAAAAATTATTCGATTCGGTAAGTGCCTTTCGGGGTACGAATTTTGATACATCTTTCAGCACTTCGAAATGCGTTTGCATAACAAAAAATAAATCTAATTTTTCACCATTGGAAAACGCTACGTTGGTTTAAACTTACTTTGACACGACACATGTATTACGGATCATAGGCTTTTATAAGCAATTATTGTTTCTCTTTGCTCTATGATTAAACTTATGATAAAATTAAAAAAGTGTCAAAAATGTTAAATACTAGCTTTTTACTATTTAAATACAAACGAATATGGACATGTGATATATCGTTGAAATCAGAAAAAAAAAATTTTAAAATTTGGAATGAAAAATGCAAGTCCGTATTCAAAAAACAAAGTTGAATGTGATATCTCGAAAACTAGACGAACCAAATTTCCTTAAAAAAATACCAGCTTAAAGAACGTCTAAAATGCAAAAAAAAAATTTCCTCACTAATTTCTTGTGAAAATTATACTTTTTGAGCAATTTTTCGATATATATATATATATATATATATATATATATATATATATGTAGTGGGAACCACCAGGAACTGCATCGATCGATATCTCAGAATCATAATGTAGGAAGAATTTGAAATTTTGGAAACTGGCTAGATGTCTTGGGGCCTATTCAGCTAAAATATTTTCATCTATTGGGCATTTCCGATTATACCGGAAATAGACCCTAAGTCGCTTATTTTAAATAGGACACCCTATATATTATTACATAACAGATTGTATGCATCATGTCCTATACCTAAGTCTAAGCGTTTTTGTTCTTATGTCAAGAATGTTCTTCTGTCAAGAATGACGATTGCAAGTCCTAATATAATTATCAATTGTTCCTATAAGGAAGCCCTTATTACTAACTTTAGTTTTTACTCCTTGTTGAGAAAGACCTACTCTAATAGATTTTGTATAATATTTGGATAACTAGATATACAGGGTGTTCAAAAAATTAATCCTAAAATGAGATTGAGAAAACCGTCAAAAATCAATTTTTTCAAATGGAAACCCCCCATTTTTCTTATTTTGTATTATTTAGCATTTAAAAAGAAGGTAACTTTGCATAAGGTTATCTACACCTAAAATTGAAGTTTTCGAAATATTGCCCATTTAATATTTTAATATGTCGATTTTGCATTTCATCGTTAAACAATTAGGTTATCTACACCTAAAATTGAAGTTTTCGAAATATTGCCCATTTAATATTTTAATATGTCCATTTTGCATTTCATCGTTAAACAATTAGATCTAGGATAGCTACGATCGTATTTGACATTTCAAATCATCGTAATGGCACCCCGGTTTTTGTCATATTTAAGTTTTTATGTCAGAAATGACGATTGCATGTCCTAATATAATTATCAATTTTTTTTCCTATAAGAAAGCCCTTTTTCCTTACTTTGGGTTGAATTCCTTGTTGAGAAGGACTCACTTTAATATATTTTGTATAATATTTGGATAACTAATCATACAGGGTGTTCAAAAAATTAGATCTAAAATGAGATTGAGAAAACTGATAAAATTCAATTTTTTCAAATGGAAACCCTCCATTTTCCTTATTTTGTAGTATTAAGCATCAAAAATTAAGGTAACTTTGCATGAGGTTATTCATACCTAAAATTTTTAGTTTTCGAAATATTGCCATATTTATATTTTTATATTGCGATTTTGTATTTAATCAACGATAATCAATCAAATCTAGGATGCCACGAACGTATTTGACATTTCAAATCATCGTAATGACACCCTGGTTAAATTATACAAACGAAGATTATTTGAACTTATTTATTACACGACTGGACAAAAAAAATTTCGTTCTTTGTCCTAAAGTTTATTTTATGATTTTCCGATTAATTATGCACCAAAACGAAAAGAAAATACCTTTTTTCTATATAAAGTTTGCTTTTGAATATTTGAAACAAAAAATTGTTGTCATTGTCAGTAGCAAAAGTTAAGGTTTGGAGTTTTTATTGGTCCGCAAATTAGACGGATTTTTGCCGATGAAAAATTTTCAAACTTGATCGATAGGGTTCAAAAAGCAAGTTGGAGCAGTTTAAAAGCAGTATATTCTGGATTTTCAGAATGTAGCAAAGCTGAAAACTACCAAAAGCTAGTTGAAAATATGTTGAAAAATTTCAAAACCAGGATGTAATTAAAAGTACCTACAGATGCTGCATGCTCATTTAAATACGTTTTGAAAATATTTTCATCAAGATATTATGAACTTCGAACAACGTTATCAAGGCCAACACAATTAAAATATGATGGGAGACTATATTTGGGGTTTATTGAGAGAAAGCAGTTATGAACATAAAAGAAAAAGTGATACTGCGCACTTTTGAATTATTTTACACTTTTTATAATTTTTTAATGAATTCTTCTATTTTATTGAAATTTGGGTGGTTTATCTCAGACATAATTTTGAATTTTTTCACATTCAAAATCAATATGACTGACTTCCGGTTTCACAGAAAACGATATAAAAATTCAAATGGAACGCCCTATATATTTTTACATATTTTGATTCTGAAGCTTCAAATACATATATTCCATCTGTCAAATGTCAATTCTAGCGCCGTTTCAATTTTGTTTTTCATTTTGTTTTTTTTATCGTTGATGGCTGCGACGTCGTCTAAATCATAGATAATTGATTAAAAATATCGCCCAAAGTAATAAATTTTCAACAAAGTCATTTTCGTGAAGTTTGTTGACGATTAAATTCTTTTTTGAACCAAAACTCAGTTTTTTAAATAAAAATATACATGGGCCACCCTGTATATCAAGAAGCTCCTTCAAATTCCTTCAAAATGATTCACACATCAGTTTTCTCAATTCCTAAATAACGAAGTAGGTAATTATTAAAAATCTTATTCTCATTAGTTCCCTTTGCTCCTGAGACCGACCCTGTTTACGAAATATGAAAAACAATTTTGACAGATGGAATATGAAGCCTCAGAATTAAAATATGTAAAAATATATAGGGTGTTTCATTTGAATTTTTAATTTTTATATCGTTTTCTGTGAAACCGGAAGTCAGCCATATTGATTCTGTATGTGAAAAAACTCAAAATTATGTCTGAGATAAACCACCCAAATTTCAATAAAATCGAAGTATCCATTAAAAAGTTATAGGGGTGGCCCATCACTCATTTACACCCGGTATACATATATTTGTATTGATTTATCATAAAGTAAAAATTAAAATCACAGATTTTTGAAAATATCGTTCAAATGTTCTCCTGGATACAAAAGCAAACTTTTTCATGACATATAATTTTTTTTCGTTCAACTATGATCCAATCTACCTAAATTTTATACTTTGATGTCAATCTCAAGTTTTGTGTTGACCCGTGTTATTTATGGACATTGTGATAAAGTTATTTCAAGAACATGTGATACATTTGTGACACCATATCCTCAAAAACTGAATCACATTAATTTTGAAGTTGACTATTTAGACAACTTGCCCCTGGCTGATCTTCGAAACCTTTTCTATCAACATTATGGGGGACACCTCCACATAATGCCCATTTAGTAAATAATTATCTGGAAATCTTATTTTATAAACAATGGATAGCCAACAATGGACCAAATTTTTGACCACCTCGCTCCCCAGACCTATCAGTAGTCGATTTTTATTCATGGGGAATAGTGAAGAATAACGTGTATAACACCGCAGTGACTACCATGGAATACTGCATGGGTCGAGTAAGTACAGCATTTGAAAACCTAGACCACCAGTCAATTAGAAGAGCTACCCATGAACAATTGCGGCTTAGATGCGCAAAATGCATAGAAGTTCAAAGACACCAATTCGAACATTCACTAAATAATTATTTTTAACATTTCTATTTCCAGTTTACGATATCGATATTTTCATTGTAAATACATGGTTTATTTCTGTCATTTTGCCTTTGCGGGTCCAAAGTTTTTCAAGTTTTCTATAATTCGTGTTATAGTATTTGGTGATTGTTTTTGTATTTGAGGATATCGTGTCATAAATGTATCACATGTTCTTGAAATAACTTTTTCACATTGTCCATAAATAATAAATAAGTTTAAATAATCTTCGTTTGTATAATTTAACCAGGGTGTCATTACGATGATTTGAAATGTCAAATACGATCGTGGCTATCCTAGATCTAATTGATTATTGTTGATTGAATGCGAAATCTCCATATAAAAATATAAAATTGGCAATATTTCGAAAACTTTTAGGTATGAATAACGTTATACATAGTTACCTTAATTTTTGATGCTCAATACTATAAAATAAGAAAAACGGGGGGTTTCTATTTGACAAAATTGATTTTTATCAGTTTTCTCAATCTCATTTTAGATCTTATTTTTTGAACTCCCTGTATGATTAGTTATCCAAATATTATACAAAATATATTGAAGGTAGTCCTTCTCAACAAGGAATCCAACCCAAATTAAGTAATAAGGGCTTCTTTATAGGAACATTTGCTAATTATATTAGGACTTAAATATGTCAAAAACACATAGACTTAGGTATGGGGCATGATGCATAAAATCTGCCTAGAATCTTGGGTAGAATTAAAAAATGTAATAATATATAGGGTGTCCCATTCAAAATAACCGACTTAGGGTCTATTTCCGGTATAACCGGAATTGCCCAATAAATGAAAATATTTTTCCTGAATAGGCCCCAAGACATCTAGTCAGCTTACAAAATTTCAAATTTTTCCTATATTAAGTTTATGAGATATCGATCAATGCAGTTCCTGGTGGTCCCTCCTGTATATATATATATATATATATATATATATATATATATATATATATATATATATATATATATAAATATATATATATATATATATAGATGGGTAGTCTTGACTGGCTAGTTGAGGAAATAATGTATTTGAATATTTGGAGGTTGCAGTCAGAATAATTGTTGGGCTAGGTTAAAGAATACTCTTTGTCATATGGTCGAGCTTTCGGAAATGTCTTGATAAAGGAAATAAACATTTCCGAAAGCTCGACCATATGACAAAGAGTATTCTTTAACCTAGCCCAACAATTATTCTGACTGCAACCTCAAAATATTCAAATACATTATATATATATATATATATATATATATATATATATATATATATATATATATATATATATATATATATATATATATATATATATATATATATATATATATATATATATATATATATATATATATATATATATATATATATATATATATATATATATATATATATATATATATATATATCTGTGTGTGTGTATATATAGCCTTTAATTGACTCTTGATGATCTTCAAATTTTGATAGTTTCAAAAAGGCGGTACTTTTACTTATTAACATACACTTGATTAATGATTTTTTCATTGAACTTTGGTTACCTCACTGTAAAAAGTATCTCTTGAAACACCTAAAGGTAAATTTTGAGTGATGTTACTTCACTGATGTCTGAGATATACGTCGTAAAAAATTTCAAAGACTGTGAAAATAACCAAATATTAAACAAAAACTAACTTAAATAGCTGTGGCTTCTACCAAACTTCAATAACTTTGAATACATTCGTCATATCATTTTCTTTTGCTCTTGACTGCATTCCTTATTTGTTGTATTGTGATTTCTGCACAATTTATTCTTGCTCAAAGATCTGCCCGATAGGTTGGACGTGATTTGTAGACCTTTTGAGTTATAATACCCCATAGAAAGAGATCAAGGATGGTGAGATCGGGTGATCTGGGCGGCCAATTAATGTAATGAGTGCAGTACCTCGGCCTATCCAACGATTCGGAAAATTTTTATTTTGCTTGACAATCCTTGCGTTATGGATTGAGATAGAGCAACCGTCTAATTGAAAATACAAATTTCATATTGTCGCAAGAGGAAGTGCAAACATTTGGTCAGATAATTCATTTGTTAGAAAATCTAAAAAAAATTGTGGATTTAGGTTTCCTTCGAAAAAGAAAGGTCCAATTAGTCGGTATTTTAATATTCCGCACCACACGTCGACCTTCTCAGAATATTGTCGTCTGCAGATTATCGTCCAATCTGGGTTTTCAGTAGGCCAATACCGCACGTTTTGGGACTTGAAAACGTTTCATCGCTAAGACAATATTTTCCTAAAAATTTCTATTATTATGATACTCTCTTTGAGCCCGCCCATAAACAAAATTCCATTCGTTTGTCTTCATCACCAGGTTCTTAAGTATGGAGAAATTTAGGTTTGAATGCGTTCATTTCTTGCTTTTAGAGACATCATTGTTCATTCTGACTACTGAGCTACTGTTAATAGGGAGACGAACTTGATGTCTATTTATCTAAAGCTTCGGTCGTTGACTCCACAAAGTCGTATAATTTAAATTTTTTCTTGTACTGACAATTTTTCAACCATTTTAATTTGAAGAAATAATTATTTATTATTTTAATAGCAAGTTCAATTAGTCCGGGTGTCAGGTGAAAATTTGGTCAATTATTTCTTCTCGATCGATAATTGATGAGACGCATCAGGAAATAGTATCATTAAGCCTCGTGAACGTCAGCTGCGGTTTCGTGAGTGGGATAAGCGCAAAGTTAAAACGAAAGTTATATAAATTGTTGATTAATTCTAAAATGTTTAAACGAAACGTCAAATAACGAATAGAGTAATGCCCGCCATATACGCTACGGTAGACCGGATATGTTACCTGTGCAGGTATACCTGCGCAGGTGTGTGTACGTGTATGGGGATGTTCCGGTATACCGTAGCGGTCTTCATTTCTTTTCGCGATGTCATCGATTGAAGACGATGACGCACTGGCATTGATAGCCCTAGCGATTATTTTGACGTGTGACACTAGAAGAAAACTAACGCGACCTGCACAGGCGACCGGAATACATGCACACACGCACAGGTACACCGTAAGAAATAGTTATTTATGTACTCTGGCACGGGGGATGAATGTAGCCTGATGGGCGTTAGGATCTAGTGACGCACGTGGTGCATACAAGATTTTATTTTTCACGAAAAAATTATTTTATTATAATGAAAAATCGATTTTAAAATCGGTTCATTGCTCCTATACTTTCCATTTTCCTTCTCATAGTAGGCATGTCATTTGGTGATGTTTTGACGTTTGTTAATATTTTTGTCATCATATTTAGTGAATGGCATTGCTGCTTTCTTTGTGTAGTCTTATATAAATAATGGAAATGAAAATGAATTTACCCAAGAATATCATAGAATAGCCAAAGCTGCGAATAATTCATTGCCGGAGAAATCCAGAGTCGTATACGACAAGGATTATGAAGTATTTAATCAATGGAAGTTGCTTCATTTCTCCTCGTACAATTAGCGGGCGTTATGATCCATAATGCCCGCTCATAACGCCCTAAGGCAGAATGAGTGTATTTATAGCAACCGTATCTAATGTAAAATCAACAAATAATATACAAGTGAAAAATAAAATTGATTTTCGATAATGCTCCGGTCGCCTGCGCAGGTTCAAAAACCTGCACATATCTATTCCCACATACGCTCCGGTCTACCTGCGCAGGTATACCTACCTACAGGTATACCTACCTGCACAGGTAGACCTTTCCAATCTACCATAGCGTATATGGCGGGCATAAGGAAAACACCGAAGACAGAGCAGAGCGCAGAGCAAAAAACACAACTGCGTATATTGGTTGAGTATACTAGATTTTCATTGAGAATACTAGGCTACTAAATTGAATCGAAAAGTACTGAATTTATTATGATTTTACTCAAAATGCCAACCCTATAGCACAATAGGGCCTTTGTAGCCAGATCATCGGTATAACTTAGACCCTTTTTCTGTATACGTTGGAGGCTACCGCCGCTCATTCCACCACGGAACCGTAGCTGACGTTCACTAAGCTTTATGATACAACACTCTGATGCATTCCACCAATTAGCGCTTGGGAAGAACTTGGTACTTGGTCATATAAATTTGTTACTGGCTCCCGGACTAAATGAAGGTAAACCAAATTATTATGACATTTGCATAAACTGAAATTTGCACAGGAAATAAAATCAGAGCCGGCTTTTCAATTTCGTTTAAATTACGTAATTAAAAATAAGAGAGTAAAGGTTATATATATATATATATATATATATATATATATATATATATATATATATATATATATATATATATATATATATATATATATATATACATAATCTCTTGATAATTATTAGCAATAACAGGCTGGTTGAATCTTAAAAAACTCGATTTTATTAAAAAGTTGACGTTTCACTAAGACATTCGTAGTTTTTCAAAACTTTTGAAAAAATTGAAATTTCTTTGACATTTATTGATTTGAAAAAATTTGAATAGACAAAGACTACTTTGTCTTGCTAAAATTTTTTTCGAATGTGGTTATTTATTACGTGCTATTCAGTCTAATATCAACATTCAAAATTGTTATCATTAGATGGCAAGGGAAACCACAGAAACCTTTACCTACGTAATGTTCGAAAATAAAAATAATAGGGTACTATTTATCTAACAACAAAGAAATTAGTCGCAGGAAAATATTAAAAAAGTAGAGCAGAATTATCGGTATAGAACGTTTATATGGAAGCAGCCGTTGACACGTGTTTCGGACTCTTTGGTCCTCATCAGAACGGCGTAGCAAAGCATTGAATTGAAAATTTGGATATGAAAATAGTACAACAAATAAAAACCTCTGCTACGGAAGACAATCACACCTTTGTGGACTATTGTTTGAACTCTCCGGTTTGGGAGATTTGGTCAAACTCTGCCACGGAGGCGATTAATGCCATCCACGAGATCTCAGAACGAGTAAATAAACAATAATAAAGAAATTATTCGCGGGAAAATATTAAATAAGTAGAGCAAAATTATCGGTATAGCCCGTTTATATGGAAGTAGCCGTTTTTAATGAAATTTTTATTTAGAATTTCAAATCTTTTAAAAAAGGTACTCACAATCTAGAACAATGTTTGAAACTCTCAGCTTAAGTTTGGGATCATTGCCATATTTTCAGCTTGCAATATTTAATTATTTATTCGAATTGTTGTTGCCTGTGATCTATTTTTAATCTCTTGATAATTATTAGCAATAACAGGCTGGTTGAATCTTAAAAAACTCGATTTTATTAAAAAGTTGACGTTTCACTACGACATTCGTAGTTTTTCAAAACTTTTGAAAAAATTGAAATTTCTTTGACGTTATTTGATTTTTTTTTCGAATGTGGTTATTAATTACGTGCTATTCAGTCTAATATCAACATTCAAAATTGTTATCATTAGATGGCAAGGGAAACCACAGAAACCTTTACCTACGTAATGTTCGAAAATAAAAATAATAGGGTACTATTTATCTAACAACAAAGAAATTAGTCGCAGGAAAATATTAAAAAAGTAGAGCAGAATTATCGGTATAGAACATTTATATGGAAGCAGCCGTTGACACGTGTTTCGGACTCTTTGGTCCTCATCAGAACGGCGTAGCAAAGCATTGAATTGAAAATTTGGAGATGAAAATAGTACAACAAATAAAAATTTCATTAAAAACGGCTACTTCCATATAAACGGGCTATACCGATAATTTTGCTCTACTTAGGTATTTAATATTTTCCCGCGACTAATTTCTTTATTATTGTTTATTTACTCGTTCTGAGATCTCGTGGATGGCATTAATCGCCTCCGTGGCAGAGTTTGACCAAATCTCCCAAACCGGAGAGTTCAAACAATAGTCCACAAAGGTGTGATTGTCTTCCGTAGCAGAGGTTTTTATTTGTTGTACTATTTTCATCTCCAAATTTTCGATTCAATGCTTTGCTACGCCGTTCTGATGAGGACCAAAGAGTCCGAAACACGTGTCAACGGCTGCTTCCATATAAACGTTCTATACCGATAATTCTGCTCTACTTTTTTAATATTTTCCTGCGGCTAATTTCTTTGTTGTTAGATAAATAGTACCCTATTATTTTTATTTTCGAACATTACGTAGGTAAAGGTTTCTGTGGTTTCCCTTGCCATCTAATGATAACAATTTTGAATGTTGATATTAGACTGAATAGCACGTAATTAATAACCACATTCGAAAAAAATTTTAGCAAGACAAAGTAGTCTTTGTCTATTCAAATATTTTCAAATCAATAAATGTCAAAGAAATTTCAATTTTTTCAAGAGTTTTGAAAAACTACGAATGTCGTAGTGAAACGTCAACTTTTTAATAAAATCGAGTTTTTTAAGATTCAACCAGCCTGTTATTGCTAATAATTATCAAGAGATTAAAAATAGATCACAGGCAACAACAATTCGAATAAATAATATATATATATATATATATATATATATATATTTTTATATATATATATATTTATATATATATATATATATATATATATATATATATAGTATATATATATATATTATATATATGTATATATATATATATATTAATATATATATATATATATATATATATATATATATATATATATATATATATATATACAAGGTTTCCGGAAATAATGAGCAAAAAATTCAGGGGAGAAAAATTTTTTCGAAAATTGATTATTAACGTAGTTACAGAGTGTTAAAGTTAGATTTTATTTACAGTTTTATTGCTCTAAGTTTTGCCGCTCTCATAATATTTCGACGAAATCTCGTATTTGGGGCTTTATCGGGATGAGGAAATCAAATTTGCCCACCTTTTTCATGTCAGAAGGTTAGGAGCATCAAAATATTCAGTCAAAAGTCGTATACAGTGTAACACAAAAAAGTTGGGACCATTTAAATGAAAGTATAGGCTCGTATGTGGCGCCCTCTACAAAATGCGAGAATACGGTGGGCAAATTTGTTTTCCTCATCCCGATAAAGCCACAAATACGAGATTTCTTCGAAATATTATGAGCGTGGCAAAACGTAGAGCAATAAAACTGTTAATAAAATCTAACTTTAACACCCTCTAACAACGTTAACAATCTATTTTCGAAAAAATTTTATAGGAAGAGGTACCATTTATTTTCTGTCTAGAATTCTCCCCTGAATTTTTTGCTCATCACTTCCGGACACCCTGTATATATATATATATATATATATATATATATATATATATATATATATATATACATATATACATATATATATATATATATATATTATATATATATATATATATATATATATATATATATATATATATATATATATATATATATATATATATATATATATATATATATATATATATATATATATATATATATATATATATATATATGTCACCGGAAGATAACGAGATCCGCAAGTTTATAAATTTCCTAGGAAATTTATAAACCTTCGTAGGATTCTAAACGAGAGAAGAATTGTATTATTTTACGTCCACATTTTCGCAAATTTATCAATTTGTGACGTCTCGTGGTAAGTTTATAAACTAACGGATATCCATTCGTAAGATTCTAAACGGTTCGACCAATCAACAGAAGACCTTTTAATTTTACGCTTCTTTGAAATACGGCAAATAACACCCTGCTCTCTGATTGGTCGATATTGACAGTGGCAAAGCTTTTGTCTATAGACTTAGGTACAATCAGACTTGCCAAACTATAAATTCATCAGTTTCGATTACCTACCTAACAGTATTTTTACTTTAAAACTAGGTAGGTACCTATAATACAGGGTTACTTTTTTACATGATATGCTAATGACCCCTACTCCACTCTACCAAAATAAAACAACATGAATGGTGTTCTATTATATTAAAGAGGTTTATTAAAAAAGAAAAACAATCATAAAACATTTTAATGACATTTTCAATTTTTTCCTCTATACAATCCGATTTCTTACTACTTTGGCCATGGCCACTATAAAACTTTCGTAGCTCTGTGGTAAATTTCACTTCGTCAACAAATTTTCTAGCATTTACCGCACTTCACCATTTTGGCTGTCCGCAGCTTCTAGGTCGTTCATTATGGGTATAGTTTAGTAACCTTAGCAAAATAAAACTATTTTCACAGTTCCAACATAGTTACAATATTAAAAACTTTACAAAAACACACAGGCAACTGATTTGTTTATGTTCCGTGGCGAACAATGGCGGCGGAGAGGAAGGAAAAGGAACACGTGACTTATTCAACCAATCAGAGCGTACATGGCGTTTGGTTATTGCTTACTTATTATTTTACGTGTGAGTTCGGTAAGTTTATCAATTTGCTAAAATATGGGCGTAAAATAATACAATTTATCTCTCGTTTAGAATCCTACGAAGTTTTATAACTTTCCTAGGAAATTTATAAACTTGCGGTTCTTGTTATTTTCCGGTGACATATATATATATATATATATATATATATATATAAATATATATATATATATATATATATATATATATATATATATTTATGTATATATATATATATATATATATATATGTATATATATATATATTTATTTATATATATTATATATATATATATATATATATATATATATATATATATATATATATATATATATATATATATATATATATATATATATATATATGAATATATACAGGGTCACTCACGGTGGATGGTAGGTTAGACGTTTACGGAGAACGGGACATGAGATTATTCTGAAAATTTGGTTTCATGGGTAATTGATTTTGCTCTATCGATCTAAAATAATAGTGGCACTGCGGCGTTGCCGCTTATACTAAAAAGTAGCAGCAACTGTGAAATTTTAAATGAGACACCCTATATATTATTCCATTCTTTGCTTCTCTACCATTTTCCAAGTGTTTTCGTATGATACTTCCCTATACCTATCTCCAGAGGTTTTCGAGAAATTAAATGGTTTCCTTATTTTTTTGTGCAAAACATAGCTTCAATTAAATGTTCATTACTAAGGTATTCAGATTCGTAGGATGCTGAAATTTTAGGAGTAGTTTACCAAGTTCCGATGTATTAGGAATATTCTAAGAAATAGTTGATGGAATCCGTCGTTACTACGTGATAATTTAACATGATTAACAAAACTAAATTTGAATTTACTACGTTTATTATCACAAAATATTTTGAAAAATATAACACTGCAATTGCAATTTCGGTCACTAGACCATCATCGGGCAGATTGAGTTAAGAACTGAATACAGAATAATTATAGATTTGCGCTTACGGGTGGGAAAGGATTATTGCAAGTACCTAAATAAACAAGAGGAACATATTTCAAGAAGGGCTAATCGAGTGAATTTCACAAATTGGTACAATACAATGTTCTTAGAAAAGTCATTATTGTTTAAATACACTAAATATAGGAGAATATATCAAGTCAATCTGGTCGTTCAGCAAGATATCTTTTGCATTATTATTGAGTTTAAAAATTTCTAATGATTCTAAGTAAGTAAGTTTGGTTCCTTTCGGTAATTTGTGCATGATTTGAAAATTATCTATTTGTGGAAATGGGTGGTAGTTTTCACGGCAATGATTTGAAAACGTTGAATCCGTTTTTTTTTTCAAAAAAAATTGTTGGTGTTCTTTAAATCTTGTCTTGAACGATCGACCAGTCTGACCTATATATACTCCTTTACATACAGGACAAATCAACTTATAAACTCCTGAACTTTCAAATTTTGAAGTGATATCTTTGGCATTGAATGAAAATCCTGAGAGTTTTGTCTTAGGTTTGAAAGCAATTTTAATATTATATTTAGGTATGACATTAGCAACTTTTTCTGTTAGAGGACCAAAATATGTTAAAGATGTGAATTTTTCCGATTTTTCTACTTTTAATTTGATAGATAAAATGATAAACAAGAAACGTAATCAACTAGCGTACAACAGCATATATCCCCTATTAAAAGTAGAAAAATCGGAAAAATTCACATCTTTAACATATTTTGGTCCTCTAACAGAAAAAGTTGCTGTCATACCTAAATGTAATATTAAAATTGCTTTCAAACCTAAGACAAAACTCTCAAGGTTTTTATTCAATGCCAAGGATATCACTTCAAAATTTGAAAGTTCAGGAGTTTATAAGTTGATTTGTCCTGTATGTAAAGGAGTATATATAGGTCAGACTGGTCGATCGTTCAAGACAAGATTTAAAGAACACCAACAATCTTTTTTGAAAAATAAAACGGATTCAACGTTTTCAAATCATTGCCGTGAAAACCACCACCCATTTCCACAAATAGATAATTTTCAAATCATGCACAAATTACCGAAAGGAACCAAACTTACTTACTTAGAATCATTAGAAATTTTTAAACTCAATAATAATGCAAAAGATATCTTGCTGAACGACCAGATTGAACATTGTATTGTACCAATTTGTGAAATTCACTCGATTAGCCCTTCCTGAAATATATTCCTCTTGTCTATTTAGGTACCTGCAATAATCCTTTTCCACCCGTAAGCGCAAATCTATAATTATTCTGTATTCAGTTCTTAACTCAATCTGCCCGATGATGGTCTAGTGACCGAAATTGCAATCGAAGTGTTATATTTTTCAAAATATTTTGTGATAATAAACGTAGTAAATTCAAATTTAGTTTTGTTAATCATATTCTAAGAACTTTGTTCTCCATTATACAGGGTCCTTCAAAATTTGCAATTTTAACGATAAATACAAAAATAGTAAAAAGTGCATTTCTTCTAATGTAATACCCCGTATATTATTAAATATGTCGAAAGAAAATTGAAATCTCTTTCAAATGATATATCATGTTCCTATACAAGTCAGGTTTCCGAAATAAATGCAAGTTTCTATAAAAATCGGATTATTTAGCCTTATTTTGTATTAGGTAGCTATGAAATGTCAAGAAAGATGTCATTATGAAAATTTGGCAATAAGTCCATCAACAATAAAACGTTCGCGCGTTCATTAACGAAAATTTGATTTGAAAACAATCAAAATGGAAGGCAATAACTATTCTCATGAAGTTTTGATGAAGTTATTTATTGTACAGGCTGTCCCATTTTCGATGTCCTTACGGGGTAACTCGGTTATTTTTAAAGATAGAGATTTGCGGTTTTCGCGAACGTTGGCTACTTTTTTGTGAATCTCACGATACCGTAAACAAAATTTTCATAGCTTGCTTCGTTTTTGAGATACAGGGCGAAGTTGAAAATATTGCATTTTGGCCCCCGCCTTGTATCACAGCTATCTTTCAACTTATAGGAAAAGTAAAAACTGTGTTTTATACACTTTTTTTACGTAGAATCCAGTGGCGTAGTGAGATTTTTGAAATGAGCTGTCATTGTTTTGATATAACCCAAAGTTATATATTTTTAAATGGGACACTCTATATATTTTTCCATATTCGAAACATAAATGCTTTGAGCTCTTTAAAAATATATAATGCTTTTATAATATTTCAAGTATTAGCCCTGTATTTAGATAAATTTCATTTTTGTTATAGCAAGTCAAGACAAATATCACTTTAGTAGAACTTTTAGCGCAATAAACAAATATCACTCTCATTTATATATGGTAGCATGGAAAGTATTCATTAAAAAAATATTATTTAATATAAGTTACTAAACAAAGATTAATTTAAAAATTATTATAACAGAAATTAAAACTTATATGAAACACCGCTACGAAACAAAGCTCTCTTATTTTTCGGTTGAAAATATTTTATGAATATTGTTCAAATTGCTGTCCATTCTGTTGAAGACACAACCGACATCTTCTGAGGATAGCGTCAATCGACCGCAGTAACAACAAAGGTCTTATGCGTAAGAATTCGAAAGCTTCTCTCGTGGCATTCATGAGAGCATCTCGATTTTCTTGCCGCGTGTGGTTTATTTTATTTTTCATAAAGCCCCATATGAAAAAATCTAATATCGATAAGTCAGGGGACCTTGGTGGCCAGTTAATGGGACCATTATTACCAATCCACTGGTTTTGGAATCTTTCATTAAGAAAAGCCCTAACGGGACCTGCGTTATGACAAGGTGCGCCATCTTGTTGGAAATAACTGTGTCCGTATTGAGCCAACGGAATTTCGTCAAGTAGTTCACAAAGACAATCATCCAAAATTTCCAAAATGCGGTATGCCAATCTTCCTCCAAAAAACGAAAACAAGATACATTGAAGCCGCGAAATCTGCCTTGCTGTTTGACGAGCCACCGTAACGTGCTCATTTTCATTTGACCAATAACGATGATTATTTCGATTAAAAATGCCAGCGCTACTTATATAGCTTTCATTCTCCCGTCTTTTGTATATACCAACTACAAAACTCAATGCGCTTCTCAGCATCACCTGGGTGCAGATGATGTATAGTTTGAGGTATGTAGGGGGTATATTTATGCATTTTCAATATCTTCGAAACTCTTGTCTTTGGAATGCCAATCGAATCTTCAATTTCTCTGCAAGAAGTATTTTTGTTCTCTTCTACCTTTGCGAGGACACTAATTTCAACATCTTCAGCATTTTCTTTCCTATAACTTTTTGGTCTAGGCTTTTCAAAAGATCCAAAATTTTCTAAATTTCTTTTTAGTCTGCCAAATATTCTCCTACTCGGTTGTCTCCTTTAAGGAAACCTAAATTTCCTATCTTATTATCTTACTGACACCCAGTAAATGGGTAATAGTAAATACCTTTCAACATAGAGGTCCATCGCTTGATTTGGATTGAAACCTACTTGGTAATATATCCCAACCATATATAATTTTTCGTAATTTTGATATCTTGGATTATCATTCGCCATTGTGAGAAAAATTTGTTAACTTTGACAGGACCTATATACATTCTGCACTTGCTCTTTTTCCATAGCTACCTACTAATTAGGTCCACAGCGTTCATGGTCGATAAAGAGTGTTTCATAAGAGTTTAAATTTATTGTTTTGTCAAATTATTTAGTGACCCATACTGAATAATATTTTTTTAATGAATAGGTACTTTCCATGCTACCATATACGAATGAGAGTGATATTTGTTTATTGCGCTGAACGTTCTACTAAAGTGATATTTGTCTTGACTTGCTATAACAAAAATGAAATTTATCTAAATACAGGGCTAATACTTGAAATATTATATAAGTATTATATATTTTTAAAAAGCTCAAAGCATTTATGTTTTGAATATGGAAAAATATACAGAGTGTCCCATTTAAAAAAATATAACTTTGTGTTATCTGAACAATGATAGCTCATTTCAAAAATCTCACTACGCCACTGGATTCTACGTAAAAAAGTATATAAAACACAGTTTTTACTTTTCCTATTAGTTGAAAGATAGCTGTGATACAAGGCGGGGGCCAAAATGCAATATTTTCAACTTCGCCCTGTATCTCAAAACGAAGCAAGCTATGAAAATTTTGTTTACGGTATCGTGAGTTTCACAAAAAAGTAGCCAACGTTCGCGGAAACCGCAAATCTCTATCTTTAAAAATAAGCGAGTTACCCTGTAAGGACATCGAAAATGGGACAGCCTGTACATGGTCAATGTGACCAAATAATAGCAAGAACATGCAGAACATTCAATGAAATGTATACCTATTGACAACCAATAAACGAGAGGAAATTTGTTCGTTTACAAAATAATTTTATCACTTGTGGGTCAATACTGAAAGCGAAACGAAATTTACTAAACTAATAAAAAACAATTTGCATCACGTAAAATAACAAATAACAAAACGGTATAACGGGAATAAACCATGTTAATACAATGACATAAGTATTTAAGTTAAGAAAACGATCATAATAAGTGTTCAAAATAACTACCGTTGGTTTCCAAACATTTCAAAATTCGGATACTTGTTGAATGCTCTCCTTATCTCATTGGCATTTAGCTCCTCGATGGAATTGATCACTCGTTGGCGCAGGTCTTGTTTACTGGCTATTGATGTAATGTAAACTTTTCTTTTCAAAGTACCCCACAAGTTAAAATGAATTGGCGTTAGGTCGGGTGATCTCGCAGGCCAATTCCATTGTCCTAAACGTCTAAACCAGCGATCATCGAACATTTGGAACAACTCGGTTGTTACTTCCCCAGTGAAATGAGATGGTGCCCCATCCAGATAAAATTATTTTGTAAACGTACAAATTTTCTCTCGTTTATTGGTTGTCAATAGGTATACATTTCATTGAATTTTCTGCATGTTCTTGCTATTATTTGGTCACATTGACCATGTACAATAAATAACTTCATCAAAACTTCATGAGAATAGTTATTGCCTTCCATTCTGATTGTTTTCAAATCAAATTTTCGTTAATGAACGCGCGAACGTTTTATTGTTGATGGACTAATTGCCAAATTTTCATAATGACATCTTTCTTGACATTTAATAGCTACCTATTACAAAATATAGCTAAATAATCCGATTTTTATAGAAACTTGCTTTTATTTCGGAAACCTGACTTTTTAGGTACAGGAACATGATATATCATTTGAAAGAGATTTCAATTTTCTTTCGAGATATTCAATAATATACAGGGTATTACATTTGAAGAAATGCACTTTTTACTATTTTTGTATTTATCGTTAAAATCGCAAATTTTGAAGGACCCTGTATAATGGAGAACAAAGTCCTTAGAATATTCCTAATACGTCAGAACTTGGTAAACTACTCCTAAAATTTCAGCGTCCTACCAATCTGAATACCTTAGTAATGAACATTAAATTGAAGCTATGTTTTGCACAAAAAAATAAGGAATCCATTTAATTTCTCGAAAACCTCTGGAGATAGGTATAGGGAAGTATCATACGAAAACACTTGGAAAATGGTAGAGAAGCAAAGAATGGAATAATATATAGGGTGTCTCATTTAAAATTTCACAGTTGCTGCTACTTTTCAGTATAAGCGGCAACGCCACAGCGCCACTATTATTTTAGATCGATAGAGCAAAATTAATTCCCCATGAAACCAAATTTTCAGAATAATCTCATGTCCCGTTCTCCGTAAACGTCTAACCTACCATCCACCGTGAGTTACCCTGTATATATATATATATATATATATATATATATATATATATATATATATATATATATATATATATCATATATATCATATATCATAACATCTGCATCATTGATAGCAGATGGTATTGAGTCTGACGCGACGAGAATAATATCGTGTTATTGGTGTATCTTGGTTGAGTAATTTTTGAAGTTTGGTTTGTTGTGTTCGGAAAAATACGCGCTTTCAATTTTTCTTTAAAAATTATATAACTATCACCCTGGAAATTAGCTGCATTAATTTCTGAAATTATAAATCCTGTAGTTAATGTGAAAAGTGTGAAATTATCAACACAAACAGCTGTTCCATATTTGGTTTTTTGCATGGACACCTGTTCAGCTTGTGTGCGGTATTCCAGTGGCGTAGCCTTCCTTGTCGGTGGATTTTTTTCTTCGTTCGTAATTATTTATATTACAAAAAATTTTACAAATTACAAATACATTGATCATGTCAGTTTGTGAGGGCTGCAAAGATCTCTTCATACAAGGTGATATTATCGCCACATGCTGTGTGTGCATGTCTATGTATCACTGCAATGAAAAGTCAAACGAGGTATCTGGTAAAAATTGCTCTTCAACGTCATCCACTGAAGTTCGGGTTTTGAAATTGAAGGCCAAATGTCTTATGCTGTACCGCTGTAAGGAGTGTCGTGATAATGGTGGCATGTCTCCTCAATTAGTTGAAGTCATTTCAAATCTCAAGACATCAGTGGATAAATTGTCCGGCTTGAGCGAAAACATCAAAAAGCTTACAAAGGAAGTAATTCCTCGAATAAATAGTGATATTTCAAATATAGTCATCGCAAAATGCTCTCTCCAAGAAAATTGAGAAAAATCATAATGATTGTAAGCAGTCTATAGATATGTTGGAAGCAAGGATTATTAAATTAGAAAGTGATTTTTCTGCTCATGTGTTGACCGCTTCCCCCACCGAGGATGTTGGAAACTCGGCGAATGCTGAGTTGATTTTAAATGAAATTACTGAGCGTAAATATCGTGAAAACAACATACTCATATATAATATTCCAGAGCAGACTAAATCATCTGGTACTGAATTGGAGCGTGACTATGATTTGAAGCAGGTATTGGACACTCTTAAGAATATTAAAAATATTAATACCAAACTTGACTTAACAAAAGTCAAGCGTCTTGGTATATTCAACTCTGATAAAGTGCGTCCAGTTCTTGTTAAATTTGATTGCCGATCTGATGCTACAAATGTAATCACTCACTGGCGTTTGGTGCCCAAGACAGTTTATATTTCTTGTGATTTAACGAAATTGCAACGTGATGGTTTTAATGTATTAAAAAAGCAAGCTAAGCTTTTCAATATTGATGAGACCAACATAAAGAATAACAAATTTCAATTTGTTAGATTTCGAAATGGAAACCCATTTCTGGCTACTTCTTCGTCTCTACGCAAATATCGGTCTACTAAAGATGCTGATCCTGGATCAAACTCTTCTGCTGCTAATTTAAAAAACATGTAAAGTCAACGGTTAATGATCTCATCATTTACTATCAAAATGTTCGGGGCATTCGAACAAAACTCGACTTGCTTAAACTTAACATTGGTTTACTTTCTCCATCACCTGACATTGTTTGCTTTACTGAAACATGGCTTCACCCCGGCATATTGGATGCAGAATTGGGCTTGCATGGCTACACTGTTTTTCGGAGAGACAGATATAGTTTTGATAATGCTCCATATGGGGGTGGAGTACTAATAGCTGTTAAGGATCACTTGAAAGCCAAACTTATTATAACTGGTGAAAGCATTGAAGAATTATTTGTGGAGATCTGTGGTGAATCGAGGAATCTGATGGTTGGTTGCTTTTATACTCCAAATGTGATTGCTGACACTTACAATGAACATGCTCAAACTATTGACAAATTAGTTCAGGAGTTCGTTAATCATGAGTTTATTTTCTTGGGTGACTATAATTTGAGGGAAACTAATTGGTATAATCATAATGATCTGTCTGAGAATCTTCTAGCCATCTGTAATTGTGCTGACTCAAATGTTCAAGAAAACGTAGTTCTCTTGATGAATTTTTTCTCCTATCATGGAATGTGCCAATATTTTCCTGTGCATGCTGCCAAGGGTTATACGTTAGATTTAGCATTCTCATCGCTTCAAGAAGACTGTGTTTGTTTAGTTGACTCACCAGATTTTTTGGTTCCTTTAGACTCCCATCACAATCAGGTGCTCTTTAGCATCTCTTTCAAGTGCATTGGTGAAATTAGAAGAGTGAAAAATAGACTTGACTTTAGAAATGCAAATTATATGGAAATAAACAGCGTTGAAACTTCAAAATTTTATTCAATTCTAAATAAACAAATAAGTAATTTTGTTCCACTTAAAAAAGAATCTGATAGTACTTATCCATGTTGGTACTCTAGTGCATTAATTTCGTTAATTATTGATAAAAAAAAATTCACAAAAAGTGGCTGCAATTTAATGTTCCCAGTGATGGCATTAAATTTCGGGCCAGATGTATTCGTAAGTCTAAAACCGACAGGCAATTATATATTGACAGTATTGAAAAGAAATCTATAAGAAGTATAAAAAAATTTTGGAATTATGTAAACTCTCTATCAAAATCTAATTATATTCCCGAAGAGGTATTTTTTAATAATGTAACTAGTCACGATGGTAAGTCTGCATGTAATTTGTTTGCTAGGAACTTTGAATTGGTTTATCTAAATTTCAGTTCCTCTTTTCAGCACCAATTATATCTTGATGATGAACTTGATTTCACTATTAGTAGAGAGGAAATAGCTTTAACCATTAAAAATTTGAAAGCGTCAAACTCCGTAGGGCCAGATGGGTTGTCGGCTTTATTTGTTAAAAACTGTTCTAGTTCTTTAGTTGAACCTCTTTACTTACTATATGGGTGCATGCCCACCTTGTGGGAAAAACCTTTATTACCCCAATATTTAAAGCCGGTAATAAACGTGACGTTGTAAATTATCGCCCTATTGCCATCATTGGTACCATATCTAAAATTTTCCATTGTAGCTATGAAACTCTCTGAACTATGCCTTCAATTTATAATTGGGAATCAGCATGGATTTGTCAAAGGGAGATCCACTATTACTAATCTTATATTTTGTAACAATTTTATTGCTGATACCCTAAATGATGAATCCTGCCCTGATGAGGTTAAACAGGTGGATTCTATTTACTAAGATTTTGCTAAGGCTTTTGATTCTGTCAACCACAATCTTCTTGTTTATAAATTATCTAAGTTCGGACTGAGTGGGGGCATCTTAAAATGGATATTATCATATCTTACTAAACGGGAACTTCAAGTACGTATTAAGGGAAACCTATCTGATCCATTTATTGCAACTTCTGGTGTGCCTCAGGGTTCGCACCTAGGCCCATTGTTGTTTACCCTATTCATAAATGATATATGCGACTCTCTCAAGTTTGGTGTTGTATCAATTTTTGCCGATGACATAAAAATTTTCAACAGAGTTAGATGCTTCTATGACCAGATTAAGTTGCAAAAAGATCTGGTCCTTATTTATAATTGGTCTTGTAAAAACCAAATAAAATTGAACTGTACCAAATGTAAAGTTTTACCTATCACTAGAAGTAGAAATAAGAAACTAAAATTCAATTATTCCATTAATGGTGAAATACTGGATAATGTTTGTAATATTAAGGATCTAGGTGTAATTCACCAAAGTAATTTTGAATTTGACCTCCACCTAAATGCTTCTGTTTCTAAGGCCTACAGGTCTTTAGGTTTTATTATTAGGTCTACAAATGAGTTTAAATCCCACGAATCTATAATTCATCTATACAAAAACGCTAGTCAGACCCATTATGCTTTATGGTTCAATTATATGGTCTCCATCCAAGTTAACGCACATTCCGATTTAAGAGTCGATTCAACATAAATTTTTCAGATTCCTTGCATCTAAAATGGGTAATAGATTTTCTTATAAAGAGCACGAATACACTCAATTTGCTTTATCCGCTAATTTGGAATCTATCAAATCCCTCCATATATATCATGATGTTTATTTTGTTAAAAAAGCATTAATGAGTCTCGTAAACTTCTTGGGATGTTGACTGAAAGGGAGGTCCCTTATGAGCTAAGGCGCATAAGACCTCTTCTAGAGCATGGAACTCATCGGAATTATATTTATAACTCTACCATCTTTAGGTTAAGAAGAAAGTGGAACAAAATTGTTATGCCCACAGTTGTGCTACGTACTGATAACTTGAAAATATTCAAAAGGGAACTCAAACTTATTGTTAATCGTTATTTCTAATGTGAGTCTATTTTGCCTACTAAAATTGTATATTGTTATATTCATATAATTATAATTATCTTATATAGCTATTATAAAACTATTGGCTATACTATCAACAAGTTTGTTATTACCAAATTACTCTTATTTTGTATAATTTGTTTAATTTTGTATAAAAAAGGATCTTTGATGAAATCATTGATCCGTTGACTTTTCAAATAAAATAAAAATAAATAAAATATATATATATATATATATATATATATATATATATATATATATATATATATATATATTTTTATATACATATATATATATATATATATATATATATATATATACATATATACATATTATTTATATATATATATATATATATATATATATATATATATATATATATATATATATATATATATATATATATATATATATATATATATACATATATACATATATATATATATATATATATACATATATATATATATATATATATATATATATATATATATACATACATGGGAAAAAAGGTAGCTATTATGGTGATCAGTAAATTGGTCAGAAAAAATCTACGGAGACTTTCGCCGTTCCCGAGTTATAGGGGAAACTGAAAATGGCTTTTTTGGTTTTTTATGAATAGAATTATTATTTCAGAAAATATGAAAAAATGGAAGAGAAAATTTTTATTGTATTGAAAGTGTACTATAACCACGTAAGAATAAATCTTAGATTGAACGTTTCGTCTCAACACGGCCACCATCAACTTTTTTTTTCGAATACGGACCTGTCTTTTTTATTGCAAATATTGATAAAGCGATAAAATAAAAATTCAGTGGTATATCACAATCGATATTTTTATAGCGTTTCATTCAAAATAAGTATCATAAGTGACAACAATTTTTAATTACGGTCCTGTCCTTAGTTCTTTTGTGAATGGTTTTGAATTCTTCAAAACTTATTCAACTATTGGCATGCTTCAGGCATTAGCCAATAATGTTTATGAGAAGATACCCAAACATAACGAACGTTCGTATTTCTCATTTCTGGAAATTTTTGTATTATACAGTAATCCTTGTTTCGAGGCTGATTTCTCCTGAATCAATATTTATTGATTCAGGAAATGTATTCAAATTTTTATCTGATGAGTTTGATGAATACTTGGATGAATTGCCACTGAATATTCGCCGTAAAATACATTTTCAACAAGACTACCCCATAATGCAGCAATAGTAAGGGAACATTTAGATGCAATATTCCCAACAAAATGGATTGGAAACAATGGACCAATTGCCTGGCCAGCTCTATCTCCAGACCTTAATCCATTAGATTCTTTTGTCTGGGGATACATAAAGGATAAAGTTTTTTCGACACATAGTACATATATCGACCATTTCAAACAGAAAATAAGAGATGCAAAAAATAAGATAGCATTACACCCAATATGCTAGAAAATTGCCACAAAAATTGTATGGACAGACAACGTATGTGCATTCAACAAAGAGGTTGTCAACTCGAGCATTTGATGTAGTTTCTCACGTGAAATTCATTTTTTGTATTGGTTTTGTTTTCCCCCAAAAATTCATTATAAAATAAATTGTTTTTCTGTTTGATTGTTGTCACTGATGATGCTAGTAATTTTAAATGAAACTATAACAATATTAACTGTGCTATACCACTGAATCGTGAGGATTGAAACTTATAAACATTAATTCAAGAGAAATCAAGGATTACTGTAATACAAGAATTCAAATTCATTGATAAGAAGATACCCCATTCTTCTTATCGAAATTATTGGCTAATGTCTGAAGTATGCCAAAGTATGAACAAGTTTTGAAGAAATCAAAATTATTTACAGAGGAACTAACAACAGGACCGTAATTAAAAATTGTTGTAACTGATGATACTTATTTTGAATGAAACGCTATAAAAATATCGATTGTGATATACCACTGAATTGTGATTTTATCGCTTCAACAATATTTGCAATAAAAAAGACAGGTCCGTATTCGAAAAATAAAGTTGATGGTGGCCGTGTTGAGACGGAACGTTCAATCTAAGATTTATTCTTACATGGTTATAGTACATTTTGAATAAAATAAGCAAATTTTCTTCCATTTTTTCATATTTTCTGAAATAACAATTCTATTCGTAAAAAACCTAAAACGCCATTTGCAGTTTCCCCTGTATAACTCAAGAACGGCGAAAGTCTCCGTAGATTTCTTCTGATCAATTTACCACTCACCATAATAGTTTCCTTTTTTCCCATTTAATCGTCCCCATATCTGTTACGGTTTAGAAGATAGCAATGTTACCACATGATAAAAGAAACGGCCTGTATATATACATACATATATATATATATATATATATATATATATATATATATATATATATATACATATATATATATATATATATATATATAATATATATATATATATATATATATATATATATATATATATATATATATATTATATATATATATATATATATATATATATATATATATATATATATATATACATATATATATATATATATATATATATATATATATATATATATATATATACTATATATATATATATATATATATATATATATATATATATATATATATATATATATATATACATATATATATATATATATATATATACATATATATATATATATACATATATATATATATATATATATATATATATATATATATATATTATATATATATACATATATATATATATACATATATATATATATATATATATATACATATATATATATATATATATATATATATATATATATATATATATATACATGATGCTTGCTGAAAGTGATTAAAATTCATCATATGAATGTAAAATAGATTGATAGGCATTTTATATTTGCTTGAAATATTAATTTTATGCTTTTGATTTGACCATTTTCTGAAGTAAGTATCTACAGGTGTTTGTGGTCCCCCATTCTCACAACGATCCAGGATGGATCAAGACCATCGAAGAATATTACATATCACAAACTAAGCATATTCTTAATAACATGTTGAAAAAGCTACCTGAAGATCCTCGTCGTAAGTTCATTTGGGCAGAAATTTCATTTTTTGCTATGTGGTGGGAAGATCTTAATGAAAATGAACAAGAACAAGTAAGAAGGTTAGTATTGAACTTATTTTATATTTTAGCCACTTTTTCATTTTGCTATCTATATACAGGGTGTCCCATCGGGAACCAAATCGATCTGTATACTGAAAACTATCTATAGGAGAATTCTGAAAATGTGGCAATATAAGTCCACGGGGGCATATCGGCTGAAATAGTTATAAGTTAATAGTAGGGTAGCCCACGCGGGGATTTTGGGATTTACTCAAGCGCGGCAGAATAAAATATTGGAGGAAACCTTGCACCCTTCTAAGTATCCCTACCATACATGAACCCTCATTATGGGGGCGTTCGTCTAGGGCAGCCGATCAGATTAGTAAAAAAATCAATCGTTCGAAAAACTCGAGTGCGTCAGATTAAGGCAAGGTGAGTTGATCACATGCAGAAGAGTATGCATTTCACTAATCTGACGATTTGCCAGTGGCATTAGGAAATAGGGGACTCACAAAGTTGCAAAAAGAAAACGTCACCTTGATATTCTCGAGCACGGTTAAATTTTAATTTTGAAGGAAATGTCACGATTTTTTTGCATTTTCGAATATCTGCGATGAGTTTTGGTCTCGTACCGTCACCCCCCACCATGCAAACCGGCAGATTAACTTACCTTCGTTATCAGAAACGTGGGGTTGTATAAACTATTAATATCTGACGCGCTTGAGTATTTCTATATAACGATTATTTTTACATTTTTGAAAATAATCTGCCCCTGTTAACCTCCGCCCTCCCCAGTGAAATGGCATATATCAATAACCTTTTTCAGCATCTAATCTTCACAATCCAAAAGGTCCCCACGACGCTCGAGTAAATCCCCATTTAGCATCTCGGGCTCCCCTACTATAAAGACACTTCCGGTTATATCGGTAGTAGGTGTACATTATTTTTTTGGCAACTTCAGAGCGTCTGGCAATGACTTCCGCCGACGGAAAGTGTCTGGCAGTAATAATTATTAATTTTTACAGTATTCTTTGAAGCATATAAAAAAAAATTCCTGAGAATTTAAGAAAAGTAAGTTGAGTTTTTTTCCACCTTTAGCACCTTTTTTTGTGAGAGGGGAAAATCTGTAACCAGATTTCCTTGCAATGATGGAATATGTTTGGTGTTGGGTTACCGACCGACTAAAAACCCCTCTCTCTTCGTACCTCACGCCACAGGTGAGGCATCTCCCTGAACTAGTCTCCGGAAAAAAAACTTTTTTTATAACTTCAGGGACTGTTCCTACGGACCCTTTATATCTTCCTTGTCTCTGACAGCCAATTCTCTTTCTCCATTTATGTTCCCGATTGCATAGGTCTACGACATTAAATGCATAAAATTTTTACTACATGGACTCTAGCACGACGCAGTAATAGGTATTTATCACAGGACGATATGTCAAAGGTTACGGAACCCAGTTTTGTTTCCTACTAGGCGGCGGCATCATTCTGCGCGCGCCTGTCTTCCGACTCCTTGACCGTTATAATCCGGGTAATACGTTCATAGAGAAAAAACCAGGTAGCCTCATCCTCCAGCATTAAGGGTATAATTTGATCTACCTGAGGCATGTATCCCAGGTATTCCTCCATTTCGCTCCGCCACTGCCTCCATCTGCCGCACTCCCACATCACGTGTGAAGGTTCCTCTATGCAAATAATTGTTACAGTCACGTTAATTTAACAGCACATTGTGCTAATGTTCTTCCCTTTTTTGCTCTTGTTTTGATCACATGCACATCTTCACAACCGCTTATGCCCAGCTTAGGGCTGTTAACTTTTGTGATGTTACAACTGAACTTCTCAGCGATGTTAAAGCGCTGCCTTTTTACATTACTGTGATGTTACTAGAACTTCCTCGAAAGGAAGTCTTTATAATGAACTAAAATCAACATTTCTGTTTCATTCAGAATTGCCTTTTAACATCTAGTACATGTTGATGCAATGTCTATGAAACAACATCTTACCAATGAACTGAATGCAACATTTCAAAAACGATACAGTATATTCTTTTAGATGTTGTATGGATATCACTTGAACCTCTAAATAATATACCTCAAACATTCTAGATTACATTCTATAGATGTTTCAGCAAATACACGGTGAACAACTAAAAACGCCGGCTGCCGGCCATATCTCAAAAAAGAATCATGATTCAATTTAAAAAAAAATACCTCAAGGAAAATGAACCTGAAAAATATTTTTGTGTTACTAAAATATCCGCTAGGGAATGGAAAGAACACTTAAAAGCATATAAATAAGGTGATTATCACCAAGAAAGAAAAACTAAAGGTATCCTAAATATACAATCATAAAGATTTCAAAAGTTGCATTTTTAGGTCACCTTTTGGTATATGTCTTTTTTGAAGATAATCACAGTATTATGATTTTGAGTGCTCATTCCACCCCTAGTGGATATTTTAGAAACTCATAAATATTTTCTAGCGATTTTTCTTTCCAAAAGGTAATGTTTTTTATTTGTACCAATATTCTTTTCTGAGATGTGGCCTACAGCCGTTCTTAGTTGTTCACCCTGTACATTTGAAATAAAAAAGCAATACAAGATTTAAATAGTATATTAACTATTAATAAATAGAACACTGAAAATAAAAATAGAACAAATCCAGCCTTAGAATGAATATCTTGTCCAGAGAAAGAAAAACAAATATCCTGTCCAGGAATCCAACCTAAAAAAATATAATAGTGCAAGCATATTACATAACAAGTGTGGAAAGTGATATATGACACATCTTAACAAAAATTGAATTTGTGTGCAACTGTATATATCAACCTGTAGTTGCTATAACCTAACACGATTTAAAACTGAATCGATAAAGATTACTGATACCTTAGAGTTGGTTTACAAAATATTTATTAGAATAATTTTGTAATATTAAAACTATAAAAATTTCAAACTATCAAAACTTTACGAAACGTTACGGTATATCAACGGTATATCCCTCCACCCGGAATTTCAATGTTGGATAGCCGATTAAAGTATTAAAAAGAGTATATTTAAGTTTTAATAATTATGATTTTGGAATAAGTACTTACCGATAACTGTTTTTCGTCCATTATAACAAGAAAATGCTTTAACTGAAATAAAACCGCGAAACTGAAAACGATGCTGCCACCACTTATAACCTACTTGCACGCCACGATCCGCCATATATCATGCTTGTCATTGTTTTTTCCATCTTCTGTTTTCTTCTTTTTTATAATTTTATGAATACATCATTCAAACAGCTCACCCAGTCGCAGGAAGTTACTAAAGAGTAGTTCGAAAGTTGTAAAAGTAACTACAAAATGTGATCATCTCAGAAACATGTTAATTTGTAATATTGCAGTAATGTTCTGTATGTAACATTAGTGAGGCCTATATAAATTAACATCGTATGGATGTTTCCTCAAAGAAGTTGCTGAAAAGAAGTTCATAGGATGTGTATATCACTGCGAATTCAAGTAGTATTGTGTACATCTAAAATATGTTTTAATTACATAACATGGATGTTAATGAAGTTGGTTATAAAATTCAAACATTTAGGAGATATCTTTTTAACGTTTTAAATAAACATCACGGAAAGTCTCTAAAAAGAACATCACAAAATAGACTTATGATGTTTCTTGTTCAGTGGGGTGTGTCGGGTCTGCCGCACATAGTGCATTGGTCGTCTTGCGTTTTCCCTATTCTATGAGTAAAAGACCCGAAGGAACCGTGTCCCGTTAAGAATTGGGTAAAGAAATAATTTGTTCGCCTGTGTGGGCAGTCGACCCAGGCTCTGACATCTGGAATCAGCCGCTTGGTCCATGCCCCCACTCCAGTCTGTTGCGTCCACTTCTGTTGCCATTTTAGCATGGTTCTTTTCCTCACCATTCTTCTGTTCCCGGGCAGCCTTCCTCCGACAGTGTAGATAGAGGAAGCATACCTCTGCCACCATCAGGTCGAAGGGAGGGTAACCAGCTATGACTTGGACAGCCTCGGCCGATGTCGTCCTGTAGGCAGATATGACTCTCACCAGGGCCCTCCGTTGGACGGAGATACACTGCTGTCTCTGCTTCACCTGTTTTAGTGTGTCTCTCCACGCAGGGGCCGCATACAGCACAGTGCTCTGTACGACCCCGCAGAGTAATCTTCTTTTGAAGTACGACGGGCCTCCTACGTTTGGTAACAGCCTCTGTAGGGCTCCCAATTTCTCTATCGCCTTCCCCACGTTATAAGTGATGTGCTCGGAAAACGACATGTTTTTTTAATAATCACCCCCAGATACTTTATTCGTGGGTCCGGATGCTTTTGTTCCCCCGCGATGTTAAAGTGTATCCCTGCTAGGCTTCTTGGGCCCTTCACCACCAGCAACTCGGTTTTATGTGTTGCCACCTCTAATTTTCTGCTGGACGTCCAGTCTATTGCGAGTTGTACCGTTTCGTTTACCTTATTTTGGACCTCTATCGCGCTCACGACTTCCACGACAAGGAGTAGGTCGTCGGCATACGCTATGGGATGGACCCCCTCAGCGTAATCTAGCTTCAGCACCCCATTATACATGGTGTTCCGGAGGGTAGGGCCCAGAACCGAGCCCTACGGAACTCCCATTTTGCAGCTTCTCAAGACCGATCCCATCGTAACACATTTGCTGTTGAAATAGTCCTCACAGCATTTGATGATGTAAACCTTTAGCACCTGCTACCTGGAAATTGGCCGTCGGCCCAAGCTAGCAGGTATGCATACACTGAAAGTACACACGAACACTACTTTATCCCACACATATTATTGCTGAGAAAATAAGAAATGTCTGGCTATTCTGGGATCTTGGAGTGTTACAAAATAACTGCTATTTTGTATTTAAATTTCAATCCCTAAATCGAAGCCTTTCAATTTTATTTCTATTAAAAGCCTTTTGATCCATGATATTTGACAAATTACGCTCAAGAATTAATGCGTTCGCCATGGAAAACAAGTTGTAGATACGTTTATAAGAAAACTTGAGTTGAGTAATTACCCAAAAATACAGACACCTCCAAGAGAAACTGTCGAATGAGTGAAAATTTCAGAAATGGTGAATCTTTCGTGTGAAAGACTGAGATTTGAATGAATAATAATAATGTATAATAAAAATTAATTTCCTGAATGGTCAAATTGTAACTTCCATTTTTTTATATCCCAAATAAAAAATACCGAACAGATAGGTTAGGAGGTTGAGGTGGCCAAAGATGCGGCCCATTGTTAGCAGACGATATTCCCTTTCTGAGAGGGAGCCTCATTATTTCTATAATCATACATTGGCGGGTTGTACAAATAGTTATTTTCGAAATTACGCAACAATTCCAAATAGTGCACACCTATAAGATAATAAATACTCGTCCGTTTTATACATGACCTTCATTTTGAATTACGGTTTTATTCTTACATTCTGGTACATTTTTAACATCACAACACCGTTATTCCTTATGACAAAATACACATTTAACGTCCAGCTTTCCTGCAAATGTTTCTCTCTGAAGTAATGGATATTGGCGTCACACCAATAATAGGAAATTTATAATTTGTATATTTAACTTCATCCCTCCAAATAATATCCATTAAAGTCTCGTCTTCTTGCGATTGAATTAAAATAAATTTACAGAATACAGTTCCGGGAAAGTTCGTTTTCTTCAAGTGTTACGCTACCTATCGAATATACGTTAAGGGCGAAGTTTATGTTTCCTTGAATTAATAGAACGGACGTTTTGAACAATCCTGATTCCACTGCTACATGCCTTGTTTCAACTGTTGGGTGTGAAAAATATCTCATAATTGCTCCCAACATGTTTTCGTTGTTAACAACTTGTTTAATTGTCCATACCGTCCTTCTGACTGATCGACAGTGTCTGATGATCTATATATCACTCTTAACGATTTTTTTTGGGAGTTTCTGTTTTTTTGGTAAACGGGAATGACATGTATTCATTTGGTAGGTCATATTGTCTGTCTTCCGTATCCAACTCATGAATTCCTGGGAGTAATTTGTAGAAGATCATGCATGGAAATGGCTATCTAGGAATAAAATGGAAACAGCCGTTTTAGCTATAGGAAACTGAACACAAAGTAGCAGCTGCTTTCGAAGTTAAACATAATGGCGTTAAGAAAATTAGGGGGTTTCCCTTAAAAAAACGAGAGAATTTTGCGATTATTGGTTCAAAATTTCATAATTTTTTTTGTTGACATTTTTCAATAAAGTTTCTCTTGAAATACTTCTTAAAACGAGGACAACACAAGTTATTATTTCCATATCGGTTAATAACCTGCTGTCAATGTTTATATTTATGTGTGAATAAATTCAAAACTGTTGAAGGTATATAACTTTAAATTCAAAAAGTGTTCAGAATGTTCCATAGCATCCGGATATGTTGTTATATACAGGATACTGTGTTTAAAATAGAGAAGTTGGTACCTACTTACGGTATAACCGGAATTGTTGCCAACTGGAACACATTTTATATATATATATATATATATATATATATATATATATATATATATATATATATATATATATATATATATATATATATATATATGTTATGTGCTATTCGAAAAGCAACGCAGTTGTCAAAAAAAAACTGCCGATGTACTGTCGTTGATTTAGTTTATTTACCGGTCCAAATTCAGGTAAGTTTAATAATTGTAAATTCCAAAAAGCGGAATGCGAACAGTAACAGGTGAATAATACTACAACAAATATTCGCTCGTCAGCAAACATTGTGAGATCTGGTTGACGCAACAGATGTTCTGCTGGTTTGCATGTCCAATAAATAAAAATTACGGAGTGTTTTCAAAACTAAATTATGGCCACAAAACATTCAAGGTGTGGAAAATGTGAAAAACAAAAGAGAATTCAATGTTCAATGAAAAACAATTAAAACAAGTAGTTCTGTGAAAAATGTGAATAGGACTTTAACTCTGAAGAAAATCATGGATCTTATGAAGAGTTAGACAGCTCTATTGATGAGGATTCTGATATCTTATCACCTAAAAAGAAAAGGAGTCCATGTAAATTTACGAACGGGGATATTATGAAGATATTAGTATATCTCATGAATCAAAACTCCAAAATTCTGAAAACAATTAGGAAGCAAGAGAAAGAAAACAAAGTCAACGTTGTTATATTTCGTATTAGATGAAGAATGTTATAGTTTATACTTTATATTGTTTTGTAAACTAACTGCAAGTACGTGAGGTCTCATGTCGTTGGTATCTTTGTATAGTAATGATATATAAACCAGAGGGAATCTCTGATAGAGAGATTAGTTAGACTCAGCTAGACTTAGACACTCGTCACGCTGCCCGAGGGTTTAGCAAGAAGTCTAGAGTCTACTGTACTAAAGTATAATATGAACCAGTGTATTATTTCATAACCAGGACCAGTCATTACAAAACGCCATGTCATGAAAAAAAATGGAATCACTTAAACTGAATAGGCAACAAAATTTACAGGATAGTCTTAAAAATAATTCAGTTGTTTAAGGTCTACCTGAAATACAAGATTCCGATGAGATTAAAAAATTAAAATCGGACAAAAACTTGATGTCATTATCGATGAAAATAATATTAAGTGTTATCGAATGATTAAAGATAGTGAAACTAAATAACAGTTGAAAACCAAATTTTATTCAAAAATGCGAGAAGTTTGGAAAAGTCTGCTAACTATAAATATGTATGGTTCAAAAATGTTTAAGTATTTGCAAGAAAAACACCACACAGCAAAACTATTCATATTAACATAGATGATCAGATTGATAAATTACTTCACCAAAAAACGCATTACCGAAACGGTGGATATACTTTAAGTCAACATAAGGTTCATTCGTAAAAAATATTAATTTGATAACCTAAAAATATATATCAAGCAAAAGCAAAATCCTGCAATTTTTGACGTAGTTGAAACTTTGCTAAGAAATGGAGATTCTAAATATTCGATAAAATCATTTTATTCTTGTCGTTTAACTCGTTGCGGGGGTGCAGCTATGTTTGTGCGGGACGATATTAAATGTTCTAGAATCAATGTCGCCGACATTAACCTCTGCAATATCTCAGTTATTTATTTTAGCCAGTATAAACAGAATGTGTGTGCAATATACAGAGCTCCGAAAGCCCAACTTGTATGGGTATTTAACCCATATTTTAAAAAAATTAAGAGGAATATCCTAGTTCGGTATTGATCGGTGACATTAACATCAACACTCAACAAATCATCGAAACAATATTTAGATATATCAAAATTAGATTCTTCCGACGTACAAACTTCAAGAAAACGTTTAAAGAAAAATTGTACTATAACTAGAATAAATGATGTTCAAGGGTCAATTACTGACCACATAATTACGCAGAAGCATATTAATACAAAGATCGATGCAAAATGTGTTGGAATCTCGAACGATAAAATGCTTTATGCTGAATTCAAAATGTTTTGTTCTAATAAAATACGGAGAGTTGATGAAATATTTAGATTTACTAACCATATCATTGTCAATAAGTATTTATTATCACTCAATGAGTTGCTTGAAATGATACAAGATGGTAAGAAAATAAGTACATGGGTCGTCTTTATAAGAACTAAAAACCACGGATGGATAAACTGGCATTTATTGAAAACAATAAAAAAACGTGAAACCCACATATAAAGATGAAAAAACACCCGAATAATAATCACTACTCTTTATTATCTAAGCAAATAAAACTATATTATTCAACAAGCTTATAATGATGGCTATTACCAACAAAGATGAAATTGCAACACGAGCCGGATGCGAGTGTGGTAACATCTGAGTCGGTAATAGCCATTATGCGCGTGTTGAATACTATACTTTATCTACAACTATATATAACTTTGGTTGAAAGATATTTCAAATGAAATATATTTTTTATTAATGGTTACGTTATGAATGTCAGCTATATAACCTTCGGCAACTGTGGTTGCTTTCCATCCCCCTAACTGCTTTACTGCTGTCAACGCCTGCGCTAACGGAAATGGGTGCAAATGATCTTCGGACCGAATGTCCTGTGTATAATTCGGGATTTTACAATTTAAATTTTGGTAGGTAGAAGAATTTCTGTAGCGCTAGCCGCTAATTTCAAAATGTCTGGCGGTGTACAAGACATACCATAATCTGATTCACTACTAGACATTTGTCTAATGATACCAGAAATAAGAATGAAACACACCAAATAACTGACAATCCAACTGACAGTGTTTTTGCGTCAAATTTGACGCAACGATTTATTAATATTAATATAATCGAACTGTTATTATTATTCAATTATATATTATGGTAATGCATGTCAATACTCGATAAAAGTCACATATTTAATAGATCTATTACTTAATAGTTGTGAATGAAAAGTATTACTAGAAACCTTATTAGAAAATCTAAACAACGTTCTGTGAACAAGTCGATTTTAAACGCTGGAAATGAATTGAAAAAAATATTGAAAACAATTAATGAAACTCTTACTATATCAACAAAAAAAAATGATACTGACATACCTGAATTGCTTTATGATAACAAAAAGTTTTGTACAAAACTAGAAGTTGCCGACTGTCTAAACAAATATTTTACCAGTATAGCCTACGAGTTACTCGTATTTTGCCATAAACAGCTTGAAGAGATTTTGCAACGGAAAAACAAAACTATTAGAACTTATAAATTCAACACTACGGAATGGTGTATATCCTGAAACGTTCAAAAAAACGCAAAAATTATACCATTATTTAAGAAATGCAAGAAGAATGAGCCAAAATATTGGGGATCATTTAAAGACAACTTAAAAATACTCGAATTTTCCAGTCAACAATTTGTATTCCAAGGATTCAGTTCAACGCTAAGCGCGGCAACCAAACTTGTTGAAATAGTGATCAAAGGTCTTGAAGAAAATGATTTTATTGACCTATTTTATTTAACAGAAACGTGGCTGATTTTCAGAACGCAGAACTGGGTTTACAAAACTATTCCAATTATCGAAAAGAGAGACTAATACTAGCACGAAATATCTAATGTGTATTTTACATCGAACACTAAAGATATTGTGTATGAGACTTTTTCAAACGAACTTGAATCATTAGTCAATAAATATGACGATTTGAAACTGACTTTAACATGCCGGGCGAATTCTGGAAATGTGTAGGTATCACATGATATCACTATATGTAATGAGTAGACAACAATTTATCTTAAGTAATACGGCAGCAATGCATAATACTAGCCAAATCATTAAAATCAAAAAGTTAAACATCAAGCTACAAAATTTAATTTTTGTATCTTCTGAATATGTCCAGGTGTTTGAGTCAGATGGTTAGTTGCGGCCTACCCCAAGTTTAAGTAAAACAGACTGGAATTTTATAATTGGCGATGAATTAGAACCGAGTATATTTTTTTTCTATAATTTGTTATTTCATTTTATAAACTAGTTTGTTTCTAGGAGAGTAAAGCGCAAAGGAATTCTCTGACTTTTTTTTCTGCTGAATTGATTTCAATCAAAAAGGTAGCTCATAAAATATTCAAACAAACGCGTCTCATTTATTTTTATAGTGAATTCGTTACAATTTGAAGTATATGTAGAATTGGAACTCAAGCCTATCACATAGATTTCATATTTGAAAGTGACGGTGGAAGAATCTAATGGAAATACATTGATAGTCGCAAGCAGCATATAGAACTACTTAATGAAATGCACTTTGATTGTTTCTAATAATGTTCGCGGAATATCTGAATTATTTAAAAGCAATCATCCATTCCTAGAGATATGTGGATCGAATACAAACATAACGCTAATCTATCTGACGTACTGTTGTGTTAGTGTTGGGGAAGTAAGGAACGCAATCCAATTTAAGTCAGAAAAATATTATGAGGAACCCGAGGGTATGCCTGCCGTATTTCTTAACCGTTGTAGTGAAAGTTTGGCCTCTCCCTTGTGCAGTTAATTCAATTTTTCTATGAAGTCAGATGTGCTCAGTTAAAGTTAAGTTTTATGATTTGTTTTGAAATCAAATTTATAGGCCTAGTAGCAAAAACGTATCAGCGCGTAGCGTCGCGATTGCGAGATTGATGGTTTTTCAGTCTCGATTTTTTTCCCAAAAAAGTCTCAACTAGATAGTTCGGGATATACTCTTTTATATAGGGACCTATGAATGTGATAGGTGAATTTTGTTAGTTAATATTGGTCTACATCAAACACTTCGTGATTAATTTGTTTGTGATTATATGCAATGTAACCGAGATATGAGTGAAAAGTTGAATATTCGTTCGACTTATACTAAGACCTTTCGGATTAAAGTGTTGTATAGTCAAAATTTATTATATCAAAAGGATAATGCGCCAAAAAACGTGGACATTTTGGTGAAAAATGTGAAATATTAGAATGCTTTTAAAAATGAAGAAGCAGAAGAGTTTTGCGTTTCAAAATCAACAATTCTTAACATCAAAGCAAATAAGTAGAAAATAAGATTTTGTATCGAATAAGTCTTTTCTACGAATGTCAATAAAAACCATCATTCTATGTTCAAAAGTAATTGTGGAACATAGTGCATTGTTTTATACCCAATTTCATTGTGCTTCTATCGCCACATGTGAACTACAAAGTTCACATTGTGCACGGGTATTTTTACAAAGGTGGCGTTAACCGGCGCCGCGTGTTTTTTTGTGGAACGTCAGATTGACATTTTTTTAAATCTTGAAAGGAAAAATATTACTTATCCCATTTTATGTAACAGTAACATTCGTATAAAGAGTATAGTGTAAAACTTGCATGGACTTACCATTTCCTACTCGTATGATTTGCAGCACTCACCTGCGGCTCGTGCTGCCAACGTCATACTCGTAGGAAATGGATGTCATTCCATGCTCGTTGTACAATATACTATTGTTGCTGTGAATACTCTATTACCATACAGAGTATTAACGAAAGTAGTGTACCTACGCGGGTTCTGGGACAGCTCGATGACATGTCCCTGAATTCTAATGGACACCTCGAGGATCGACCCTCAGGTTCTTGTAGAATTTCGCTGAAGAAGTAAAACCCAAGAAGTCTTAAGCAGAAGAACTAAAAGAAGTGTAGTCAATGACCAGAAGAGGTTGTAGAAAAGCAAGAAGTCTTCCGTGTAAGAAGTCCATTGTCAATGACCAGAAGAGGTAGTAGAAAAAAAGTCCGTATGAAAGAAGTGACGTGTACGAGAAAGAAGAAGAAGAAAAATGGCTGTAAATAGTGCCGTAAATGCTATCTGAAAGGAGCGTACGTATCAGGAGAGCTAAGAAGTATCGGTATCAAAATTTCTGCATGCATAGATGCACGAAGATGTAATGTGGGTTGCATAAAAGCACAATGAAAAATTTCGTCATATAAACATTTGGTATAGTGATATAAAACTGATTGTTTGTTTGGAAACGAGCTTCAATTATTCTCGTGGTACACGCTGAATAGGAGGTGTTCTCAGAAGCCGAGCCTAGCCTAGCCTGTTTAAAATTGTTACATATTGGAAGAAGAAAAAGTAGAAAAATGATTATACCTGTTTGTCCAAAGTGTCGAGATAAAACGGATATACCGAATATGATATGCATGGCTTGTTCGTTTGCAGATTATTGTAAGGAAATAACAAAACATATTTCTGTCAGTTATTGGAGCAAAGAAAAAATAATTCGATTAGAAACCTGGGAAACACATACCAATTAAATGGCAGAGAAAGAAAGTGGAGATGAATAATTATGTTGTAAAGTACAAATAAAATAAATATTTATTTTTCCTTTATTTTTTTCTTATATTCATAATACATCAGTCACATTTATCCAACTGTTATGTTTAGAACTGAATCTCAACGATTTTACTAAAACTTAATTTTTTTTTTATCAATACTTTTTCTACCAGATAAGCATCAGGATATATAACTTTTTGTAATTCTTCAGTATAGAATCCTCCTTCAATGTCTTTGTTGTTGTCATCTTTCAATAAGTAGGTTGTAGGATTTATCAGTTGAACTTTTCGTATAGCGAATATTTCCGTGGACCAGTTTGGTGTATATTTTTTATCGAAAATACCTCTCAGTTTGGAAATTCTCACACGCCCTCCAACATTGAATTTATTGACAATTTCACTTTGCTTCAAATGGCTATAGACTGTGTTCAATAAATGTTGTTCATGTTTTTCTTTAACATCGATAGGTTTCATTTGAATAGTTCGATGTTTCGTATTGTTATATCTATTGACAATGTGTTGAAGGATATCAATCCAACGATAATTTCCATTATAGTTAAATTCTTTCCACATCCAAGATTTAAAAGTTCGATTGAGTCGTTCAACAATGGATGCCTTTTTCTCGCTGAAAGATGAATAATGATTGATTTTAAATTTTCTAATCATATCTTCAAAATGTTTATTGTAGAATTCTTTTCCTAGATCAGTTTGAAGGTTCATTGGTTTGTGTTCCTCGAAAGTTGTTTCCTTATTATTTGTAAATTCTAGTCCATTTCTTGATTTAAGTGGTAATGCCCAAGCAAACTTAGAGAAGCAATTTATAATAGTAAGAATATATTTGAATCCTTTGTTTTCTTTGGAGTAAGGAATCATTTCAACCAAGTCAGCTTGAAATAAATCATTCAGAGATTTGAGTATTACACGAGGTCTCTTGAAATTAATACGACCTGGTTTATGAGGTTCGTTAACAATTATATATATATATATATATATATATATATATATATATATATATATATATATATATATATATATATATAAACGTAGTCGATCACATAATTCATTAGGATCATTCCAATAAATCAACTCTTTAGGTATATTATTCACTTCCGTCATTAAACCACCACCACCCAATGAAAGAGATCGATTTGAATTTTCTATAATTCTTTTTGTATTTTGGAAGCCTGCTCCCATCGATTTATTAAAACAATGGTTAAAAATAACAATTTACACATTTATTATAAGAAATAACGCATGACGCACGTTTCGGTGGAACTTCACCTTCTTCAGATGCTAATGCCATTAGCATCTGAAGAAGGTGAAGTTCCACCGAAACGTGCGCCATGCGTTATTTCTTATAATAAATGTGTAAATTGTTATTTTTAACCATTGTTTTAATATGTTTATTAATTTACACCAAGTATCGGCCCAATCAATCCAAAATTCCCATCGATTTGTTGATTAGCCGTATAATATCGTCTATGTGCATTTGTTCTAAGAATCATATCTTTGTAATCTCTCAAATCGTTTGAAGGGTAATTATGTGGTGCTTTTCTGAATAATAATTCATAAAGTCCTTTTGTTCCCTTGTAAGTTTTATTATTCAAAACGAAATTTGTGCCATTGATATAAATTTTAGAATCTCCAATTAGAAATGTATCAGTTTCTAAATAATGTCGAATTCCATATTTATGATCAGAAATTTCATTGTCCTTATCCTTTAATGATTCGAAAATATATTTTCTCGGTAATGGATCATATTATTCGAGGTATTCTTCTAAGGCTCGTTGATTAATTTCCTTTGTTTCAGGCTTTACCATAGATGACGATAATGATAGTGAAGATATTTGAGATGCAAATGATGCTTCTTCATCATCCACAGAATACAACTGAGATAATTGTTCTTCTTCCAGATCATTTTCAAATACTTCACTATCATCGATAAAATCAACATGAGGTTTCTTCTTCTTCTTCTCTTCCACTTTTGGTTTTTTTTTCCAGTTAATGATGCTTGTGGTAGTGGTTGTTTGTTGTTGTTGTGATATGTTGATTTGAGAGTTTTTTTATTTTTGTTATCAACAGATGAAACAGTTTCCTCAATTATCTTTAAATGGTTCGTTATAGGATCAAAAATTTGTTCTTGTAAAATAATACCATGTTTTAATGATGCCAATTTTTTTCTAACAATTTTCCGCTTTTCAATAAGACGTTCTTTTATCTTTCGCTCGTTCAACATACTCAAAATATGTGTGAAAAGCTGATCACTGAAACAGGTTTTCAACTGATACTGAACAGGTCTGAACTGATATTAAACAGGTCTTGAACATGTCTGAACTGATCTCAAACAGGTATAAACAGGTTTTGAACAGGATCTGTTCGGAAACCTGTTATTTATTAAGATGAATGAAGTGATCGAAATTCTTCCTATATCGTCCATGATCTATATTTCAATTCTTCAAAATGGATATAAATCCATAAGGATCTTTCCAACATATATTACATAAGTATTATATTAATATATTAAATTGATCAAAGGTCATATCAGTTGCTATGTGATCTCTATGTATATGTTTAATATTGAGTTCGTCTTGTTCGAATACAACTAATGCGTTTGCATTGTCTCTTATTATATGTTTTGGTATCTTTGCATAGGTTTGACATAAATAGAAACTGTCTATTTGATTATGTTGACCCATGCTGAAATAATTACGAATCACTTCTTGTTTTTCATATGCAACATCATCCAATATGAATATAGACGATGGTTTCGCATCTTCTGGTTTCAATATATTATCATCATTGCTGAATGTAAAATAACCAATTTCTTTTATGGGTTTCAAAAGATTTTCTAGATAAACGTATTTCGGTTGATTGAGACTCTTTGAATAGAGATAAACGTTTTTGAATCTCAATCCATTCGGATGTTCAATTAAACTTATTATCACATAAGTTTTTCCACAATTCGACGGTCCAATAACTAAACATCTCAGAATGAAAGGAAAAAGTTCACATCAGAAAAGTAGACATTTCATGTCTACATTCTCTTCTATATTTATCATTACAATTTCTAATAATATCGTGATTCACGACATCAAAGGAAATTTTATGTTTAACGATACGCATCTTTATTACAACTGTGTATGTATATATAATAGAGAGGTGAGTATTTATTTCACTTAGTCTTATTCAACATTTCATTATGATTGCACATTATTCAGGATCTGGCATATTAGATAAAACATTGTATGCTATTCCGTATGAATTGCATTTACCAGGTTATAGTTTTTGTGATCCTAACACGAAGTTAACCGAAAGATTAGCACGAGGTGATAGAGGTATAAATGATTTGGATGAGGTGTGTCGCGAACATGAAATTGCTTACTCTCAAAGTAAACAGATGAATGACAGACATGAAGCTGACAAAGTATTATCCAACAAAGCTCTTGAACGTTTTCGTGCAAAAAATTCATCGATTAAGGAGAAATTAGCAGCTTTAGGTGTAGCAGGAGCTATGAAAACAAAATTAATGCTAGGTATGGGTTTACCTTCTGAAGAACAACAACAACTTTCATCTAAAGCATTGAGTTGTGGTAAATTAATTGAACAATGTGAGAAGAATCTTCATCAGATGGAATCGATTTTGATGAGAACTTTGAATAGGATTTCCGATTTTAAATTTGCAAAAACTCGAAGACTGAATAATAATAATGAAAGACTCAAGAGTGTATCACAAAATAAGAAATCCTATTCTCAAAATATAATGAAATCCATTAGAAACTCTGATGATGGTAATGATGTGAAACTAATTGACTCGAAACCTAGGAATAGAAAGAGAAAGTTTGTATCTGAGGAGGTGGAGGGGGAGGAGGAGGATATTCCAACAGTGAAGAGAATTAAAATTGCTAAACGAAGACTATTGAAACGTAAACTGAGTTTTGGTGATGATGATTATGACATGGAAGAAGGGGAAACAGATAATTCTGTTAAAAAGAAAAAAATCTGATTGAATTTGAGTTAGTATGTATGTAGCTAGAGAAACATGAGGAATAAACAAAAGAATCCAGGGAAAATAGTACATAAGAAGAAGAAGATCAAACTCGTAAGCCTTCAGAGTTTTAAAAACTTCATTAAACGAAAATTATCTGTTATTAATTCAAAATCAGTAAATGATTCAGTGTTAGCTGCATTGAAGATAGCAAAAAAGAAGAAAATCAAATCACCGAAACGAGTTATTAAAATTCCTCAGCGTGGTGGAATACAACCATTAATTCCAATTTTCGCAGGTTTGAGTGCCTTAGGTGCCTTGGGAGGTGGATCTTCTGGAATAATGCGTGCAATTAGTTCAGCTAAAGCAGCTCAAAATGAATTGGTAGAATCAAGAAGACATAATAGATCAATGGAATCCATTGCCATGGGTGGTCAAGGATTGTATTTAAAACCATATCAGAAGGGATTGGGTATTTTTTTAGGCAAGAGAAGGCTCTAACAAATGTGAATATAGAAAAAGTTGTCAAAACTAAAAAAATTCCTCATTTTCGTGGAGTCTTTGCTCGTGATGGTTTGCCAAAGAAAATGCATAAAAACGAATCTGGAATTGTCAATTTGGATTCGAAATCAGTCCTGGTAGTCATTGGGTTGCTTATAAACGATGTGCCAACATTGTAAAATATTTCGACGGTTTTGGAGACTCACAACCACCACTTGAACTTTTGACTTATTTCAATTCGAATGGATTCTGCAAGATATTATATAGTCATGATCGTTATCAAAAATTCAATACGTCAAACTGTGGACGTTTATGTTTATTTTCTGTATAAATAATTGAAAAATTAAAAAATTTCATCAGTTTGTGTGTTTGATTTCATTGTGCAACAATAACAATATGTCCCATCATTTTTTCTTTTCGGAACAGGTGAAATCTAGACTAAGTGTAGATTTTAATCGACCAATCATGTTGAACAATGAAAGTTCATACGAAATCGGAATGACAAATTTCAGTGCCAGTAATGCAATACCGAATATTGATAAATCCAATAATATATTTCATTATGGAAAGTTACGAAATTACAGATATATCCAAATATCTTGTACATACTTTGTCTAGTGACAAAGCAAATATACAAGATAAAATATCTCTTCGATTAGTAGCAAATTTGAATACGTTGAAATGTGAATTAATGTACAGAAATGATCGATTTTTCAAAATCACATACGATTGGTAAGCTTTTAGGATTTAAGAAGAGGAATCTGGAACCTAATGTATTACATACTTCTGATTTTCCAGTGGATATAATGCGTCTAAATTTAATACGTGTTGACTGTAGTATTGTGAAAAATTCATATAGAAACGGAGATTCAGTACACACAATTTATGCATTCTATCCAAAATATCCACCAGGCTATAAAATTGTGGAAAGCCCATCAAATGTGATTTATTTACCAATCAATACGCATGTCATACATAATATAACACTTAAAATTATCGATCAAAACAACAAACTGGTCAATTTCAGAAAAGAAGTCATATCTGTCACACTTCATTCGAAAAAACTAACAACGATTTGAGAAAAAGAGAGAGAGATAAAGAGATATGGTTGTTAGATTTGGTGCCTATAACAGAGTTGTGAGAGAGGTGAACCATAACAGTACTTATGAATCAAGTGCAACGTTAACATCTGAAAATAGAAAATTTTTGAAGTCTATAGGTCTTAAATTGTGTAAACATTATGGAGATGCTTAACATCAAGGACAGTGTGATGTTTGATAATTCAATAACTAATATCGAATATCATTCATATCAATCATATTCCGGCAGTGAATTGAAGCATAACGATGACTCGCATCGTGATTCAACAACAAGATCTACTTACCGTACCTACTGATAGCTACCTTCAAATACAAGGAAAATTAACCAATAAAGATGATGGAAAAGTTTCCGATAAAGTGAAGTTAATAAATAATTTTATCGCTTTTCTGTTTGAAGAAATACGATATTAATTGAACGGTGTTATTGAGGATCGTGTAAAAAATCCAGGTATTACCACCACCATGAAAGGATATGCTTCATTCACACCCAACGAAAGTATCGCTCTGGCGAATGCGAGTTGGACAAATTTGGAAAATGCTTAGTACGATCTCGCCACAGGATCCTTTGATGTATGTTGGCAGTTATCTATAATTTTTGGATTTGCTGAAGACTATAAAATTTTTTTAGTGAATTTACGTCAAGAACTCATACTGATAAGATCTGGAGATGATTTGAATTGCATAGTTGAAACAGCGGCTGTGGAAAAGGAAAAAAATCGCTTTGAAAATGACTCACATTACTGTCTGCGATTTTGAAAAACTGAAATTGCTTGATATTATAGAAAAAAATGTACCTATACCTATAACACACAGAAGATGGAAATTGTTTACATATCCACTGTTAGAACAGAGCCATATACTCACTTGGATACTGAAAGCTTCAACTTTCCTCGAAAAACCACGCTTAATTATTTTCGGTCTACAGACAGATCGAAGACATAATTTAGCAAAGAAAGCCAGTGAATTCGATCATAATAATTTGAAGAATATAAAATTGTATCTCAATTCTCAAGCGTATCCTTGTGAAAATTTACCACTAAACTTCAAAAAGAATCAGTTTGCATTAGCTTATGACATGTATGTAAAATTCCAAAAATCCTATTATTTTGATCGTAAAACCACTTACGAACCACTATTGAACATTGACCAGTTCAAGAAACATGCTCCTTCAATTATAATTGACTGTTCCTATCAAAATGATATGAATAAACATGGAGCAATAGATGCGCGATTGGAATTTGAAACATAGGGAGGTATACCTAAAAACACAGCCACTTACTTTCTAGTGTTACATGAACAGTTTATCAATTACGAACCTCTTACAGGTCGAGTGAGAATATTATAATGTTGATAATTGACATTCAAGGATTTCAATATGGTTCATCTGAGTTTATTTGCAAAGAAATTGCAATTTTAAACGATGAAAATGAACATTATCGCCATGCTTTCGTGAGAATACCATTTGAAGTTACAATATTTTCATATTCTATGCGAAGACAAATTAATTGGTTGAAAAACAATATACATGGATTATCTTGGAATACAACGTGTGATCAACAAAAACAACAAATCAAGCAAGAAGAAATAACAAGTTTTTTAAGTGAGTTCATATACAACGAATCGTGTTACAATACTACAACAACTACTACTACACCATCTTCATCAACCACAATAGCTGTAAAAGGCAGTATGAAGAAGGAATGGGTTGGAGAATTATTTCCGGAATATAAAATAGTGGATTTGAGTGAAAAAGAAAATTTTCCTAATTTAGAAATATTGAATTCACTTTTGAAATCAAACCATTGTAACTCACATCTAATTAACACTCTTGATTGTTCTTTACAAAATGTATTTCATATTTATCGTCGCTTTGAAATTTTGAAAATTTTTAATAAATGATTAGTTCCTCAACTCACCGTTTCATTTCCGAGAGAGGGTAGAAAAGAAATGAAAAACATAATCTTATATATATATATATATATATATATATATATATATATATATATATATAAAATTATCTTACTTATATATATATATATTATTTTTCTTTCAATTTTTTCTACTTTTGCTCATCAACATCATCATTCTCAACGTTTTCATAAACGAAGTAATCTCCTCCAGTTGTTACTACATTTGAACCACAATCATAATCCTCTTCATCGTCATCATCACCACCGACACTCCTCACCTCAAGACCCGGTTGATGCCGTGATGCTTTCAACCGTGGTACAGCATCATCCTCTTCATCGTCAGCAGCGATATTAAATTTATATCGTTTGACGACTCTTTCAAGGATGTTAAACTCCTCCTCGTTGTCCACTTTAACCCTCAGATACTTCACAGGAAGATAGCCAAATTTCTTTTCAAGAGTTGTCGCTCTTGGTGAATAGGTTAGATCTAAAAATACCCTGTCTTCTTTCACCTTAGTACTCTTCACCCCATATCTATAAAACAAATAAAATATCAGTGAACAAAATATTCAATGTAAATTCTCATCTAGTTGGCTCAATTCACTGTTATGATTCAATACAATTGAAATGTGAGAAATATGAGGAATTAAAATCTGTGAATCTGTACTCAAAGTTGAGTACAAGTGAATTTATATAATTCGATTCGATAAAAATTTGCAATAAAATATGCATAAATAAGATGTTTTTGTTATTGAAATATACATAAATGCAATTTTATTGATTTTATTCAGTCTATCATTTGGAGAAATTACGATTGCAACATTGTAATATTGCGTTCAGTCGATGATTGAGGTCATATAAATAACCTCTATTATAAATTACGATTGCCACTTTGTAATATTGCATTTACTCGATGATTGGGGTCATATAGATAACCTCTATAATGAATTACGATTGCAACTTTGTTATTCTGAAATAACAAAGTTGCGAAATAATGTATCATTATAATTTTATCAGAAGGATGTTATTTCTCGTTAATTAGATAGTTCGTTATCATATTTTTTTAAAAATCATATGTGAAATCATTTATCTTTGTTTTTGTTAGTCTATTTTAATTAACGAGTATGTTCAAGAAGAGCGCATTCATATGAAAGTTAGCAGTCAACACGTTACTACTGAACCAGTTCCAAGGTAAGCTCCACACATTGAATTATTTGTGTGTGTGTGTGTGTGTGTGTGTGTGCATGAATTGAATTTATTTAATATAACTTTTCGTTTTTCATACAGGAACTTATGCTAATAATAATGTTATCATCATCATCAACCAAAAGCCCACAATAGAAACGATCAAAAGCAATACACAAACAAGGAGAATGTAGTGATGTGAAGAAACTTGATACTCTTTCCAGCGAGATGGTTGAAACTACGGAAATGGTGAGTAGAATAATTAAGAAAAAAGAAGAATACACAAAATACATTATTCACTTGAATACATTTTTGATATCATTGAAGCGTGCTATTGGTGGGAAATATGATTGTGTTCAAAATTTTTTAAAATTAGTGACTGATTAGGACTTCTCAAAAATTATTTGAAAATTTTCAAAATTAAACGTAAAGGAATGAAAAAAATTTGTTTGGCAGAAAATCGAATCGTGTTTTCAAGGTAGAATAAAAACTGGAATCTTTTCTAATATAAAATTCAAAGATCCAAAAGAATTTCTAATCGCTTCTTTTGATAATTTCTCTAAGCAAATTAAAAAGGAATTGAAGGAATCTTTGCTTAAAGTTGATTCAGTATTTGCTGGTCCTTTTGTTAAACCTCAAAATGGAGAAAATGAAATGAAGTTTTTTCCTACTAAAAATGAAATTATAGATTCGAATACAAATTTGAGAAAGCGGTTTCAGGAGAGAGAGCGGTTGGAGTCTTTATGAGATTAATTATTTGAAAGTCAATATAAACAAGTATAATCCTATAACAGTGGGAATTTCGACATATACAAATTTACCCAAATTTGTTGAAAAATCACATGGAGTTGTGAATATAAAAAGTTCAGACTCATATTGTTTTCTTTGGTCAATAATGGCAGCTCTCTTTCCAAATGTGAGCAGAGTCAGCTCATATCCACATTTCTCGAAACATTTGAAATATGAAAATATTTCATTTCCTATTGATATAAAAGATATTCCAGAGTTTGAAAACATGAATAAATTGTCTTTAAATATTTTCACTGTTTCGAAAAATGAGATTTTGCCTCTGAGTTTAAGTAAATTATCATTTAAACCTCGTATCAATTTACTCATGCTTTCTTGTGATCATCTGAATCATAAGGCATTCATAGAATCAAACGAAAGTTAAAATAATGTTAAGTTGGTTAGATCAGTCTCCTTCAATTTTTGCAGTATCAAAAATATATCTCGTTTATTGTCCAGTCAAAGTAAAAATTCGAAAAGGAAAAATTAATTTTGTGAACGATGTTTGAATCACTTTTCATCGCAAGATGTATTGGATAGACATACAAGAGATTGTCTAAATATGAATGGGGGAATTGTATTACCAAATGAAAATAACAAATTCTTAGAATTCACTAATATTCAACATCAATTGAAAGTTCCTTTTGTAATTTATGCAGCCATTGAGAGTCTTTTAGTCAAAAATAACGAGGAACATCCTTCAACATCTGAATCTAAAATTACTCATTTTTATAAGCCGTTTAGTATAGCTTATTATTTAAAATGTACATTTGATGATTCTTTATCAAACTTTTCATTATATACAGGAGAAGATTGTGATTTTTTGTTTGTAAAGGAACTTGAGAAAATAGCTGAGGAATTGAATATTGTTTTCTCTAATCCTGTACCGATGATTCGCTTAGCGAAGAAGAAAAGAAATTATTCAATGAATCAGAACGATGTATTTGTTGTGGGTATCGATTTAACGTTGATGATATTCGAGTTAGATATCATTGTCATTTAACTGGAAAATTTAGGGGACCCGCACATAATGAATGTAATTTGAGATTCAGAGATTGTCATACTATTCCAATCGATTTTCACAATCTATCTGGTTATGATAGTCACTTCTTAATTAAAACTCTTGCCCAAAAAATTGAAGGAAAGATTAGTTTATTATCTCAAAATAAAGAAAAATTTATTTCTTTCACAAAATATATTGAAAATAAGAAAGTTTGCTTCATATTCTTATATTCATTCAAATTTTCAAGTTGCAGTTTGAATAAATTAGTGCCTTATTTAGAAAATAATCAAAAAATCATAACACGTAAAAATTTCGAAAATGAGACTGAATTCATTTTAGCTACACGAAAAGGAATGTTTCCCTATGAATATCTAGATAGTTGGGAAAAATTACTGAACATTAAATTGCCTTCTGAGGAAAATTTCTTCAGTTCCCTCAGAAATGAATCAATCCTCTCAAGCACAAAGTGTTTGGGAAGTATTTAAAATTACAAATTTGAAAGAATATGCAGAGTTATACTTGAAAATTGATGTCTTTCTTTTAGCTGATGTTTTTGAAAATTTTCGAACTTCCTGTCTTCAAACCTACGGTTCAGATAGTTTCCACTATTATACAGCACCAGGTTTGGCATTTGATTCCATGCTTAAGAAAACTTAGGTTAAATAAGAATTATCAACAGATATTGAAATGGTGAATTAGAAAGGAATACGAGGAGGTGTATCTCAATGTTCAAATCGATACGGTAAAGCAAACAATAAATAAATGAAAAATTTCGATCCAAGTCTGATTCTTTATATCTCATGTACTATGACATAAACAATTTATATGGAATGGCAATGACTTTATCTCTACCTACAGAAGAGTTCAATGGATTGAACCTATGAATATCTATGGAGAGAATTTGCTTGAAACGTCTGAAAACAATGATTATGTTTATATTCTAGAAGTTGATTGATTATATCCACGTGAATTTTTCGATTTACATAAAGATTTACCACTTTGTCCAGAACATTTAGTTCCTGTTATTTCAGATTATGGCACAACCAAAATTATTAACAATATTGTAACAGAAAAAGAACTATTCACTATCGAAATCTGCAACAAGGTATTGAATTAGGTTTAAAAATTAATAAAATTCATAGATGTTTAAAATTCAGACAATCTTCCTGGATTAAATCGTATATTGAAATGAATACTGAATTACGTAAAAATAGTAAAAATGAATTCGAAAAATTAAATGAACAATTCACCTTCTGGAAAAACCATAGAAAATGTAAAGAAATATCGCGACATAAAGTTAGTTACTAAATGGGGTGGAAGGTTTGGAGCTAATTATTATATTTAACAACCGAATTTCCACAGTTGTGCGATTTATGAGAAAGATTCAGTACTTATTGAAATGAAAAGTATCAAAATTAATTTCAATAAATCCATTCATGTGGAAATGTGTATTTTGGATTTGTCTAAAATATTCATATATGATTTTCGTAAGTAATTGCACAAGTGCATCAAAATTACCGATAATTTTGCATGACAGCGTGTTATCAACAAACTGCATGAGTTCATTTTCATTCCAAAATATGAAAATGACCGAATGCAGTTTTTTAAAGACAACACGCTGGAATGCGAAATTATCCGGTAATTTTGATGCACGAGTGTAATTTGGGGGAATATTTCCCGAATAAACTTTCAACTTGTCAAACTGACGTTAGTAATTCATGAATTGTCAGCTTGTCATCAATAACCGTGATATGAACTATGCTACTATGCAATTATCGGTCTACAATGCAATTATTGCAGGGCTCTTTCGGTATTATGAACTATGCTACTATGCAATTATTGGTCTACAATGCAATTATCGCAGGACTCTTTCGCTTTCTACAATGCAATTATCGCTGTAATTTTCGATAATTGCATTCCATTTACAAGGGATTTTTGACAGGTGGGAAATATTCATTTTAATTATATCAAATCTAAATTTGGTGCCAAAGCTAAACTACTCTATACAGATACTGATAGTTCAATATATCATTTTTGCGTCGACGATATTTATGAAACTATACAAAAAGATATACATAAGTTCGATACTTCAGATTTTCCTGTTGATAATATATACGGTATGCCTCTAATGAATAAAAATTGCTTGTTTTGATGAAAGACGAAAACAACGGTTCCATAATGACTGAATTTGTAGGTTTAAGATCGAAATTGTATCGTTTGAAAGTAGAAACATCGAAACAGGATGAACAGAAAAGTAAAGAGAATGTAGTAGTAAATTTGAATATTGTTAAAAAACCAAAAGTAATTCAATATTCGGCTATGAAAAATATCTCGTTTCAAGATTATTTAGACACACTCTTACAAAACGATCAAAAAGTCTTAACAAAAAAGCATCAAGTTTTTTCTGTCCAACAAAAAAAATCGGTTTAAATTATCATGATGACAAACGCATGATCACATTTCATCAAACAGATACGCTTCCTTGGGGGTACAATGACTAGAGTAGTCCTTCTTTTCTTAGTTATTTCTACTTTCCTCTGTCTTTAGAAATTTTAACATGTACTTCAAGATCCTGAGGATTCAAAAATGTTAGTTCAATTACCACCACCAACACAACAATCAGAAGAAAAAGAATTACACCAACAACAAAAAATAAAGAAAGTATGTTCAATGTAGATACAATAGCTGGAGAAACAGAAATCATTCAATATTCTAAATTGTACGGTGGTGGATGTGCTAAATGTGGAAAGTCATTACTCAAAGTGACTCCTATAGAACCAGAAGATTTTATTGCTCATAAACTACGACTTTTGTGATTTGGAACCACTACCACAACAGCATCATCATGATTAAAACAGTACAATGTCTGAATCAGTGGAAGATTCATTCATTAAAAATATTTTTTACATTTGACACTCTGAGTTCAAAAAAGTGATTTTGATTTATTTTTCTGAAATATTTATATAATATTACTTCATCATACTATTTAAATGGAAAGCATTTACTCAGCAATGAACATATCTATATTGGATCTAATACAACGTTATTCTGTTTGCGAAACGCCAAGGTAAATGAAGAATGTTTGAAAATTCATCAAGAAATAGAAGACAATATCTACGATGGAGTCAAGTATTGTTGTGTTTTGAGATGTTTTATTCAAGAAGGTGATGAAGTTGATGGATTGTTTGTAATAAATGTAATTCATTCTCATTTTGTGTATGTAAATATAAATTATATCAAGAAATAATAAAAAGACAACTATTGAGGATTGAATAAATTTCTAATCACTTTATAATAAACATATTTTCGTGATATACAGAGTTTTATTATATATTCATATAGTTCACTACAATCATCATTCGATTCGATCGTACATGTATATGAAACATACATGTACATGATTGATTCCGAAAAACAATCCTATTTTTGGACATCCTCTCAAGGTTATACCTTCCACAATACATTAAACTCTTTCTTGGTGGAATAGGATAATAATTCAGATAGTTTCCGATTGTTTGATTTTTATCATTCATTATCTCAGTCTCGAAGGTAAAGTTCCTCTGATCGAAATAAAAAGCTAGATAATGTTGAAGTACTAATTTATCTTCGTACTGTTCAAACAAAACAAAATACCCATTCTCATCTACGGTAATCGTTTCATTGTCAACTTTTATCACTCTCTTATTATTATTATTATTAATGATCACATCAGTGCGATAGAAACTATCCAAACCCAAAGTGAATGTCGACAAAATCAAACTTTTCACAAACATTTTTTCTTTTCTATGATGTCTTCTCTGTCGTGAATTCACAGCAGTACTGATTACTTTACCAATCAAATAATCTTTTTATATCATTAGAATAGGCTAGGCTCGACTTCTGAGAATACCTCCTATTCAGCGTGTACTACGAGAAGAATTGAAGCTCGCTTCCAAACAAACAATCAGTTTAGTATCACTATACCAAATGTTCATATGACGAAATTTTTTCATTGTGCTTTTATTCAACCCACATTACATCTTCGTGCATCTATACATGTAGAAATTCCGATACCGATACCTCTTCGCTCTCCTGATATCCTGATATGTACGCTCCTTTCAGATAGCATTTACGGCACTATTTACAGCCATTTTTCTTCTTCTTTTTTGTACACGTCACTTCTTTCATACGGACTTTTTATTCTACTACCTGTTCTGGTCAATGACAATGGACTTCTTTCACGGAAGACTTCTTGCTTTTCTACAACCTCTTCTGGTCATTGACTACATTTCTTTTAGTTCTTCTGCTTAAGACTTCTTGGGTTTTACTTCTTCAGCGAAATTCTACAAGAACCTGAGGGTCGGTCCTCGAGGTGTCCATGAGAATTCAGGGACATGCCATCGAGCTGTCCCAGAACGAATGTAGATTCGAAAGGGGATAAATTTTTGGCTTAATTTCTAACATGTGCCCGGAAACGCTTCGTTTCGATTTTTGTAACCGATGTCTTTAAAACTTGTACAAAATAATAGTTTTTTGGGTAACCGAGGTTAACATTCTGGTAACATATACCTACATACATAGACCGATAATTTTTGCTCTTTTTAATCAATATTTCCACGCGACAAATTTGATTCTTTGTAGTTTGTTTCCTCGGTCCGAGATCTCGCGGATGGCATTGATCGCCTCCGTGGCAAAAGTTTGACCAAATCTCCCATACCGAAGAGTTCAAACAGTACCCCACAAATGCGTGTTCGTCTTCCGCAGCAAGGGATTTCGTATGTTGTTGTTTAAATTTCCAAATTTTCCATTACATACTTGGCTACGCCGTTCCGATGCAACCAGGGAGTTCTTCTCTATATATGCCGATGGTATGCATGTGTTTCCTCAGGGAGCAGTTGACAGTCCATAGTCCTACCACCTATTTTATCTGACTCTTGTTCAAGTTGAGGTGTCATTAGACAGCGCCTCCGATGTCACACTTTACTGTGATTTAACCTTGGCACGCATTTCCAAAATGCGTTTCAGTTGTACCCATTGGGATCTGCGGAAGCGGACCATTGATTGTGATATTCCAAGTACTGGTTCAGGCTCCAGAAACCTGATTCAGACCCTTCATTTTCCAGGGAGTCTGCGTTTTCATTCCCTGTATTCTCTTTATGTCCTGGAACTCACCTGAGTCTAACCTCGTTGTGGGCCCCCAGAATGAAAATGTTTTGTAACCATGTCCAGACCAGTTATGGCCTGATCTGGGAACTTGTTAGAGCTTTTAGAGCTGCCTGACTGTCAGAGAATATATGGAGTTTTTGGTTTTTGAATCCTTTTTCAACGCTCATCTGCAGACATACGCCTATTGCCTTTATTTTCGCCTGAAACAGAAGAACATATATCCTCAGCGATACATATCGGCTGCACCTGAACTTTATTCCATTCCTTGCACACATGCATGTTCTGGAATTTCTTGCCGTGGAATGGTGTAGCATTCCTTCAGCTTGTCCTAGTCCTCCCACATACTCATCGTTCATATATGGCTCCTGGATGTGGACTATACCTATATATATATATATATATATATATATATATATATATATATATATATATATATATATATAAATCTATCGTGGCTGTTTCTAAATGACGTCATGGGGGCCCTGGACTCTCTCATCTAAGACGGTGGGCCAGCGATCCTGCCTGGGGCCCTAGCTGAAATAATAAATGAAAAAAGCCGAGTCTAGGATTCGAACCCATAATTACTGCACTAGAGCGCAGTACTCAGACCACTCATTCGTCAATACGCCGATAAAACGGACGGAAGTGAGTCTTTCGACAGTGTGTGTGCGCAGAGGACTGCGTAACGTGATTTTTAAGACCTTCACACACCTTTAAAGAAATTTCAAATTAAAGAAATCTGAATAGGACGATTGAACCTGCTTTACACACACACATATATATATATATATATATATATATATATATATATATATATATATATATATATATATATATATATATATATATACTAGCTGACCCGGCAAACGTTGTTCTGCCATATAAATTACTTTCATCTATTCATCTATCTGCCGATGTATATCTACCTATATAACTATCTATCTATCTAGATAGTTATCTATCTATCATTCTATCTATCTATCTGTCTATTTATCTGCATATCTATCTATCAATTTATCTGACGGGAGCCATATAAATTATTTTTATATATCTATCTTTCTATCTATTCATCTATCTGCCGATGTATATCTTTCTATCTATCTATCTATCTTTCTAACTATCTATCAATCTATCTGACCCTGCAAAAATGTTAATCATTGGGAGTATGAAAAATATATTACGACCTATTCTCAAACCGACTATTGTTATTTTCGATTGCCATCTTGCAGCCCTATTGCGGATCTGTGGATAAAATTTAAAAAAAAGAAAAGATGCAAAAATAGGGGTTGATCGTACAAGGGTAAAAATTTGCGAGTAATATTAATTTTTATATTCTAAGTCATGACAAAATAAAAATGACCTAGTTTAGAAATAATTTTATATGGTGGTTAAGTATTCTCAAAGTTTCTAATTTCCCGCGCAATTTTCTTAATTTTTTCTTTCATAAGAACCTTCTTCTGACAATAAAAAACACAACAAAAAAAGAATTTTAGAAATAATTTCATATTGCTTTTAATTATTCTCAAATTTTTTAATTTCCCGCGCAATTTTCTTAAACTTTTCTTTCATAAAAACCTTCTTCTGACAATAAAAAACACACCAAAAAAAGAATTAGTGAAATCGGTCGGGATAAGGATTCATTTTTATATAAAGATATATATATATATATATATATATATATATATATATATATATATATATATATATATATATATATATATATATATATATATGTATATATATATATATATATATATATATATATATATATATATGAAATTAAGTGTACTAGGACATTCATTTGAAACTAATCAAACAAACCTCCTAGCGGAGCTGGTTATAAGAGTTCACGAAGCATCGAAATATCCACATCTACCCTAGACGGCAATTGTTAGAAATGTTAATTTGTTTATCACGATAGATAGAAATTGATAGACAGACTGTTTCGCCCTTATTGGGGCTCATCAGTATCATCCATCCATCGAAAGTGATAACCAAGCCAACATTTCCAACGGTCTTATATTTTCCTTCTAGCAACTCAATGGCATATAAATATGACACAGCGCCACCAGTCGGAAACAATTGAACCACAATTTTAACCTTTGGACGTTCCAACTTTGAACGAAATTTTTGTAAGTCTATGTATATATATATATATATATATATATATATATATATATATATATATATATATATATATATATATATATATATAATATATGAATTAAGAAAATTGCCAAATTTTTTATGAAGCCCCTCCGGGATTCTTCATGAGGGTCCAAGGCTTCCAGGAATCTTCATGGGGGAATCTTCATTGTAAGGAATGGAGGCCGCCTTCGTAGATTTGGATATCAAATTACATACATAGTTAGTAGTAGTATACCTACAGCGGTTCTAGCCCACTTCAACAAGTCCGAAATGTCAGTTCTGCGCATGCGCGACTTCGGGGCGTAACCATGATCGGGAAGTCGGCCATTTTGTGGCGGGATCTGCGCATGGGCGAACTATGGACGGGAAGTCGGCCATTTTGCGAACGTCGGCCATTTTCCAAGATGGCGGACCACGGTATTATCGTACTTTGGAACCTGACCAACAGATGCCGTTCCAAGATGGCGTTTCAAGATGGCGGACCACAGTATTATCATAATTTGGAACTTGACCAACAGATGGCGTTCCAAGATGGCGTTTCAAGATGGCTGACCACAGTATTATCGTAATTTGGAACTTGACCAACAGATGGCGTTTCAAGAGGGCTGACCACAGTATTATCGTAATTTGGAACTTGACCAACGGATGGCGTTCCAAGATGGCGTTTCAAGATGGCGGACCACTGTATCATCTTAATTAAGAACCTGGCCACCAGAGGGCGTTCTTACAGATCACGTTCTTACAGATCACTGTATTATCGTCATTAGGAACCTGACCACCAGATGGCGTTCCAAGATGACAGATCATTATATTTTCATCATTCAGAATCTCGCCAACAGAGGGCGTTTCAATAGCATTCAAATTTGCATGTTCAACGTATGACAGTTCTATGCTCTGAGATATCTATGGTTCAAGATGACATTTGACCGTAACGAATGACAGATGGGATGACGTATGACAGTTCTATGCTCTGAGATATCTATGGTTCAAGATTACATTTGACAGTTACGAATGACATATGGGATGACGTATGACAGATCGATGCTCTAAGATATCTATGATTCAAAATGACATTTGACAGTTCTGTTTTAAATCCAAGATGGTGGATGCGTGAGGCTATGAGAATAAGCATGGGGGCCTCCAGGTGTCTTCGTGCAGGCTCAGACGACTGAGTTCGATATATAGAAATATATGGAGTCTTCATGGGGCCCTTGAGATACTTATACAAATTTTAACATTACTTTTCGTTAGCTGACTTACAGATCACGGTTCAGGAATATAAGTTGATTTAAAAAAATCAAAATTGAAGAAAACGAGCTCGGGGTTTGAACCTCTATATCAGAGCTATCAAGCTTTAAAAAAAAATTTCAAATTAAAAAATCCAACGCGAGGATCGAACCTCTACATCAGAAGTCCAACACTATCAATCTTAAAAAAAAATCATACTGAATGTAGAATTGAACCCAGTATATCTATATTAGGAGTTCAACACTATGTTACACAAGCTTAAAAAAAAGTTTCAAATTAAAAAATTCAGCGCAGGGATCGAACCCAGTATATCAGAAGTCCAACACTATCAAGCATTAAAGAAAAAATTTCAAATTAAAGAATCCAGCGTGAGGATCGAACCTATATATCAGAAGTCCAACACTATCAAGCTTAAAAAAAAAATCATACTGAATGTAGAATTGAACCCAGTATATCTATATTAGGAGTTCAACACTATGTTCGATGCTCTTAAAAAAAAAATTCAAATTAAAAAATCCAACGCGAGGATCGAACCTCTATATCAGAAATCCAACACTATCAATCTTAAAAAAAAATTTCAAATTAAAAAATCCAACGCGAGAATCGAACCTCTATATCATAAGTCCAACATTATCAAGCTTAAAAAAAAATTTCAAATTAAAAAATCTGTTATTATAATTACATTTAATTTTAAGGGGTAAAGAGAACCAACAATATGATATCTTCGAAGTAGGAGATTTTATCAGAGTTCGGTTTATACATTTTCCAATCGGTGAATATTATAAGCGAAATCATTCAAGAAATATTTCCTGGAATGTGAGTCTTTTCGAATATATGGTTGATTTCATGAATTCGTTTGAAATCTGTAATACTAGTAAGGATATATTTAAAAGAGTCTCGCATAATTATTGCGACAATGTCTCAAATTTCCTGTTATGAATAATTTATGTAGAATGCACGTGTCAGCCAATATTGTTTCTATCATTTCTGTTTTAAATAATTCATAAATTTACAGGGGCGTATCAGACTTAATTTTTTAAATTCAAATGTCTGATTTAATTTTTTTAATTCAAATGTCTGATTCCATATATTGTTCGAATTGAATGAAGTCATTTCATTATCATGCTAACTTTCATAGGTGACGGACTTGTCAACACACTAATAAATAAATTACCGATTGAGTTACATTTACCAGGTTATTCGTATTGTGGACCTGGTACCAAGTTAGAAGAACGTCTTCGTAGAGGTGATCCGGGGATTGACAAACTCGACGAAGCTTGTAAAGAACACGACATTTCCTACTCGAAAAGCAAAGATCTATCTGTTAGACATAAAGCTGATCAAATTCTCGAAGATAAAGCTTGGGAACGATTTAAGTCAAAAAACGCTAAATTCAAAGAGAAATCTAACGCTCTTATGGTTACAGGAATTATGAAAGCAAAACGTAAACTAGGAATGGGTCTCAAAAAGTCGTTCAAAATGAGTGTTATTAACCCTGTTGCCAAAATGTTGAAAAGAGAAGGTATTGAAGGAAATCTGAAAAAGTCCATTAAGGCACTTAAAGCAGCAAGGCTTGCAATCAAGAAAGCAGGGGGTCGTAGAATCCCCCTGCATACAAGTACCTAGAATTATTCCATTCGAATCAAAATCAGGGGGTCTTCTACCCTTAGTTCCAATATTCGCTGGACTATCTGCTTTGGGGATGTTGTTGAGTGGGGGTAGCGCTGTTGCCAAAACCGTAGTTGACGCTAAAAATTCTACTAAAAAGTTGGAAGAGGAACATCGCCATACCAAAGCTATGGAATCTATAGGTAAAGGGCTCTACGTGAAAAAATCTAAACGAGGATATGGACTTTACTTAAAAAAACAAAAAAACTATTAACTAAGCTGTCCAATAGAGCTCTATACGATTATGAGATTGAAAATTATGCGAAAAATATACCTTACTTCAGGGGTGTATTTATGCGTGATAATTTACTAAAAAAATCGTGGAAAAAGGAATGTGGGGTGATCAACTTGGATTCTTCACAGGGACCTGGTAGCCATTGGACAGCTTACACAAAAAACGAAAATGTTGCAGAATATTTCGATAGTTTTGGTAATTTGAAGCCACCGAAGGAGTTGCTGATTTACTTGAACGTTAAAATACTATATAATAGAGATCAATATCAGACCTATAACACTGAAAATTGTGGAAAATTGTGTTTGGAATTTCTACAGAATAAAGTGTTATAAATATTGACTATTAGTTTTACTTTCATCAGTCATGTCTGTGACATTTACACTGAAGAGTCGCACTTCAACCTTATCCATTGATTTCGTTCCTCCAATCGAATTGGATGAAAATTGCCAGTACGGACTTGCATGAATCGGATTCTATTCATATAATACAATACCGAATATAGACGATAATACTCAGTTCTACTATTTTGACAAGGACCAAGCAAGCCTAACTATACCTACTGGTACATAGGAGATAACCGATATCGAAGATTATTTGAAAAAACATTTGCTATCTGAAGAAGAACAAAAGAAGGGGGATACTTTCAAAGAAATATTTTTCCTGAGACCAAATAATAATACTCTAAGAAGCGAGATATTTCACAAGTCATACTCTATCGATTTTACGAAGAAAAATTCCTTAGGAAGGCTATTGGGATTCTCCGATAAGATTTTAGAAGCTGGCAAGGTTCATGAGTCAGATTTACCTGTGAAAATCGTTAAAGTTAGAACTATACATATAGATAGTAATATCAGCGAGGGAGCATTTCACAACGATAGACCTTCACATACGATATACGAATTTTCGGTGAACGTAGACCCAGGTTACGCGATAGACGAAACACCGAGAAATTTAATATACCTTCCTGTGTTGAAGAAAAGGATATATAAGATAACTCTGAATATTCGGGATCAAGATTTTGAACTGGTTAATTTTAGAGGAGAAGAAATTATAGTTAGATTGGAACTGAAAAAATGGTCTTGATTTTTTCCTCCAAGTATAAAAATATAGGTGTAAGAGTACATAAACCATTAGTCATTCAACAGCCATCCAGATCACACCTAACGTTAGAAAATAAAATATTTTTACAATCTATAGGTCATGTTATCCAGCCATGCTTTCGATCTGTACCGGCCTCTCGTCAATGATGATTCAATCGTCAGAGTTGAAAGTCGGACATATTTACCTTTTATTAAATCCTTTGAAAATAACGACACCATCGAGATTGGCATCAATAGACCTGATGTTTGGCTTCTCATGAACGATGCAGCTGTCATTATCAGAGGAAAATTGACTAAAACTTCAGGTGCAGGAGATGTTTCGTTGGTGAATAACGCAGGTGCTTTCCTTTTCGATTCAATATCTTACGAACTGTGTGGAAGCGAGATAGATACAGTTAAAGATCCAGGACTTGTTAGTACTGTACGAGGATTTTTATGTTATGAGAAAGCTGAAATTCGCGAACTGGCTATTGCAGGATGGAATTATCCAAACGGTCCTATTACAAATCAAGATGGAAGCTTTAATTTACGAATACCGCTGAGTCATCTCCTGAATATATTCAACGATTATCGAATGGCTATTTGTGGAAAACAGCTGATTCGTTTCGTTCGAGCTCGCAATGACAAGAATGCAATGGTGGTTAGTGCTGGAGTGGGGGAAGCTGCTGGAGTTACCAGAGCAAAAATTTCTATTCAGAGTATGGAATTAAGAGTTAAACATATTTATCCATCAGATCCTCTCAAATTAGAACTTCTTCAATCAATGAAAATGGATAGACCCGTTTTAATACCGTTCAGACGTTGGGAGTTACATGAACTACCTGTTCTTACACAAGGTTCCACTAAGGAAGTATGGAACGTGAAAACTGGATCAATTATCGAATGTCCTCGATACATAATTTGTTGCTTCCATAAAAATAGAAAAGACAATGATATTAAAGATCCAAATTATCTAGATAACGTTGACGTATCAGATGTGAGACTACTTTTGAACGGTGAATATATACCCCAAGAAAACCTGAATTTAGATTTCGAAAGGAACGATTTCGCCGAAGCTCATCATAACTATTCGGAATTTTCATCAAGTTATATGAATGAGAAGAAGGCCGCTCTACTTGATTATGTACAATTCAAATCACGAGCTATATTTGTAATCGATTGCTCTAGACGAGATGAAAGCTTCAAATCTTCTACCGTGGATGTTAAATTGGAAATTCACGTTAGAACTGGATTTCCCGCATCTACAAGAGCATACTGTATAATAATACGTGATTGCGTCATCGAATATCTCCCCCTAAGTGAAACTGTAAAGAAGGTGACATCTTTCTAATCAGTTTAAGAAAATACTTTGAAGATGAAGGTTGTAACGTTAGATATCCAAGGATTCGTAATTGCTGGAGAATTTTCCCCGAAAGAGATAGCTATAAATAATGGAAATCAAGTCGCTCATTTCATATTCAAACCTCCAAGAGAATATTCCACACTTACTCTAGAAGATAAGAAACAAATCAGATACTTGAAACGATATCATCATGGTCTAAGGTATTCAGAGGGGAACGTATCGTACGTAGAAATAGATGCTATTCTCAAAAAACTACTAACCAATGTAGATATCGTATATATGAAGGGAAAACAAAAATATGATTTTCTATTGAATAAATTGAATTCTATTGGATTGTCGCTTCAAATAACAGATGTAGAAAATTATGGTTGGATTCCACCAAAGTTTGAATTGAAACGTCCTCTGTGCATGCAGCATGGTAGTGGGGAGCGCATGTGCAGTATGACAAATTCTAAAGATTTGTTTGAATGGGTTTGGAACTTCATACCGAAATAGCACAACATACCGTCATGTCTGCTATAGATCAACATATTGAAAATATAAAAATATTAAAGAAGAAAATTTTAGCTTATGAGGCTAAGAAGAAGATGTTTGATTCCTTTGAACGAATGTCCTTGGATCCCTGGGCTGATGTTTTCCATAATAAAAATAGATTCAGTAAACTGAAATGTAAATCTAGAAGATGTTTAATAAAAAAGGTGTGAAGAATTATTGTTTTAGTTATTTATAACCTATTCATCGAACAATATTCAGTATACGTAGAGCATTAACAGAGTAAAGATGTCTGACGAGTCACTCAATGAAATAATAGTGAAATATATATTCATATCAACATATCTGCTTATATCTGTTCGTTCTTGTTTTAATCAGATGTTTCTATAATGTAAAAATAACGTCTCTACCTAAAAAATATATATTTTACGATAATCATGTAAAGTGTACGGGGTGTGGTTTAACCATATATTGCTTAGATAAACATCTACAAACTGAATGCAACATTTCAGAAGATGAACGACGTTGGAATAAAATTGATGGAAAAATATATTGTTGTCCATTGAAATGTATTGGGAGAGGTCTAGATGAAGACTATGTTGATGGAATAGCTTGCTCAAAATGTCAAGCCTTCGGATCTTGTAGATGTGAATGTATTATTTATATCAATATTTAAGGAAACATAAAAGTGAATTGTTTTTGAAATAATTATATATTTATATAGAGATTGTTTTTTTATTTACACTAGTATCAAGATGTCTGTCATACAACAAACAACTAAGCTACCGATTGATAATTTAGATATTTTCGAGGATCAGATTGCTAAAAGACATGGTGATTTATTCCCAAACAGTTGTAGATTTCTTATAGTTGGTCCTAGTGGGTCAGGAAAATCCAATGCTCTACTAAGTTTACTTTTCAATCCGAACGGACTTAGATTTGAAAACGTTTATATATTCTCGAAAAGTCTTTATCAGCCCAAGTATCGCTTATTGGAGCAAGTTCTCAAGAGTATACCAAATATTGGTTATTATCCATACAAGGAAAGTGATGAGATCATTGACCCTTGTGAAGCACAAGAGAATTCAATCTTCATTTTCGATGATATAATGGGTGACAAGCAGAATAAAATTAAAGATTATTATTCTATGGGTCGACATAATTCTATTGACGTAGCATTTTTATGTCAAACATACGTTTCTATGAAGAAACATCTAACACGTGATAACGGAAACATAATAGTCCTTTTCAAACAGGATGATATTAACCTACGTCACGTTTATGATGAACATGTTAGCCCAGATATGACGTATGGTGAGTTCAAGGAATTATTGTCTCTGTGTTGGAACGCAGATAAATATGGGTTTATAGTTATAGTGAAAGATTTCAACTTGAACAAAGGACGTTATCGAATGGGCTTTGATAAATTTATAAAAGTAAAATCATAATAGATTAGTGTTCAGTTGACTTTCAGCATCATGACTTCCAAGAACATGCCTAAGGAGGACCAACGTAAACTTAAGATTCATCAGCTGGTTAGGGATGTAAGGAAAAAATATACTGCCTTCAAGATGGGACGGTCTGTGGAAGATAAAACGATTCAACGAATATTTTCTCCAATAACTGAACGTCTTGAACGAATAGAGGATAAGCAAGTAGCTTCAATACTTCAACGTGCATATATTCAACCCCAAACGATTCAGTTGTTCAACAAAAATGCGTTACAACGACTACGATTTCCAGCCACCCCATTTTCAGACGGATCCCAACGGGTTGATTCCTCAACGGGTCCATTCACAACAGGTCCGTTAACGGTTCCGTTCACAACAGGTCCGTTCACAACGGGTCCGTTCACAACAGGTCCGTTGGCAACGGATCCGTTACCGGGTCCATTCACGAAGTCGTTCCACTCGACTCCGTTAAAATATCCTCTATCAATATCAATTAATCAACCTAGTGAAGTTGGTGAGGATTCTTACGCTAGCTCACCGTTTGAACCAATAGCGAAATTTCAACGATCGAAGATAGTTTCTACTCCAAGATTTATACCAACAGATATAGTAGCTGAATCTAAAATTGAGAAGTTCTCTGATGATGAAGATGAGGATAAATCTATTTTAGTAGGAGATGATCTTGAAAAATCAGAACAACTATTTAACGAGTTGAAAAATTCCGAGCAGTTGAATGAATACTTCGGACAATATCCAGAACCAGTACGTAAATATGTCAATCAGGCTTGGAATCAGTCAACACAAATTGATTCTACTTTCGGACCAAAATACGATCCTGAGATATCGAAGTGGACTCTCGGCAACACTGTGATTGATTTCAATAAAAGTGGTAACATTATTATTGGAGGTCAGTCATTTATAGGTACCCACGGTCTTTATGAGCTGATTTTTATGAAAGATCCTCAAGAATATACCGATGAAGATAAAGAAAATTATGGAAGGATTTTGGAAATAACAAATGTACATAAAAGAGGATTTGACCCCACAAAGCAAGTCAGAAGTAGTAAGAGTGATAAATATAGATATATTATCAAGCGATTGCTTCCTTCTCAGCAGAGTGGAAAAGGATTGATGACTCATAACGATAAACCCATAGAGTATGTATACTGGGATAATGTGAATGAGATCGTAGATCGACTCCGTTTATTATACGCTTCTAAGCTTGCAGGAAATTCCTCTAATGACAATGAAATCGAGTCAATTATCGATGAGCTTCGTGAAGCTAATGTTATATACTAAAGTAGATTGGAAAAGTATTCAATCTAATCATGTCGATTGATAAGTTTGGTCGCTCGTCTCGTATATCTCACGTGAAACGTATGAAGATTGAAGGATTTCCCACGAATGCGCAAGGTGACTTTGATTTTGGTGCGCATAAACTCTGTAACGTTAAAATACCAACAAGTGATTCGGATGCGACTACGAAAGAGTACGTGGATTCTAAGACGAATGAAGTGAAACCTGATATTTCTAAACTCAATCAAGCGATTGAATCTGCAGTCCAAGATACCGAAAAATTAGGAGAGAAATTCAATTCTTTCGAGAATTCAATAAATAAATCACTCAATCAGATAAAGATAGACATTAATGAACAAAATAAACAACTGAAGCAATATTTCAATGATATCGTCACAGGTCTGGAAGTCACTCTTGATACAAAACTAATGAGACAACAAGGCTTACTCGAAAAGAAACTGAGGAAACTTTCAGGTGAGGTGCTTGGAACTCACGAATTGAATATGCGTAGTAGGACAAATATTATTGATGATAAACTTACAAATCTTGGAAATGAATTGAAGAAGCTGAATGATAAAATTGAAGTTAATAAATCATCAAGAACCATGATCAATGATGATATCTGGCGATAGTCAAATCATAGAGATTTAAGAAGCTGAATGATAAATTTAAAGTTAATAAATCATCAACCTTGATCGATGATGGTACATTCACGAGAAAAAAATCAGGTAGTTAAAGAACTACATAAACCAACACGTAGAAATTTCATACGAAGACGTACAATCATTAAGGGATTAGATGACTTGTGGCAATGCGATTTGGGTCAGATGGACATGTATGCTCGTGAAAATAAGGGAAAAAAATTTATTCTTGTAGTCATTGATTGTTTTTCAAAGTTTGTATGGGCTAGAGCATTGAAAACGAAGACAGGTGAAGAAGTCACTCGTGCGTTTTCGGATATACTCGAGCAAAGTGGTCGAAGGCCTAAGAACCTACAGTCGGATCAAGGAAAGGAATTTTTCAACACAAAATTTCAGAATTTAATGACGAAATATAATATTAATCACTATAATACGTATAGCATCAAGAAAGCTGCTATTGTTGAACGAGTTATACGCACTCTCAAGGATAAATTGTTTCGATATTTTTCATTGAATGGAACTTACAAGTGGATAGATGTGCTTGAAAACAACGTTGACAAATATAATGATTCCAAACATAGAACTATTGGAATGAAGCCCCGTGACGTCACTAAGAAAAATGAAAAACTCTTACTGAATTCAGTATATTCTCACATAAAGATTGCTGGAAGAAATAAATTTAATGTTGGCGATATAGTGCGAATCAGTAAGGCCAAGCATGTGTTTTCAAAAGGATATACACCTAACTGGACTACTGAGCTATTCAAAATCGTTAGAGTTCTGATAACCAATCCTGTTACTTACCTACTTGAAGATACTGAAGGACATCCCATTAGTTGTGGTTTTTACGAAGAGGAATTACTGGAAGCTAAATACTGTGACGCTTACTTGGTTGAAAAAGTCTTGCGCAGAGAAGGAAATAAGGTGTTCGTTGATTGACTGGGTATGCCAAAGTCACATGATTCTTGGATTGATATGAGTAACAAACTTTAAGTTCAGTTGAGTATTGAAGTTTGAAGTAGCAAGATGTCCCAAGACAGTGGTTTCATCAACGAAGATTTGGATAGAATTTTGGATATCTACGATGAAGCAGCCAAAAACGAAAAAAATTTCATTTTAAATTGTGGCTTTCAAACTGGAATATTTCTAGTAGAAAATGGTTTGAGTCCAGCTCGAGACTTCAGCCCTGCAGTGAGAGTAAGCTGTAACGATGGTGTCATGTCATTTGATGAATATGAATGGGAATCACTCATGAAGTTAATTGAGAATAATGGGGTAGGAGAAAACAATAGTGGAGCTCAGGTGTTTTTCTATGAAGAAGAAAAAGTATTCTCCATCTCAAAGTGGGAAAATGGTCTATATTTCACCGAATCTGATGTATCTGAACTTATCAAGTTGAATGATATTTTAAGCAAAAGAATTGAGATGTTACAAAATATCAATTTTCCTTTTTATTATCGTAAATTTGTTCTTATTGTTAAAGAAATTACTTGGAATAATGATAAATCTGTCGAAGATGTAACTTATGCCTTCTGTAACATAAATCCAACAATTGAAAGCTATGCAATTTTAGAATGTATGTATTTTAATAAAAATAAAGTTCTAAGTGATGTAGACAGAGAAATGTTCAATTTTGTAGGAGAATAAAAAGCAAGAAAAATAAACGAGTGGTTTTATTTCAACAAGATATATACAAGTCTCTACTTGTATAATATTTTGAATATATATTAGTCATAATATGTCATTTGGATAATCTTTAACTATTCAGAACATATACATATGTTCGATCCTCGCGCAGGATTTTTTTAATTAGAATTTTTTTTTAAGCTTGGTAGAGCAGCGAACATAGTGTTGAACTCCTAATATAGATATATTGGGTTCAATTCTACATGTGGATTTCTTCAGTATGAATTTTTTTTAAGCTTGATAGTGTTGGACTTCTGATATAGAGGTTCGATTCTCGCGTTGGATTTTTTAATTTAAAATTTTTATTTTTAAAGCAGTGAACATAGTGTTGAACTCCAAATATAGAGGTTCAAACCCCGAGCTCGTTTTCTTCAATTTTGATTTTTTTAAATCAACTTATATTCCTGAACCGTGATCTGTAAGTCAGCTAACGAAAAGTAAGGTTAAAATTTGTATAAGTGTCTCAAGGGCCCCCATGAAGACTCCATATATTTCTATATATCGAACTCAGTCGTCTGAGCCTGCACGAAGACACCTGGAGGCCCCCATGCTTATTCTCATAGCCTCACGCATCCACCATCTTGGATTTAAAACAGAACTGTCAAATGTCATTTTGAATCATAGATATCTTAGAGCATCGATCTGTCATACGTCATCCCATATGTCATTCATAACTGTCAAATGTAATCTTGAACCATAGATATCTTAGAGCATAGAACTGTCATACGTCATCCCATCTGTCATTCGTAACGGTCAAATGTCATCTTGAACCATAGATATCTCAGAGCATAGAACTGCCATACGTCAAACATTCAAATTTGAATGCTATTGAAACGCCCTCTGTTGGCGAGATTCTGAATGATGAGAATATAATGATCTGTCATCTTGGAACGCCATCTGGTGGTCAGGTTCCTAATGACGATAATACAGTGATCTGTAAGAACGTGATCTGTAAGAACGCCCTCTGGTGGCCAGGTTCTTAATTAGATAATACAGTGGTCCGCCATCTTGAAACGCCATCCGTTGGTCAAGTTCCAAATTACGATAATACTGTGGTCAGCCCTCTTGAAACGCCATCTGTTGGTCAAGTTCCAAATTACGATAATACTGTGGTCAGCCATCTTGAAACGCCATCTGTTGGTCAAGTTCCAAATTACGATAATACCGTGGTCCGCCATCTTGAAACGCCATCTTGGAACGCCATCTGTTGGTCAGGTTCCAAAGTACGATAATACCGTGGTCCGCCATTTTGGAAAATGGCCGACGTTCGCAAAATGGCCGACGTTCGCAAAATGGCCGACTTCCCGTCCATAGTTCGCGCATGCGCAGATCCCGCCACAAAATGGCCGACTTCCCGATCATGGCCACGCCCCGAAGTCGCGCATGCGCAGAACTGACATTTCGGACTTTCGCTGTAGGTATACTACTATAGTTATGTAAAAAATAGTTATTTTGCATTATTCTGGTTGGAGAGAACGAACGAACAATATGATATCTTCGAACTCTGGGTTATCGGTGTGATAAACGTAATTCCTGTTTCAGGTTTTCGTTCTGAATAATGAAATTATTATACAGGGTGATTCATTAATATGTGTAAATATTTTAACGGGAAAATTTTGAGCTCAAAATATGAAGATCTAACCCAATTTGCTTATACAAAATATTTCTCCTTACTGATTTACAGGGTGTTTAATTTAGATAATTAAAAATGAATTTTGTTTATTACTTTAATGCTGCTTGATATTTCTTTATGATATAATGTTTATTTTACGTAATACATGAACATGACAAAAAACACCGACATGACTCGTACATAAAAATCAAAAGAATTGTGCAGCCATATGTTCAACGTTAAATATCTCGAAAAATAGTGGCTCTAGAGGGGCCTCGGTAGAGCAGCGGTCTGGTGTATCGCCTATGCTGCCTTTAAACCGAGGATTGTGGGTTCGGGTCCCACCTTGCTCTTGGGTGTTGTATATGTCCGGAATTTAATGGTTCTATTTATATAATTAAAATTGTTGGGTAATGTACATAGTTTACAAGCCAATCAGCCGTTCGGAACTCGCTATCACCAGTGCGTAAGCCACTGGTGATAGCGAGAAAGTCTTCTTTACTATTATTTGATGTTTTTCAAACTACTTTAACTTACTGCCAAATATCATAAAGAAATATCAAGCAGCATTAAAGTAATGAACAAAATTCATCTTTGATAATCTAAATAAAACACCCTGTAAATCAATAAGGAGAAATATTTTGTACAAGCAAATTGGGTTAGATTTTCATATTGTGAGGATGGTCGTAGGTCCTCTTAATAAAACACAGTTTTACTCCTTAAATCTCTTTATTCTTAGGTTCATAGTCATCACCCTTTAAAGACTCTCGTAGAACTCCTGATAATATCTACGAAAATGTCGAACGTAAGTTCGTCTCAGCCGAGTCAGCACTTTTATGTATAATGTATAACGAATATATGGAACAGTAACAATTCAAGTTTATTGGACTAGAAGTAATGCGATGATCTGTGAATTCCGGCAATAACTGTCGCAATACTTCCTGTATAATAACCTCGACTAGATGTGTGAATTAATATATCAATAATACATGAGTATCCTATTACTACACCTCCCCTGGCAGAGTAAAAATAAAAAGAAAAAATTTTATTGAATATGACTTTTTCTTTTTTTTTTTCAACTTATTTTAATTATTTTTTTACTATTACATTAATTCTATTTATATTACTGATAATTAACTACACTATTTTACAGAATTACTAAGTCATTTTGCTTAAAATTATTAATATTTGGTGTACTGCGCTGATCGTAAGAATCTTTTCTTTAACATTTTGCTTGAATTAAATTTTGACGTTTAAGTTCATCAAATGAATACAGAGGATCGACATTTTCATAGGTGTTTGAATCTAATAGTTTAGTATGAGTTGTAGGTAACTCATTAATAGAACATTTTTCAAGAAAGAAATTTTTTATATTTGCCTTTTTAAATAAATAGGATAGCTCAAATATTCCTTTACTTGAAGCTGCAGCTGCTTTATCTTTAATAATTATTAATTCATATATATTGTTTTGTGCGCACAATATTTTTAGTCTTTCAGCGACGCGCGAAGCTTAGACGCTGAGCAAGAATCTGTACATTCAAATTAAATTATTTTTCATATATCTTCTTAGATAAGGCTATCATTAACAAATTTAAATTTCTTCTCACTGTTCATTTATTTATTATATAAGTATATCAAGCTTGATTGGTTTTAATTGTGTTAAATTTTTAGGTTTTTTCAATAATTACACTAGTCCTGGGTGATCAGTCCTGGTAGACTTAGTGAAATTTTTGTTACCTCATTATTTGTTTTAAAGTCCTTAGCTCGAGCCCTCGTTAGCACATTTAGAATTTTGATAATTACTTTTCCTACGTATTTTATCTCTATGTGAAATGCATGCTTTCAAAACGAAATTTATTAGTAATGGTTTGCCAATCTCATTTAAGGATGGCTCATATAACTCAATGCCGTCAATTAATTGGTGTACCCTATCGGTGGTACCGTTAAATTTTGGAAACAATCTAGTCGCTGTATTGAAATTAAATTGACCCTCCATTTTTTGGATATTACTAATTATATTAGAATTACTATAATTACGTTCAGCGTCAGTATCAAGATTAACATTTAATTCTAATTCTAAATTATCGGCATTTTTTAATGAATATAAACTTTACAACAGAAGCTTCGGAACGCTTCGAAAAATTCCATAACTAAGTTAATATTTAAGTTTAATCCTAAAATTTCGGCATTTTCTTTATTAATATCGTATTTTTAAATAAAATTGTTCAACTAAAGTTTCAAAATATTTTTCAAATTTAGAGAGTTCACTTATCTTATAGGACATAACAACTTCGTCTTTCCGTATCTGTCATCCTTTAGTAGTCCTTCGGCATTCGTAATCGTCACTATTCACTTTAGTTGTACTTTTTCACATAAGGCACTTAGTTTGTCTTATCAGATTATTTTTGTTATTCACTCACTGTTTCTATTCCCGTCGCTATTCTTTTATTTTGGATAGCATTTTTTTTTCTTTTCTTCCTCTTCATTGTCGTCCTGGTTTCACACGATACTTTCTTTTCTCAAAAAACGAAGCCGATATCACAACACCTTCAGCATAACTTTCTTTGTTTCTTCAGTTGCCTCTTATAATGGCACTGGCAGGATCGCCATGTGAGGATGGTCGTAGGTCCTCTTAGTAAAACACAGTTTTACTCCTTAAATCTCTTTATTCCGAGGTTCATAGTCATCACCCTTTAAAGACTCTCGTAGAACTCCTGATAATATCCACGAAAATGTCGAACGTAAGTTCGTCTCAGCCGAGTCAGCACTTTTATGTATAATGTATAACGAATATATGGAACAGTAACAATTCAAGTTTATTGGACTAGAAGTAATGCGATGATCTGTGAATTCCGGCAATAATTGTCGCAATACCTCCTGTATAATAACCTCGACTAAACGTGTGAATTAATATATCAATAATACATGAGTATCTTATTACTACAATATTTTGAGCTCAAAATTTTCCTGTTAAAATATTTACACATATTAATGAATCGCCCTGTATAATATATAAATCACTGCCTTGTTATGCAAAACTTCCAGGTAAAAAATTACCTGGTGTGTAATATCAAAGATTTTTCAAGTACCAATTAATAGAAAAAATATGAATTTCAATACTACGATAGTATTTTTTTATCAAAATAAAACAAACATGAAAAACTATTTCTTCATATACATAACAAATAATCACTGAAATTTTATCACTGAGAAATGCACCACATATATTTTTTGTTTAGCCTCATTTACCGTACACCTATCAGTTAATACTAGGATATATAATAATATTAGTGGTATTATTTTATTGAATGAAACAAACATGAAAAACTATTCATATATATATATATATATATATATATATATATATATATATATATATATATATATATATATATATATATATATATATATATATTTATGGGTCAAATTAAAAATTTTTTTTTTTTTCAATTTGTCAACTTTGTTTTTTGAATAACTCAGAAACTATCATAGGTATGAAAACTATCATAGGTATGAAAATTATTTTTCGTCCATTTCAAAGGAGATACATGGGACAAAAAAATACTTTGAAAAAAAAATCAATTTATCATTTTCATCTCTAAGTCAAGTATAGTTAAGAAAACATGTTGTTTTGTAATTTTAAGCATGGAAATGCTTATTTTATGACATAAGAACCATAAAACAAAAACAATCAAAATTGAATTCATATATTTGTACCGTAATTATTTGAAAATCAAAAAAGTTGAGTCAAATATGTCACATTTCGCCAACTATTTTGCTACTACCAAAGTTTTTGTAGTTAATAAACATGGAGATCTGCCACCACAGGTTTTATTTTCTATGATAGTTATACTTATAGATTGAATCTATTCCAAAGCTACTACTGCATGACTTCATTGCTCTGCAATGTCTACAACAAGCTGAATATTACCAAACTATAAAAAATTAAATTGGACAAGTACTTGTTGCTGATTTTTCTGAGAATTATGCATTTTTACTTCAAAATAGTATTAAAAGAGTATATTGGAATAATATATATATATATATATATATATATATATATATATATATATATATATATATATATATATATATATATATATATATATATATATATATATATATATATATATATATATATATATATATATATATATATGTATATACAGGGTGACTCACGGTGGATGGCACATTAGACGTTTCTGGTGAACCATACAACGGATCACTTTGAAAATTCAATGGAGGGCATAGTCGGACATTCTCTACCCAATTGAAATATTTTTGGTAATGCGGTGTTGCCACTTCTATTAGAAAGTAGTAGCAACTTTGATTTTTCAAATGGAACACGCTGTATATAATATTATTCTTAGAATTTCCAACCATTTTCCAATAACTTTTCATGATATTTCCCTATACCTATCTGTAACCGTTTTCGAAATAAAAATTATTTTCATTTTTTTTCTTCGGAAATCAAGTTCTATTAAAACGCTGATATCTTTGAGTTGAGAGATAAGGTGATATCGAAATTTGGGATGGAGTTTGGTGATAGTTGGGGAATTCCTACACTTCAGCATAATCTGCGTTACTTCAGTACAGGGTGGTAAAAAAATTCAGTTATTTTGTTTGCTTGAAAAAGTGACTGAAAATTGATTATTTCAAATGGAATCCCCTGTATATTATTGAAAATTCGGAAAGCTGATGGAATTTGCTTTTTTCTATGTATATCATAGTTATACCTAACTAGTCAGGTTTCGGACATATTACCATTTATTTGTGAAAATGTTCCTTGTACATGGTGTCCCCATTCGGTATTTGGTAAGCATGCCATGATCACTATTTGACAGTAACGTTTTAACAATCTACTAATAATATCGATATTTTTGACATCCCAGAAGTTTCAAATACCTTCAAAAACGATGGAACAAAACTATTCAAATGAAGTTCTTGTGAATTTGTTTATTTTGGTGTGCGTTCGAGAGACAATTACAAAGTATTACCCAAACATTTGATGGTTTGGATCCGAATTAAATCAGATCTTCCACGTCGAAATCAGTCAACGCCCGCATTTTGAAGAGCTTGAAAGTTAACGGCCAGCGATTCGAACATATTGTGAAACATTCCACATAATTGTTTTCCTTTGTTATAATTATTTATATCCATATTTTCACTATCAAGTCCCTTGGTGCTTTTTTGAAGTTTATTCATACGCATTGAAATTGTTCTGAATTCGTATAAATTTCACAAGGTTTATTGGAGGTAGATTCGGATACATTTTATTGAACTTTTACATGTTCTACTGATAATTTCATCAAACTATCCAAAAATAATAAACAATTTCATAGGAACTTCGTTTGAATAGTTTTGTTCCATCGTTTTTGAAGGTATTTGCAACTTCTGAGATGTCAAAAATATCGATACTAATAGTAGATTGTCAAAACGTTACTGTCAAAAAGTGATTATGGCATGCTTACCAAATACCGAATGGGGACACCAATGAACATTTTCACAAATAACTGCTAATAAGTCCGAAACCTGACTAGTTAGGTATAACTATGATATACATAGATAAAAAGCAAATTCCAACAGCTTTCCGAATTTTCAATAATATACAGGGCATTCCATTTGAAATAATCAATTTTCAGTCACTTTTTCAAGCAAACAAAATAACTGAATTTTTCAACCACCCTGTATTGCAGTAACGCAGATTAGGCTGAAGTGTAGGAAGCCCCCAACTATCACCAAACTCAATCTCAAATTTCACATTATCTCTCAACTCAAAGATATCAGCGTTTTAATAGGTCTTGATTTCCGAAGAAAAAGAATGAACATAATTTTTATTTCGAAAACGATAACAGATAGGTATAGGGAAATATCAAGAAAAGTTATTTTGAAATTGCTGGAGATTTCAAAAATAATATTATATACAAGGTGTTCCATTTGAAAAATCAAAGTTGCTACTATTTTCTAATAGAAGTGGCAACACCGCATTATCAAAAATATTTTAGTTGGGTAGAGAATGACCGACTATGCCCTCCATTGAATTTTCAAAGTGATCCGTTGTATGGTTCACCAGAAACGTCTAATGTGCCATCCACCGTGAATCATCCTATATATATATATATATATATATATATATATATATATATATATATATATATATATATATATATATATATATATTTAGTTACATGAGAGATGTATCTCCCTTTTAAAATGCTGAATTGTAGTTCTAGACGCTTCGCATAATATGTATCAAATGTTTATTCATCCTTTTTCAGCTAGAAAGCACAATTAGAATAATAGAACTGTAAGTTTGATTGAAACTCTCATCCTGTAAACATCGTTCTGAACAAAATTGTTTATTTTTAAAAACAGTTTCTTCGTGTTGAAAAATATAATTGGCGAAGAGTATGGGATTGCTACATTGATCCTTCGTAAAAAGAAGTGCATTAAGTGAATATCAATTCTTAAGAGCAATCCGAACTTTAAAACACATAAGCTCAGTTGTTATCTCACAGTGACGGCGAAATTAGGCAGTACCGGTCCTGAGTTCAACTGACCATTGAAGAAATCAACAAAGTGCATAGCAAGGGTAGCGCCGAGGACTCCACTTTGGAATAACGATCAGAACGTAAGTTGAGTAGTTAATCAACTTCCTGTTTTTCCCATGGTTTTCAAAACAAAACAAATAGTTGTAGCAGGTCATTAGTAGATTAAGAATTTGTTTTCATTTTAATTATTTTAAATTGACTTTCATCATTGATTCTTTGGCAGACTCGTTGAATAGATTGAATTTAGATTCAAGAAAGAAAAATACTAAATTGTCCAAAGTTAAAATGGCTGAAGGTAACGGCCTAGTGATAGCTCGTGAGTTTGGATCTCTATTGCCAAAATTCTCAAAAACACAAGCCGAGTTGAATTCATTCTTGAATTCGTGCGAAGAATATCTTATGCAATTTTCTAACGAAGAACAGATAGTGAAAACATATTGTTTGGCTGTCATTAAAAGCAAATTAATTGAAAAAGCAAATGCCGAGTTTCGATCATCTAATGTACCAAATACTTGGATCGGTATAAAAACATTTTTATTGAACAAATTTGGTGATCATGTAAATCTCGATGTACTTAAAAATCAGCTTCAATTTCTGCGCAAGAAACCCAATGAAGACGTTCTAGATTTCATTGAAATAGTTAAAAATTATAAAATCCGAATAAATTATAGAATTGACGCAGAACCTACATCAAACCAAGCTCTGAAATTATTACATAAACAACTAATTTCAGACTTAGCAAAAAACGTCCTTATAAGTCTCAATAGATCTACAAACTGCTCTATTGACTACACCGCATATTACGTTTGACTCAACAGTACAGACGATAGAGAATTATATGTCTCAAAAATCACAACTAGATTTGATGAGAACATGGAAACAAGCAGTGATTGCACCTCCGACAACGTTTCCTTCTCAACCTATTCATTAACGACAATCAACAGTATTACCGCGAAGACAATATCCGACGAACAGTCAGGTTTTCGGAAGAAATAATAAGGAAACACCTAAAACAAACGTGTTTCGGCCAAATAATAATTATGTGGCGTATAATAGACCGACTCCTATGTCGACTATTTCTGTAAACCCAACAGCTCAAGAACGTCAAACGACAGGTAGTTCGCAAATACCGCGTAATCAATATCAAAATCAACGCTATAATCATTTTCAAAATATGGGACAAACACCGAATAATTTCATATGCGAAGAACTTTGTAATCTCGACGCGGAAAATGTAAATGAAAATCACGAATTTGACAACTGTCCTTCAGACGAAAATTTTGATGCCAATGAAGAAGATTGTAAAAAATTTTCAGATGAAGGTCTCGGAAACTCAATTGACATAAATTCGATAAATGACAAAATCAAAAAAAATTGCTTGCCTTACATCGAAATTAAATATCCACAATGTGAATTACTCTTAGATAGCGGATGCACTGTCTGCTAGATAGACCCTAAGGTTGCATATAACAGCATACCACATCTAATTTATCCAGAAGACACAGATTTAATAACCCCTCATGGACACGATAAGAGTCCTTACATCGAAATTAAATATCCACAATGTAAATTACTCTTAGATAGCGGATGCACTGTCTGCTTGATAGACCCTCAGGTTGCATATAACAGCATACCACATCTAATTTATCCAGAAGACACAGATTTAATAACCCCTCATGGACACGATAAGAGTCATCAAAAAGTTGTATTCCCCTTGGACTCCTTTGGTTTGAAAAAGAAATTTCCTTTCGTAATTTACAAATTCTATTCTCAGTATGATGGTATTGTAGGCTTTGGATTTTTAAGAAAAAATAATTTTACTATTGACTTACAGAATAATTTTTTAATAGGTGAAAATTGTCGAATACCCATATGTTTTCAAAAAGTGATTCCTAGAAAATTATCTTACCCAATAGATTTGTTACATTTACCCATGAAAATTCAGAATCAATTAATTAAAATTTTCAATAATACTGAAAACGCCCTGCAATTACCGGGAAAATCCTTAAATTTCACTTCAAAAATCAAGCATCATATCAGAACTAAAGATGAAATTCGTGTACATGCGAAAATATATAGATACCCCTAAAAACACCGCGCGGAAATTCAGAAACAAATTGAGGAATTATTAGAAAAAGGCATTATTAGACCCAGCATATCTCTCTGGTCCTGTGCTGTAGTTGTGGTAAAGAAAAGATTAGACCAGTCTAATATATTTGATTATCGACAATTGAATGAAAAAACAATAGACGACAAATATCCTTTACCTAAAATAGACTCTATACTAGATAAGCTGAAAGATGCACAATACTTTACAACTCTGGACTTAGCTTCAGGTTTTCACCAGATACAATTAGATGAGCAGAGTATAGAGAAGACAGCTCTCACTGTAGAGAATGGGCATTATGAGTTCCTCAGGATGCCATTCGGTCTAAAGAACGCCCCGAGTACTTTTCAACGTATAATGAACAATATTTTACAAAATTTCATCGGAAAAAATTGTTATGTTTACATGGACGATATCATTATTTTTTCAAAGTCCATAGAATCACATCTGGCCGACCTTCATAATATTTTAGAAAGCTTGCAGAACGAAAATCTCAAAATTCAATTAGACAAATCGCAATTTTTTAAAACCGAAATTGAATTTTTAGGTCACATTATCTCAGATAAAGGTATCAGACCCAATCCTAAAAAAATAGAAGCCATTGAAAGATTTCCCTTACCTAGATCATTTAAAGAAATTAAGTGATATTTAGGTATGCTAAGCTACTATCGTAAATTCATCCTGAACTTTGCTAAAGTCACTAAACCAATGACTAAGTACTTGAAGAAAGACTCGAAAATCGACCTGACAGACTTAGAATATAAAAAAGCATTTCTGACTTCAAAAAACCTACTAATTAATCATCCAATTCTGAACTAGCCTGACTTTTCAAAAACATTCAATTTAACGACTGACGCCTCAAATTATGCTTTAGGAGCGATTTTATCGCAAGGTAATATTCCTAATGATTTACCAATAGCATACGCCAGTAGGACGTTAACTGATCAAGAGGTTAAATACTCGACGATCGAGAAAGAATTATTAGCTATTGTTTGGGCTAACATTTCCGACCGTATTTGTACGGAACGAAATTTTTTATTTATACAGACCATAAACCTTTAATTTGGCTAAATTCTTTAAAAGAGCCAAACTCGCGCCTGATGCGATGGAAATTATAACTAGAAGAGTTCAATTATGAAATTAAATATAAAAAGGGCCCCACGAACAACGCAGATGCTTTATCGCGTATTCAATTACAAGGAGCAAACGAGATAAACAATTCAGAAGACGAAATTAGTTCTATGCTTCCCCACATAATTGTTGACGACTTAGGTATGAGTAACGAAGAATTAGATATTCTTCTCATGAATTTTCAAGATAACACAGAGGAAATGACGCAACCTGAAACCGTGCACAGTAACCTTGAAAATCCTACGCTAGAGTTGCCGTATACAGATCAACCTCTTAATTACTATAAAAATCAAGTCGTTTTTATTAAAATTTCTAAATCTTATTCAGTTCAACGATTACAGCTCTTCAAAAATCGTAATCGTATGATAGTATCCGTCAGCGAGAATGACGATTTCATGAAATTCATTCGTGAAAATTTGTCACCTGAAAAAGCGTACTGTTTGTTTTTCAAACACCAAGAAATACAAATACGTTTTATACAACTATTACAAAATAATTTCGAACCAAAAGCTTTCAAACTCAGAAACTCAAGCGTTCTTGTGGAAGACGTAGAGAAAGAACCAGATCAGCTTGAAAAAATTGAGATGTACCATATTTCCAAATCTGGGCATCGCGGCATGCAAGAGAATGTTGAAGCCCTCAAACGAAAAATTTATTGGCCTAACCTAGACAAAAGTTCTCAAAAGTACATAAATAATTGCGAAATTTGTCAAAAGAACAAATATGAACGTACTCCGACCAAATTAATATTCAAAACTACGCCAATTGGCTCGAAACCATTTTCTCACCTATATGTAGACACTTACAAGGTAAACAACACTACGTGTCTAACTATAATAGATTCTTTTTCTAAATTCACACAGTGTTACCCCTTAGTTCATAAAACTGTTAATGAAATTATGGACAAACTAATTATGTTTATCAGTAATAACGGAGTTCCCGAACGAATCACTTGCGACAACGGGACAGAATTTAAAAATCAAACAATACAAGGTTTCTGCGATACACACAAAATTTCATTGCATTATATCACTAATTTAAACCCGAATTCAAATTCTCCTATTGAGAGATTCCATTCCACACTGATAGAACAACTAAGATGTCTCTCATCAGAAAAATTACCTTTAGCAGCACGAATAAATAGAGCTATCATGACCTTCAATAAATATATACAAATCTAGAATATACTCCCATGCAAATTGTAAAAGGAGACTTGAATTATTCTATGCCTATAGAGAAAACTATTAACGAAGAAATTGCGGATTACATTAAAACTTATCGCGAAAATATGAAAGAAATAAAACTAGTAGTCGATAATGCTCAGAGTAAAAATGAAACTAACATTGATAAACTCAAATCAAAATCTTCAACAAAATAAAGACCTGAATGAAGATCAAGATGCTTTCCTGAAAGTTTCTTTCCAATAAAAACTCAAAGAACCATTCAAAAAAGTCCCTATTAATATTATAAGCGACATTCAAATAAAGAATCCTCGGAATCAACATATTTATCATAAAAATAAAATTAAACAAAGAAAACACTAATTGGTTTTCTTATTTTCAGATTACCCCTGTACGTATTCTCTTTCTAATAACGCTCGCCGAAGTCAACACGCTCACTTTCCAAGATAACACGCTCACTTTCTAAGATATGAAACATAATCTACCCATTCATTTAGGAAAAAAATTCGTGGCCGATCATGCCAAACACCTTTTATTCCATTATGACGTTTCGAAAATATCCGAATTAATTAAACAACAGAGTGAAATAATATCTGCAAGTGTAAATACTACGTATGAGATTGCTGTTCATTATCTCGTTATGGCCAACGCCTCTGTAAAACGAAATTAAAGAACATTAAATAATATAATAAATAACGCAAAAATTTCGTACGCGGAAAGGACTGCTAAATATTGGAGGAAAAATTTTTATTTGGTACCTTAGACGCCGATGATGAAGTTTTGTATCAAAAATATTTCGAAGCTATCAGGGAAAATGAAAAAGCTTTTATAGCAAATGATCGGAAAATACTGAAAATAATTTCAGATACACAGTCAAAATATGTCGACACTATCAATTTCTTAATAAAGAAAACTAATCAATTAAGAGACTCCCAAAATGTGGCTTTGAGAATGAATTTGATAACTCTCCATTCACACGAGATATCTATTCTATTAAATGAAATAGGAAGTGCTATTAGTTTCGCACGTCTGCATTTATTACACGAGAATATTCTGCCGCTATCAACGTTTAACGAAGTTCTGAAAAGAGAGAAACTGCTGCCTGTTACACATTTGAGCGATTATTACGCAGCATGCACCGTTAGAGTATTTATCAAAGATTTTAATATTCTTTTCAGTATCACTATTCCAATTTTTCAAAAAATTGAATATGACCTGTACAAAATATACAACTTACCTTTCCAAAATACCAGTGTACCCCACCTTGAATCCTATGGATTAACACTCAACAAGAAAATTATATGGAGTACCGAGGTAGTCCAACAAGTAGAAAACTTCTACATTGGAAAACAGGATTACATGACCAAACCACCAGAATGCCTTGCACATGTACTAGCTACATTTAAGGATCAATGTAGCCGTAGACCAATCTACCCTCAAAAGGACCTATTTCAAATCGAAGATGGAAGTATAATCACGATAGATAACGAATTAATAGAAGAAGAATGTGTCGCAGGTTCCATTTCCCATCTTATACCAAAGCTGGCGAAAATAACTTCCAAATGTGCTATAACTAATGGTTTCAAGAAGATATACCCATTAGAGGTTCTTCATAAATACGCCCAAGTCGACCTCATCCCGTTGGAATCGAATTGGACTTATACTACCGACATAGCAATAATTAAAGAAGAAGTCCCAAAGTTAGAGGACATTTACCAGTGGGCTTCCACATCCCATAACTCTTAGCATAGTTGCCATTTTTTTGTTTTTTTCTTGTCACTGTGATCGAATCTTTCTTTTTATATAAACTTTATATCAAGATTCGTCACCTCAATAAGAGGAATAACGAACTTTCTCAAAGAGGGGAGGAGTTACATGAAAGACAACCTGTATCTCCCTTTTAAAATGCTGAATTGTGGTTCTAGACGCTTCGTATAATATGTATCAAATGCTTATTCATCCTTTTTCAGCTAGAGAGCACAATTAGAATCTTAGAACTGTAAGTTTGATTGAAACTCTCATCCTGTAAACATCGTTCTGAATAAAATCGTTTATTTTTAAAAACAGTTTCTTCGTGTTGAAAAATATAATTATATATATAGCGATAATCTATCCATTTGCTCGCTATTATATTGATAAGAGTGAGAGCAATATAGTGCCTCTCAGCTTAGTAATAATTTCTGATAATCTAACGGATAACACAAATGCAGTTTACAGCATTTAAGAGGTATTCACGTAATTTCTTTAAAAAAAATTCTAGTGCTTGTGAAATCATTTATTTTCCGGATGGTGAAGTAGCGCAATACAAGAATCGCTATTATTTCATAAACTTATTACATCATGGAGAAGACTTTCATATAAAAGCCGAATGGCATTTTTTTGTAACCTCTCATGGAAAAGGTCCGAGTGATGTGTTGACCGATCTGTTCTTCAATTACCAACTGACCAACAAATTAAGACACCAAAGGAACTATGTGAATGGGCAAAAGAATATGTTGGAGCAATAAATTTTTCATTTGTCTGTTTTACAAAGTATCATCTCCTTCGAAATGAACATAAGTTTATTTTCGTACCTATGATAGTTTCTGAGATATTCGAAAAACAAAGTGGAAAAATTGAAAAAAAAGTAAAATTTTGAATTTTGAATAACTTTCGAAAAAAAAATTTTTTATTGCTTTGCTTTGTCAAATTTTCGTTTTATGAAGAAAAAAAACTTTTGATCAAATTTCGTCCAATTCGAAAGTGGTCGATTCCAACTATTGATCGATTTGACTTGGAATGTCCCATACATACATATATATATAAATCTTTCTGAACATTATATATATATATATATATATATATATATATATATATATATTTCTTTATTAATTATATATATATATATATATATATATATATATATATATATATATATATATATATATATATATATATATATACTTGGATTAATTGAAGCAGGTTTCAAAGTATTTCTGAAAAACCACAAGGTAATTTCACAAACGTTATCTACATGCTTATTTAATCATATTAATTTTTGTTGGCAGGCTGTCTCATTTTCGAAGTCCTCACCCTATAACTCGCTTATTTTTGAAGATAGAGATTTGCGGTTTTCGCTAATTTTCTGTGAATCTAACGATATCGCAAACAAAATTTTCATAGCTTGCTTCGTTTTTGAGATACAGGGCGAAATTGAAAATACATTTTGACCCCTCCCCCTTATATCCCAGCTATCTTTCAACTTATAGGAAAAGTAAAAACTGTCTTTTATACACTTTTTTACGTGAAATCCAGTGGCGTAGTGAGATTTTTGAAATGAGCTGTCATTGTTTAGATATAACCCAATGTTATAATTTTTTGAATGTAACACTGTATATTTTTCCATATTCAAAACATAAATACCTTGAGCTTTTCAAAAATATATAATACTTCTATAATATTTCAAGTATAGATCGTTTGCCGCAATAAACAAATATCACTCTCATTTATATATGGTAGAATGGAAAGTATTCATCAAAAAAATATTATTTAATATAAGTCACTAAATAATCTGATAAAACAATAAATTTAAACTCTAATGAAAAACTTTTAATCGACTATATACGCTCTGGACCTAATTAGTAGGTGGCTATGAAAAAGCAAGTGCAGAATGTCAAAGTATACAAATTTTTCTCACAATGGCGATTGATAATCCATTATATCAAAACTACGAAAAATTAGATATGGTTGGGATATATTACCAAGTTGGTTTCAATCCAAATCAAGCGATGGACCTCTATTTTGAAAGGTATTTACTATTACTCATTTACTGGGTGTCAGTAAGATAATAAGTTAGAAATTTTAGGTTTCCTGAAAGGAGACAACTGAGTAGAAAAATATTCGGCAGACTAAAAAAAAATTTGGAAAATTCTGGATCTTTTGAAAAGCCTAGACGAAAAAGTTATAGGAAAGAAAATGCTGAAATTAGTGTCTTTGCAGAGGTAGAAGAGAACAAAAATACTTCTTGCAGAGAAATTGAAGATTCGATTGGCATCCCAAAGACAAGAGCTTCGAAGATATTAAAAAACCACAAATATACCCCCTACATACCTCAAACTATACATCATTTACACCTAGGTGATACTGAGAAGCGCATTGAGTTTTGTAGGCGGTATATACAAAAGACGGGAGAAAATATGAATTTTCGGCGTTTAGTGGTCCGATTAAAGCCATATAAGTAGAGCTGGCATTTTCAATCGAAATAACCATCGTTATTGGTCAAATGAAAATGAGCACGTTACGGTGGTTCGTCAACAGCAAGGCAGATTTGGCTTTAATGTATCTTGTTTCGTTTTTGGAGGAAGATTAGCCTACCGCATTTCCGACGGTAACTTGAATCAACGAAGATATTTGGAAATTTTGGATGATTGTCTTTCTGAACTACTTGGCGAAATCACGTTGGGTCAATACAGACACAGTTACTTCCAACAAGATGGCGCACCTTGTCATAACGCAGGTCCCGTTAGGGTTTCTCTTAATTAAAGATTCCAAAACCAGTGGATTGGTAATGGTCCCATTAACTGGCCACCAAGGTCCCCCTACTTATCGATATTAGATTTTTTCATATGGGGCTTTATAAAAAATAAAATAAACCACATGCGGCACGAAAATCGAGATGCGCTGATGAATGCCACGAGAGAAGCTTTCGAATTCATACATATAAGAATTTTGTTTTTACTGCGGTCGATTGACGCTATCCTCCGAAGATGTCGGCTGTGTCTTCAACAGAATGGACAGCAATTTGAACAATATTTATAAAATATTTTCAACAGAAAAATGATAGAGCTTTGTTTTGCATTTGTTCATATAAGTTTCAATTTTTGTTATAATAATTTTTAAATGAATCTTTGTTTAGTAACTTATATTAAATAATAATTTTTTAATTATTACTTTTCATTCTACTCTATATAAATTAGAGCGGTATTTGTTTATTGCGCCAAGAAATCTATTTCAGGAGTAATATTTGTCTTCACTTGCTATAAAAAGTGAAATTTATCTAAATACAGAGCTAATACTTCGATTATCGTTATTGGTCCAATGAAAATAAGCACGTTACGGTGGTTCGTCAAAAACAAGGCAGATTTGGCTTTAATATATCTTGTTTCGTTTTTGGAGGAGGATTAGCCTACCGCATTTTCGAAGGTAACTTGAATAACCGAAGACATTGGGAAATTTTGGATGATTTTCTTTCTGAACTATTTGACGAAATTCCGTTAGCTCAATATAGAAAAGGTTTATCCTAAAGAAAGATTCCAAAACCAGTGGAATGGTAATAATGGTCCCATTAACTGGCTACCAAGGTCCCCTGGCTTATCTATATTGGATTTTTTCATATGGGGCTAAATAAAAAATAAAATAAACCACACGCAGCACGAAAATCGAGATGCTCTGATGAATGCCACGAGAGAAGCTTTCGAATACTTGAGTATGAGACTTTTGTTCCAACTGTGATCGATTGGCGCTATCCTCAGAAGATGTCGGCTGTGTCTTCAACTGAATGGGTAGTAATTTGAACAATATTTACAAAACATTTTCAACAGAAAATAATAGAGCTTTGTTTTGTAGCTGTGTTTCATATGAGTTTCTATTTTTGTTATAATAATTATTAAATGCATCTCTGTTTAGCAACTTATAGCAAATAATATTTTTTTAATGAATACTTTTCATTTTCCCCTTTATAAATGGAAGTGATATTTGTCTTGCCATAAAAAAAGAAAATTATCTAAATACAGGGCTAATACTTAGAATATTATACAAGTGTTATATATTTTTGAAAAGCGCAAAGCATTTGTGTTTTGAATATGTAAAAATATACAGAGTGTTCCATTAAAAAAATTATAACATTGGGTTATATCTAAACAATAACAGCTCATTTCAAATATCTGACTACGCCACTAGATTCTACGTGAAAAAGTGTATAAAGGACAGTTTTACTTTTTCTATAAGTTGAGAGAAAGCTGTGATACAAGAGGGGGGCCAAAATGCAATATTTTCAATTTCGCCCTGTATCTCAAAAACGAAGCAAGCTATGAAAATTTTGTTTGCGATATCGTGAGATTCACAAAAAAAAGTAGCCAACGTTCGCGAAAACCGCAAATCTCTATCTTCAAAAATAAGCGAGTTACCCCGTAAGGACATCGAAAATGGGACAGCCTGTACAGGAGATGGCCAACCAGTAAAAAATTTTGAAATTCACAAGTTGGACAGATATGTAATACGTATTTTTTTATGAATAATTTAAGCCCTCCATAAATGTTTTTCATGATTAATAAATTAATAATTTTTTTATTCAATCTACAGGGTGCACACCGAATAAAATTTCAAATGTATAATATATAGTTATTACCTATTTTGCAATGAATTATTGATATACTCAATGTATAGGGTGTGCATCCAGAATATTTTTCGAAATTCAAATGTCAGATAGATAGGTATCACACAATGTTTATCGAATAAATGTTGTTAGGTATAGAAACATCAGGTTTTATTTCTCACTGAATTCTAATTATTTCAAAGCTTTCATCATCGTTTTTTGTCACTTATCCCTTGTGATATACAAACATAGGGAAAGAATACAAAAACTCATAATTTCAATTAAATATTTATTCAATTTTTTATTCTTATTCCATACCTAGTTTTCATTTTAAACAATTAAATAGACTGGTAGAAGAACCATGGATGTGAATAAAACATGGTAAATGTGTTTGTATTTTGAGAGAGTTACAGAAACGAAATGGTAGCTTGTGATAAATCAATAAAAGTTCATAAGACTTTACTTTTTTAACCAAGTTATTTGCAGGAAAATATTTCATATCTTCTGTAGTGAAATCACCAATTTCTTTTCCAAGGTAGGAATGATCTAGTACAATCATCTTCGATTTTGGAAATACATCGAACATTAATTTTTCTGGTAGTGTTTATCAGAAAACATTATTAAAAATCCACTTCTTCAATTCTTCATTTAAATTAGCTAACTTTTTGTAGCACTCATCAAAGCCTCTAATATAATGTCTCTATCTATAAGAGTAACGTCAGTATCCCAAAAATAGTTTCCATTTTTTCCATCTATTTAATTTAACAAATATTCTAATATTTGTTTCAATATTTTCTTTGAGCTCCATAACTACGTCTCAACACAACGAATATCAAAATTTGAAGTATGTAATATAGTACCATATTTTTCATGAATTTTTAAGGAGAGAGAGAGAGAGTGAAATATACATTTTTTATCATATAAAATTTTCCATGTTTACATCATTTAATATTTTATTCCTGTTATACAACAAACATTCTGATAAAGTAGAGCTGTTCACTGAAGGACTTATTTTACAGAATTCAGTTAGGAGTTCTTCAGACGATTCATCACTTCCTTTCATGGATGCTTCCCTGATGACTTCCAGAAAATTCCGATAGTAGTATAGAAACTTTTGATTTTTTTAACATCTCAATTCTATTAAAGATTATACCATTCAATTTAATGATTTTCACTACGTCATCGTTACTGAAGAATAGAAAATGGCCCCACTTGAAAATGCTAAACGTTGAATTCTCACATGATCGCACTATTTCAACACCAGAATTATTATTGGCATCCTCATTTTGAAGTTTTAAGATGAAGGCATCCCATTCCTAGTTATAGAAGGAAATTACAGCTTCGTTACAGGTGAACTTAATTGCAGGTATAAAGTTTCTGGCTGAACTTATACCACAGTCAATATGTAGAATACTCGACCCAAGACCACAATTTGTGTCAATTTGGAAATGTCCATTTAACAGAAAATTCGTTTCATCTTAATATCCTCATCGTACATCTCCACTATACGATTCAGTTCAGCATCGAAATTTTCATGACTATGATCGTCGTAATCGTCGATAAAACTACTGTCCTGAGATGGTAAAGGAAACCACAGAAACCTTTACCCACGTAATGTTCGAAATAGGTTCAAATTATTTAGATTTTAAAAAGTCAAATAATAGAGTAATATTTATCTTTTTTTCAAGAACAAATCATCAAATCTAATCCACAACTAACAATAACTAAATCAAATAAAGGAAACAAAACAGTGATACTAGAAACTAATACATACAAACAAAAAATTACTGCAATGCTTAGTGATACATCTACATATAAAATAATTAAAAAAGATTTAACTAAGACTCTACAAAATGAAAGTAACATATTGTTTAAAACATGGGAACAAAAAAATTTCATTTCTCCACAAACATCAAAAGAATTAAATCGACACAACAGCCTTTCACCTAAATTTTATGGTCTTCCTAAAATACATGAAGAAAACATACCAGACCTATTGTCTCTTATATTCAATCACCTCTATATATTCTTTCTAAATTTCTTTCTTCAATATTAGAAAATATAGTGAATCAAAATCCTTATTATATCAAAAATTCTATCGATCTAGTAGACCATCTTAAAAATTTAAAACTACCTAACAATTACAAATTTTTTTCATTAAATGTTGTTTCTCTTTATAGCAATATTCCAAATTCTTTGCTTCCAGTAATAATCAATGATAAATGGAATATTATCAAAAATTATACAAATATTCCTAAAACTGATTTTATAGAAGCAATTCAATTTGCACTTGGTACAAACTATTTTCAATATGAAAATAACTTCTACCAACAAATTGATGGTGTAGCAATGGGAAGTCCTATTTCCAGTGTTATAGCTCAATTAGTTTTAGAATATTCAGAAGAAAATGTATTAAATAATTCGAATGAACGAATTATAACTTTTAAAAGGTATGTTGATGATTGCCTTATAATAACATCAGAAGATTTTATTGATGATATTCTTAAAAAATTCAACGATTTTAATAGAAAACTGCAATTTACTCTAGAAAAAGGAAACAAACAATACATTAAATTCTCTTGATATTACTCTCATACACAAAAACAATGAAATTATCACAAAATGGCATACAAATTTTTTTTTTCACAAAGAACATTGAACTACAACAGTACACATCTATTGTCACAAAAGAAGAGATTAATTATTGGTTATATAGACAAAGCACTTAAACTTACTTCACCTACCTACAGACATGAAACATTACAAGATGTCCATGAATTACTCATAAAAAACGATTACCCAATAAAACTTATTCAGAAAATCACTAAAAATAGAATTCATAAACTTTACAACACATTAGAAACGCCAGACAAAGAAAATATTAACAAAAAATATATTCCCCTTCCATATATTCCTCAATTAAGTGATAAAATATCACATATTTTAAATCCACACGATATTGAAGTAGCCCACACTGCAAAAAATCAAATAAAACTAATATATTCTAAATTAAAAAGTAAAACACCTCTTCTGCAAAAATATCATGTTGTTTATAGTATACCCTGTAATTATTGTAATAAATCATGTATAGGACAAACTTTTCAACATTTAGAAGAAATATTAAAAGCACACAAATTAACCAAAACACAAACCACAGCACTAATCAAACATAAAAACAATGAGAATCATAGTTTCAACTTTAATAGCACAAAAATTTCAGAAATAGGGAAAGATCAAAAACGCAGAGAAATTTTAGAAATGTTACATATTCAAAAAAATTTAAATAATATCGTAAATGATAGAACAGATATAAAACATTTAAGTTGAATATACGCAGATTTAATTCTTTAATTTTTCTAAGGAACAACATGAATCAAAACAAAATAATTCAACAAACAAAACTCTAACCATAACAACTCATCTTCTTAGACAAAATCTAAACATCTAGAATTTTCAATTTTTCTAAAAAGAAAGTATAGTTTAGAACATTTGATCTCCAAAATTACAAGTAATGTCTTTTTAAAGACAAATCCAACAATCAAATATTTTAAACCTATTTTGTACATTACGTGGGTGAAGGTTTCTGTGGTTACCTTCCCATCTAATATCAACAGACCTGACTGTTGATATTGGACTAAATAGCACGTAATTAATAACTGAAGACGGCCACAGCCGTAATAAAACAAAATCTAAATAATTTGCACCTATTTCGAACATTACGTGGGTAAAGGTTTCTGTGGTTTCCCTTACCATCTAATAATAAAAGATTTGAATGTTAATATTGGACTGAATAGTACGTAATAAATAACAGAGAACGGCCACAGCCGAAAAATTTTGATGAAACATAGTAGTCTTTTTTAACTATTCAAATTTTTTCAAATCAATAAATGTCAAAGAAATTTCAATATTTCAAAAGTTTTGATAAAGCCACGAATGTCGTGGCGAAACGTCAACTTTCTGATAAAATCGAGTTTTTTGAGATTCACCAAGCCTGTTATTGCTAATAATTATCAAAAAGTTATATATATATATATATATATATATATATATATATATATATATATATATATATATATATATATATATATATATATATATATATATATATATATATAATATATATATATATATATATATATATATATATATATATATATATATATATATATATATATATATATTAATAATTGAAATCTACGAACGGATGTCATGTTTCAAGAACGGGGATATCGTTTGACTTATATGAAAGTTAAGGAAAAATAAAACCCTTGTCTTACAAAAAAAAACTACAGAGTGAAATATCATAACGTTTGAGTTATATGAAATTTTAGAAAAAATAAATAACTGTTTTCATTTGTTGTACAACAATAAATATATCCTTAGTTATGAAATTAACGATAGGCGCATAATTTCGCTGGAACTAGAAAATGAAATTAGAAATCGACCGATAGTTTACGTACAGAGGAAACATCGAGTCGAGTTTCCTGTTTCGTTCTAAGATAACAAATTGATTTTCTGATGAAAAATTCGCAGTAGAATAGGATCAAAAACTCATAAATATAACGATAAAGTCTTTACATGGGATATCTTATATGAAAGTTTGAAAAACAATCTCTATTCTTTGAAATATCCTATTAAAATATTTATTAGAAGGAAATACCGACTAAAGATTTTAAGGTGGCCTTACTAACTAGAACTACTAATTTATAGAACAATACTAGGTAACGAAAACTCATAAATATAACGATATAACTTTACAGAGGATATCGTTTGATTTTTGAAAAAACAGGGTGCTATACAAAAATTTTTACTATCAAAATATATATATATACCTATATATATATATAATATATATATATATATATACCTATACCTATATATATATATATATATATTTATATATATTTATATATATATATATATAATATATATATATATATATATATATATATATATATATATATATATATATATATATATATATATATATATATATATATATATATATATATATATATATATATATATATATATATATATATATATATATATATATAAATATATATATATATATTAATATATATATATATATATATATTTATATATATTCTATATGAATCTTTTATTCTTTTAATCTTTTCTTACAAAATTGAAAATTTCTCTTTCTACTATATTGAATTCAAGAAGATGTATTGTTGGTTGCATAAATTACCTTTCCTATTTTATTGAAGTATATTTCAACGAGAACGGGGTTGAAAGCCCTTTTAAAACAGGTGCGGTTGAGAACGTTGTTCTACAACGTATGCGGTTGAAAACGGATCCGTTTCAAACGTATGTTTTCCAACGTTCCCCATTTTTCGAACAGATATCAAGGGGTTGGTTTCCACAACGACTTCGTTCTAAACGAAACCTGTTTTACAATGATCCCGTTTATAACGAACTTCGTGAAACCTTCTCATTATGTTAGAATCATATAAGAAACAAAGAACTAAATAATTTACAGTCACTTTATTCAGTCATCATAGATATATTATATATGTATTTATATATAAACAAAGCATCAATATAGTATAGATAAAACAACATAATTTTACTCATCAAGAGATACAAAAAAATATTATTAATTTTCCCTCATATCTCTCTCTCTAACCTGTATGTAAATTAAAAATCAATATCACTGTTTTCATCATCGGAATCAACTAATCTTTCGAAGCAAAGTTTCTGCTTTTTACTCTCACCAAAAATCTTTTATTCGATATAAGAAATATATATCTGTAGACGGCATAAATAAATCACATTGGCTACTCATTATTTTAAATTTTGTACTAAAGTTATAATGTTTGAACCAAATTAATAATTTTTTTTAACATGATTGGAATCTAACCTTGTACCAGAGAAAAAAAAATAATAATTCGTGATAATTTTATTCATTCAAAGTTCAACTTCATTTGAAGCAAAGTTCAAAGATATAAAAAATAATTTATAATTTTTTATTCACCAAGACATGAAAATAATAAAATATGGCTGTAATTGAAAATTCTTGAAGAGTAATTACAGGCATGTTTTGGCCTTGATGATCCATAGTCAAAATAACAACAACAAAAAAATCAAAGCGAATAGTGACCCCATGGTAAAGTATCGAAAGATGATGGGATTAATAATAACGATCATCGTTTAAAGACTTATACCTATTTTACTCTGTTCTATGGAATACAGTGTATGGGCGTAGGATCTGATTGAATTTTGAGTAATGACTTTTTCGTCCTTCTCTCGCAAGCAACTTACATAATCCTCGAAAGTTATCTTATTTCTAACAACATACGATCTAACACCCTTAGATTTTTATATTATTCTACAGTCTTGAACCTTGAAACTGTACATTTCGGATCGAAGGCGGGCAAAATGAAAAATGATTTTACCATTCACTTCATCTTTAATAAGACCCGGGACTATTTTGTTTACCAAAGAAATTTGATAGAAATTGTCTGGAGCATAAACAGAAGTATCGAAATGGTATGACAGTTTTCTTTAATGATTGTGTACGGATCGCAGTTGAGTTCATATAGAAAATTGTCCTTGTCACCATACGTGATTTAACAACTCCCTGGGGGGTCATTATGATATAAAATCATAATGAAAATCGTACATAAAAGTTTTCGAAATATCTAAAATAGCCATACCAATATACAGAGGTTTATTGGAGAGTAATTCGGATTCTTTCATCTCGATTGCCATCAAATCCTCTGCAAAAACAAGTCGAATATGAAATCGGGGGGAGGAAATGAGATTTCTAGCTCTGTATCGACCCTCGTATTTATTTACTAACCTTGTGTAATCGAATGTTCTCCATGGTTTTACCAGAAACAGCATCATCAGCAAGTTTAAATTGATTTTTCTGAAATGTAGTGGTAGCTTTGGTTCTTAGATCCGTACTCAAATTTATATAGGGCTTTAACCAAGAGCTCTGTTTAATTTTCAGTACCATTTGAACCTTTAAAAGAACTAAACCTGCTTTTAATGCCTGTTTGAGATTCCTATAGTGAATCACGTAATTTCTCTTATTGAACAGGGTACACAATAGCTTTTTATGTACCCCCCCCCTGGAGGGGTGTGGTGTTCGCAGCAAAATGGTAGATCTTTATGAAGATCATGTAATTCCGGAGTATAATCGATGTTAACCTCCAGTATATAAACTCCGGGAGTATCGCCAGGTATTTCAGTTACATCTATATCGGTATTCTCACACCATTCGAACCCTCCATATGGTAAAGATTGTCGCATGGTATAGCCATATAAATTGTTCATGTCAATAAATAAGATATATTTTGTAGGTTTACTCGGATCAAAATCCCTCATACGAAGATTATTAGCTTCTGAAAATCTATTCATGCAACATGAAATACCCCCACGTATACCTCTCTCGATAAAAATAATCATATCTATGTCTTTTATAATTTCCAAGCGACATTTCGTATATTTAAGCATACAGGATTATGTATATGGAGGTAAAGTGTTGAACCAAATTGGATCAACATTATAGGTTTTTGTAACCGTTTCCCTAAAATTTTCCATTACATCTGCGAGAAGCATTATATCAGCTTTCATGTAAAGGTCACTGTACTCGTCCAGTGTCTGAATATTGAACGTTTTCCACACTTTTTGAGAATGACGATAACTTTTCTCGCTAATATGAGAATCGGTGAGTTTATTGCAGAACTGTAGGAAGGCTTAGATCGTTAAGTTTATCAAAATCGGTTATATAGTCGCAAGGGAAAACGCCCTTTTAGGTTAGAAGCTCAAATTCCTCATCGGGTAGATGAGGGTTTCAGATTTTCGAAATTACCCAGAATCAGGGTTGAAACTAACTGTCCGAGCTGGCCCCCATAAATCTGAAGGAGTCTATAAATCTTAATTTGAGTTTAGTTTCCGTATGATAATATTTGAATGAAATGTATCGTTCTTTATTGAGGGCTAGGGGGTTGATAGGTCCTCGCTGAAAAAGTAACTTTACGATGTAGTTACCATCATAATTGCTGAGATTATGTGCGCAAAATTGGCACAATAAATTTTTTTTTAAATTCAAATTACATTTCGGATGAGCCTTCCTAAATTCCTCTGAAAAATGATCGTGATCTCTTACAATTATATCCTTATTTGTGAAGGGTTTTTCGCAAATATGACAATGAGTGCTGACTCTATCAGGTACCCCCGTCATAGGTTCAATGTGCTTAATATTTAAATAAATAAATCTACCAATTTTATCAATTTCATCAGAGGACCAATCTCGACAATTTTCGCAGCGAAAACTAGCGTAACGTGAGAGATTATCGTTATAGGAGCATTTTAGGTAATAGCCTACACTGTAGGGTTTGTGTTCTTGATATTTGGTTGTCTTAGCACTAAATTTTTCATCACACTTTTCCAAGATAGCTTCGAAATCTGCATAAATTATAAAGGGGCATTTTTACCAACAAAAATTAATATGATAAAATAAGCATGTAGATAACGTTTGTGAAATTTCCTCGTAGTTTTCAAGAAGTATTTCTAGACCTGCTTCAATTAATTTATATATATATATATATATATATATATATATATATATATATATATATATATATATATATATATATATATATATATATATATATATATATTATATATATATATATATATATATATATAATATATATATATATATATATATATATATATATATATATATATATATATATATATATATATATATATATATATATTATATATATATATATATATATATATATATATTATATATATACATTATATATATATATATATACATATATATATATATATATATATATATATATATATATATATATATATATATTATATATAAGTTACTATGTTGGTTGTGTACTCGGCATAAAGGGCTACTTGAATCAAACAACCATTCGTCATTTACATCAATATATTTCGGTCCTTGTTAGGTCCTTCATCAGGATGCTAAAAAAAAATCAATAACTTAAATTACTTAAAATTGATTTAGTTACAACACGTTAAAATCCTATAAACCTCCATTATGTTCAAGTCGGCGTGGAAGGAAATCAGCTATATATATAAAGGAATAGTTTTTCATGTTTGTTTTATTCAAATAAAATAATATTATCGTAGTATTGAAATTCATATTTTTTATATTAATTGGTAGGCTCTTGCAAAATCTTTGATATAACACCAGGTAATTTTTTACCTGGAAGTTTTGCATAACAAGAGAGTGTTCTATGTATTATATAATAATGATGAACAAAAACTCAATCTACCCGATGATGGTCTACTGACCGAAAATGCAATCGCAGTGTTTTATTTTTCAAAGTATTTTTGTGATAATAAATGTAGTAAATTCAAGTTTTTTTTTGTTCACAATGTATAACGTAGTAACGACGGATTCCATCAACTATTTTAAATAATAATTTCATTATTCAGAACGTTAACGTGAAACAGGAATTACGTTAATCACACCGATAACCCAGAGTTCGATGATATCATATAGTTCGTTCGTTCGTTCTCTTCAACCAGAATAATGCAAAATAACTATTTTTTGCATAACTATGTATGTAATTTGATATCCAAATCTACGAAGTCGGCCTCCATTCCTAACAATTTCAGTTCCCTGGTGCCCTATTCCTATATTTCAATCAATTTCAGTCCCTTGGGGCCTCCATGAAGAATCCTGGAGCCCCGGGGCTCGCATGAATATTCCTGGAGGCTCTCATGAAGACTCCTGGAAGCCTTGGACCCTCATGAAGAATCCCGGAGGGGCTACATAAAAAATTTCGCAATTTTCTTCATATATATATATATATATATATATATATATATATATATATATATATATATATATATAGTATGAAAAGATATCGACCGTACGGTATGAAATAGTAAGGAGGTTTATCGGGTGTGCGGTCTGTTACATATAAAATGAAACTTTACGTTTCCTAGCTACTCAATATTTCGTCAAACTTTATTGACATCATCAGGAGTCAACTGTAAAGATTGAAAATAACACAAAGATAACACAAGAATACAAAAACCACAAACAACTTACAGTTTAAGAGTAAAATTCATATACACAAGGCATTACATCAACATGTTAAACAGTACTGATCACACAATGGGAACAAGTCTCCCTAACAACTGGTCTAATTTTTTCATTCTCATAGAGATAACACAAATATGCGGTGGTTTTATTAATTCATTTTCAAACTAAATGAAACAAAAAGTTTACGACGACATTTTAATTTTGACTGTACAATCAGGGTATAAAATAATAAATTTTTTATTTAGCCAAATTTAAAATATTACTGTAAATGCTGCTTAACTGACCTGTATCGGACTTAAAATTAATAGTGTTTTTCTCATTCTTTATGCAACACATTTCCAGGAATAAACGGTTTCCATAATTAGACTCTGTTTTCAGAACACTGACATTACTATAATCAAATATATGACCTGTTTTTATATGATGATCCACTACAGCACAAGAATTCTTTGGATTGATTGGGCCGATACTTGGTGTAAATTAATAAACATATTAAAACAATGGTTAAAAATAACAATTTACACATTTATTATAAGAAATAACGCATGACGCACGTTTCGGTGGAACTTCACCTTCTTCAGATGCTAATGGCAAACTAACTATGATTCTCTGTTATATCGAAAACAAGAAATGACAAATTATGTAGAAGGGGTAAATACAAAGATGGTTACAAATAATTATTAGAAAAGTAAAAACCAATTCTGAACCGCTAGTCAGGTAGTTCGGTAATTTTGAAAATATTAAGAAGGGGGCTTGAAGTATGATCGATTTGGCTATTCAATAGGAAACCGGAATGCTTGTATTTATTTATCTGTAATGATTCTAAAAAATTGAGTTTAATTCCCTTACTTTCAGTATTTAATATTTTAAAATCGAAATTGAATGTGTGATTTTCTTGGACTAAATGGTTTGCATAATGTGAATCCGACTTCTGATTAACAAAGCGACGTTTGTGTTCTGAAATTCTAGTTTGGAAACTTCTGAAAGTTCTACCAATGTAAAACTTATCACAATCGCCACAATTAATTTTATAAACTCCTGATTTATTATCTTTATGAACTTTGGATTTATTATTTTTTATATGATTTCCTAAATTATTACCGGTACGATAAGCAATGTTAATGTTGTGCTTAGATATGAGAGATTTCAGTTTTTTACTTGAATTTCCGATTAAAGTGAGGCTGTTATATTTGATATTGTTTTTAGTGAGGGGGTACACCTGGTTAATTGCATTCTTGAAAAACTTTTTATCTATCATATTGTCTATAATATTGGGATCATAATTATTATTTACGGCAATTTGTTTAATTATATTTTTCTCGATGTTAAAATTGTTTGAAAGTGGAATATTTACTAAACGATGTACCATACTATTAAAAGCTGCCATTTTGTCTTGGAATGGATGTAGGGAAGTACTATGTATCAGTGTGCGATGGTTTGCGAAAAATTGAAAAATTATGTTTGTTATCTACTTTTGTTATTTTCAAATCCAAATAGTTAATTGAGTTATCTTTTTCCATCTCTAAAGTGAATTTTATATTAGGGTGTAAAGTGTTAATGAATGTTTGAAAGCAGTCTAGTTGTCTATTGGTATTGGTATTGGTAGGTTTGGATGGTGACCGATGCGCTGCGACCTTATTAGATCTATTGTGCCCCATCTTCTTCTGCTTCTCGATGTGTTCTCGTTTTACAGCAGCCCCTCAAGCCCCAATACCTTCAGAAATTTGAGGATTTTAAGGGGGTCTATTCGTGGTATTTCTTCTACAGTCAGCTGGTATGATCCCAGAGTGTTCAGTCTTTCATGGTGCACAGCATAGCACTCCATCAGTATATGGTGAGGTGTTTCTGGACGTTCCTTGCAGAATCTGCAGGTGCTGTCCCCCTCTAAACCTAGCTTCCTTAGGTGTTCTTTGAGTCTGCAATGCCCTGTAAGAAATCCTGTGATTGTCTTTAGGCTAGTTTTGCTGAGGTTAATCAGTGTCTTCGATCTTGCTCGGTTGAACTTTCCGAGGAGATCTTTGGCCTGCCTCAGTCCTGGAAGTCTTTGCCAGTATGTTGCTCTCATTGCTTCTTCAGCTTCATTGAGTTCTTCTTGGAAGTAAGATTTTCCAAGTCCGCAGAAAGGCTCTGGCCCGATTAGTGGCGTTGACGCACCTTTTCGTGCCAGGGTGTCTGCTTGTTCATTACCCTTCACTCCGACGTGCCCCGGCACTCAGAGGAGGATCACTTTGTTGTTCCTGCCCAGATCGTTTAGTTTGTCTAGACATTAACAAACCATCTTTGAGTTGATGTTATAAGAGCTCAACGCTTTGATGGCTGCTTGGCTATCGGAGAAGATCGCAATTTCCTTGTTCCGGTATTTCCTATCGAGGTTGAACTGAATGCACCTTTCTATGGCGTGAATTTCCGCTTGAAAAATACTAGGGAACTGGCCCATGGGTTCTGAGTATTTGGTACGAGGCCCAACGACTCCTGCTCCAGTTCCTTCGGGAGTTTTAGACCCGTCCGTATACCATATTATGGTATTCTTCTCCAGTGCTCGAATGGATTCTATGCTCCATTCCTTCTTGGTATTTAGTTCCGTTCGAAATAATTTCTTGAAACTAAATTTCCTGGTAATTTCGTCAGTTGGGAGGTCAGCAAGGTGTGCACTTCCGGTAAGGGTTGAGTCCCTTGTACCTTATGCAGCACCTTTGAGTCCAACTTTAGCCAACCTGAGGTTTGCTCCCCAAGCAGTTCTCCTCAACCTGATGTGGAGAGGAGTGAGGTCCAGAACTACCTCTAGTGCTGCTGTTGGAGTCGATCTCATTGCTCCTGTTATACAAAGACATGCTAGTCTTTGCACTTTCTCCAAGGATTTCTTTGCTGTGGTGAGTTCGGTTCTGCCATACCACACTACTGCTCCGTAGGTGATCATAGGTCTCACTATCATGGTGTACATCCATCGCAGTATTGATGGGTTACAGCCCCACGTTTTTCCTGCGATGTTCCTGCACACCATCAGTGATGATTTTGCCTTGTTAACGATCTTTTCTACGTGCATGTTCCAGAGTAGTTTTGAGTCTAGGGTGAGCCCCAGATACTTCACACCTTGCTGCCATTCTAAGTCTGCTCCGTCGAGACGAATAGTCCTTAAGTGCTGAAGCTTTGTTCTTCTAGTGAAGGGTACCACTGTGGTTTTTGATGCGTTAATTCTCAATCCCACCGAGAGGCACCACCTTCTGGTAGTCTCTAGCTCCCTTTCTTTGAGGTCGCAGAGGGTTCCTTCGAATTTACCTTTGGCCATGATGACTATGTCGTCAGCATAGCCGAGGCAAGTGACTCCGTTCCCGGTCAGTGTTTCGAGTAATTCGTCCACTACAAGACTCCACATCAGAGGTGATAGTACCCCTCCTTGTGGGCATCCCCTGTTTGTACTGATCCGAAAGGTGTTCTCGCCCACCTTCGTTTCGGCCGTGCTTGTAGCCAGCATTTGGCACATCCATCTGGATGTGGTTCTGTCCACTCCCTTGTTCATTAGGGCCCTTTTTATTGCTTCGTGAGAGGTGTTGTCGAATGCCCCCTCTATGTCTAAAAAGGCGCAAATGGCCATTTCTTTATACTCAAGTGATTTCTGGATGTTTTCGGTAAGCACATAAAGAGCGGTTTCCGTTGATCTGCCCGCCCTGTATGCATGCTGCCCGGGGTGCAATGGCACCCTCTCCAGTATCTTGGTTCTAATGTAGTTATCTACCATCTTCTCCAGTGTCTTCAGTAGGAAGGATGTGAGACAGATTGTTCTGAATGACTTCGGGAGGGTGGGGTCCTTCCTTCCTGCTTTGGGAATGAAGGTTACACGTGCTCTCCTCCAGGTGCTCGGTATGTACCCGAGCGCCAGACTAAATCTGGCTGCTTTAATAATGAACGGCAGTAATTCCGTCTGCCCTTTTTGCAAAAGGGCCGGAAATATGCCGTCAATTCCCGGTGACTTGAATGGTTGGAAGGAGTTAATTGCCCATTTCAGCCTCTGGGGAGTGCATATGGTTTTTGCTACTTCCCAGTCTTCTCGTTTGGCCCTGCCTGGTTCTTCCCGTGATCTTCCGGGTTCAAATGGTATGCTGCCTGGAAAGTGCGTCTCCAGTAGGATGAGAGCTCGTTGCTCTTAATCCTCTGTGTAGCTACCATTTGTTCTTCTGAGTGACATTGGTCCTTGCTCTCTGCCTCTTACCATGGTTTTGTGCAATCTGGCTGCTGCGGGGCTTGATGTGATTGTCTCACAGAAGCTCCTGAAGCTGTTTCTTTTGGCTTTTCTTATTTCTTTATTATATTCTGTCAGCCTTTCGGTGTATCCCTTCCAGTCTCCGTGCCGCTTTGCCTTGTTGAATAGCCGGCGGACTTCGGATCTTAGATTTGACAGGTGGTTATTCCACCAAATGGTGCTACTGTGTGATTTATCTTCCTTTATCGGGCAGCTGGATTCGTAAGCATCCATGATTGCCCCATTAACTTCCTCTAGGGTCTGCTCAAATTCGATATGACTGTTGCTGTCGAACTTGATCTGTTCTAGGTTACATTTTAGATTGGTGGTGTATTTTTCCCAATCTGTGTTTCTAGGATTCCTAGTGAAGGATGTTTGTGTTACAAGCCCTTCCACGTTGAACATAATGATTCTATGGTCGGAGAGAGATGGTTCGTCTGTAACCCTCCAGTTCCTTACCATTCTACTAATGCTCGGGCTGCCGAGCGTTAAATCTAATACTTCTTGTCTAGCCCTAGTTACAAAGGTGGGGACACATCCCACATTAAGTACGTTAAGGTTAGCCGCGAGTATAAATTCTAGCAGTTGCTCACCTCTTTGATTGGTGTCCGTGCTGCCCCAGATGGTGTTGTGCGCGTTTGCATCGCAGCCTAGCAGGAGGGGTAGATTGCTCCTGCTACAGTAGTCGGATAGCCTCTGTACTTCCTCTGGTGGTGCTTGCCCGTCTCCAGCAAAGTATCCTGAGGCTATCACTATGTCGAGGGGTGAGTGCCCTGTGCGGATCTTGGCCCGAACCGGCACTAGGTCCCTCGTCATAAATTCTGAAAGACAGATATAATTGATATCGTTTCTGATCAGAATGCAAGCTCTGGGGTTGTCACATCTGACATCCCAGATTACCTTACCTTCTCTGTTCGGCAGTCCTCTGATCTGCCCCCTGTTGACCCAAGGTTCTTGGATCAACACTACTCCCAAGTTTGCCCTGGAAAACACCCTCGATAAGGCGGCTGATGCCCCCTTAGCGTGATGAGTGTTCACCTGGGCAACTTTTACTGGGGTAGCCATTGCTACTGTAGAGTTGGAGTGCTTGCCTCCTGATCGTCCTGCAGCATTTGTTCTTTTTCGCTCGATACCACCAGGCTTGCCTGGGGGTGGCAGATCTTGTTTCCTCCGGTTGTTTCTGGAGGGTTTCTTGGAGGAAGAACCTTTACCGGATTCTTGCTCCGAAGGTTTTCCTTCTCTTACTTGTTTTTCCCTCTCTGCTTCCCGAGGAGAGCTCGGAGTGCGAGAGATGCCAGGACGCTCTTGAGCATCCTGGGTTGCGGTGACTTCCCGCGATTTTGGGTTTTCCTTCTTTTCCATGTAGTTCCCACGAAAAGCTAGGGAATTAAAAAGTCGACCATGCCGGAGCCCCGCACGGCGTGGCAAGGCTATTACTCGAGGAGGTCGCCCAGTATCCTCGAGGCTCCGTTAACGACGGTGCTCTCCCACCGCCATGCATCCATAGGCACGGTTCGCATAACACCTTAGATTGGAGGGTCGGTCAGCGCCACCTTATTGGTTATTCGGTGGTAACCTGCAGCGTGTCTGTGGATAGCACAGCCTGCACTGCAGGTCGTTCGGCTATCCGCCACCTGCCGACGCTCCCAGTAGCCACCCAGACCCTGGGCTAGTTGTCTAAGAGTACCAGTGAAACAACAAATAATATCATCCACATATCTAAACCAATAAACGAATTGTCGACTAACAGGATGATTATGAATTAACTTTTCCAAATTATCCATGAATACTTCAGCCAACAAAGGGCTCAGAGGGTTTCCCATAATTAAGCCTTCAGTACTGCTGTAAATCTTATCATTTTCACCAAAGCTGACAAAGGTAATACAGTTATCCCTTTGAATAATTGTGATTATTTACGTAAAATTTTAGATTTTTTGAACTCCGGTAATTATAAGTTACTAAAACATGATCGAACCAGTAAATTTCTGAAAAATTTAAAATTAGCCATCGATAACATTAATATTCTTGTACAAAATAAAGACAAGTATAAACTCATTGTTTCAAATCCTTTGGTACCACAACTTTACTTTTTAATTAAATTACACAAACCAGGCTATCCAATCATGTCATTCGCTAAAGCACCTTCAGTGTTTTTGTCGCAGTTTCTAATAGAAATAATTCAAAATTATTGTAAATTTCAGCCTAAATTCTCTATCAAAAACTCTTACGATTTAGTCAATAAAATTGAGAATATTTAATTGCCACTTAATTCTAAATTGATGTCAAGGTTCCTTTAACCCTAATAGAAAAGTTACTTAATAGAAATCTTGTTAATCCTTTCATAAAATCAGATATATTGTCGCTTTTGGAATTATGCCTGGAACAGAATTATTTTAGTTTCAATGATAAGATTTACAGCAGTACTGAAGGCTTAATTATGGGAAACCCTCTGAGCCCTTTGTTGGCTGAAGTATTCATGAATAATTTGGAACAGTTAATTCATAATCATCCTGTTAGTCGAGAATTCGTTTATTGGTTTAGATATGTGGATGATATTATTTGTTGTTTCACTGATACTCTTAGACAACTAGACTGCTTTCAAACATTCATTAACACATTACACCCTAATATAAAATTCACTTTAGAGATGGAAAAAGATAACTCAATTAACTATTTGGATTTGAAAATAACAAAAGTAGATAACAAACATAATTTTTCAATTTTTCGCAAACCATCGCACACTGATAGCGTCATACATAGTACTTCCCTACATCCGTTCCAACACAAAATGGCAGCTTTCAATAGTATGGTACCTACATCGTTTAGTGAATATTTCACTTTCAAACGCCAATTTTAACATCGAGAAAAATATAATTGAACAAATTGCCGTAAATAATAATTATGATCCCAATATTATAGACAATATGATAGATAAAAAGTTTTTCAAAAATGCAATCACCAGGTGTACCCCATTACTAAAAATAATATCAAATATAACAGCCTCACTTTCATCGGAAATTCAAGTAAAAAACTGAAATCTCTCTTATCTAAGCACAACAATAACATTGCTTATCGTACCGGTAATAATTTAGGAAATCATATAAAAAATAATAAATCCAAAGTTCATAAAGATAATGAATCAGGAGTTTATAAAATTAATTGTGGCGATTGTGATGAGTTTTACATTGGTAGAACTTTCAGAAGTTTTCAAACTAGAATTTCAGAACACAAACGTAGCTTTGTTAATCAGAAGTCGGATTCACATTATGCAAACCATTTAATCCAAGAAAATCACATTCAATTTCGATTTTAAAATATTAAATACTGGAAGTAAGTGAATTAAACTTAATTTTTTAGAAGCATTACAGATAAATAAATACAAGCATTCCGGTTTCCTATTGAATAGCCAAATCGATCATACTTACATACAAGCCCCCTTCTTAATCTTTTCAAAATTACCGAACTACCTGACTAGCAGTTCTGAATTGGTTTTTTCTTTTCTAATAATTATTTGTAACCATCTTTGTATTCACCCCTTCTACATAATTTGTCATTTCTTGTTTTCGATATAACAGAGAATCATAGTTTGCCATTAGCATCTGAAGAAGTTCCACCGAAACGTGCGTCATGCGTTATTTCTTATAATAAATGTGTAAATTGTTATTTTAACCATTGTTTTAGTATAAATATTATTGATATTATTATCTACATATGTATTTCGGAATAATGTCCCATTTCAAAGAGTATAATCTTTATCATTCTAATTTTCAGCCTCATAAAGAATGGTCAACTTGAAATAGTATCAGGTGGATGGGTAATGAATGATGAAGCAAACTCTCACTGGATTTCTATCGTTCAGCAGTATACAGATGGACATCAGTGGTTACAACAAAATCTTAACTACACCCCAAAAAGCAGTTGGTCTATCGATCCATTTGGATTGAGCGTTACACAAGCCGTTCTGCTGAAAGAAATGGGATTTCATCACATGCTAATCCAGAGAGTTCATTACTCAATCAAGAAATACCTAGCAAACTTACAGCACCTAGAATTCAGATGGAGACAAGTATGGGGTAAGATATAAATTGAAAAAAAAATTCCAGGAAAATATATACATAATTCTAGAAAGTAATCTTTGTTCGATATGTGTTATATTGTTAAATCCATGTCCTGGTAAAAAAAGGCATGTTAGCACTATAGTTTCTTGAATTCAACTGTATTCCGGGTATATATGAGTCATGAACCGCCCCTGCCACTTGAAATAGGTTGATAGAAGTTTATTCATAGCTAAGCTTCATTAGAGTAATTTCCGTTCAACACTTTTTGACGTATCTATTGAAATGAAGTGGTGGGGGTGATTCAAAGTTTTTCGAACGAACAACTGTATCTCCTGAACGACTGTACGAATTTCAACAAAGTTGGTCTCGTTGGGAAAAGCATTTATTGGTATGATCAAGTTTCGGTGATGGTGCTAGAGTGCATTTTTTTAATATAATAACAGAAAATTGCTAATTTGTCTGAAAATTAAAATACAATGATATGCCTTTTTTTTCACGAAAATATAGTGTAATGAAACCAAAATAGGCTAATGAAAACCGTATCTCTATATCTTGTTCCTAGTCTAGAAGAAAGAAAATTTAGTTAGAATACTAAAACCACACTACTACACCGATATTTATTCTTATTTATTTGTCTTTTTCCAAGAATTAGTGATGAAATTTCATAACTTTATACAACAGTATTCTTAGTTCAAAAATCTTTGAAAAAAGCCCATATGGGGGCATAATAATCACTGAATATAATATGCAAGTGCAAGGTAGTCAGAATATGAAGAGTAGTCCATGGCGGAAAAATAAATTCCTAAAATCAAATTGTCAACAAATATTTAAATTATACTAGTGGCAGTGTTATGAGTTTTTGTTGCACACGCAAGTAAGGCATAAAAACTATTGAAATGCATTTGACAAACGATGAAGTTGTTGATATGATTGCGGTATATTTTGAAAGTCTTCAACGTGCGGTATTGGCTCAAAGAGTATACAGAGCATATTTCGACCTTAGTTGTGAAGACACTCGGAGGAACGTACCCGTACTACGTGATCAATTTTTTACAATTTTTTTCACCACCTGGTACCAAATCTCAGCCAATATTCCGCCTGAAAATAATATAGGATAAAATATATAATTTAAAATTTAAGTTTTCATATTGTATCAACAGAGAAGACTATATATCATTTTATTCAAATATTATGCCTGCATGCTGATAGTTTTTCAATTCTCTTGAGATGGAGCCCGTAGTGTAAACACAGTCCATCCATATCGTAGTTTTAAAGTACGCTATGCAGTTAGATATCAAATCAAATATGCTTTATTGTCTTAAAATTATACATTTTATTGACAAAGCGAAAAATATAGTAACTAAATAATGTAAAACATGAAAATAAACACACATCAATCAAAAAATATACAAACTTCACAATAGAACCGAGAGTGTCAAATCCTCCTCAATCGAAGCTGATGCCTGTGTTATTCAATTTAGTCATATCGATCACTCAATGCTCAGAATAGTTGTCCTCTATAGAGTAATAAGGTCTATCAAGAAAATAAGATTTATTTCGTTTCCGAAAATTGGTCAAGGAAGTTATAGATTTTAATTCCTCTGGAAGGTGATTGTAAATTTTCTCAGTATTGTAAATGATGGACTTTTTTGTTAATTCAGAGGAAGCAATAGGGAGGTGAACATGATGTCCCGAAGATGTGGTGGAATACCCGTGCTGTGACACTAAAGGTGCGGCATAAAAATACTTATGAATCAAGCACACAGATTCAAGTAAATATAAAGAAGGAAGCGTCAAAATTCCATTTTTCTTGAAGTAAGGTTTGCAATGAGCCCTATTTTTCAGTACAAACATGTAACGGATTGCTCTTTTCTACAATTTGAGAATGGTGCCAAGTTGTGAAGAATTACATGAACCCCAGAAGGGAAGACCATAACGAAGATGAGATTCGAACAATGCAAAATAGGCAATTCTTGTAGATGCCGTATCTAATTCATTTGAGATGGATTTAATGGCGACACAGGCCGATGATAATTATAGCTAACACATGCACATGCTGTGAAAATTTGAGATTATTGTCGATAAGGAGGCCTAAAAATCTGACAGAATCGACTATTTTAATGGCATGGTGGAATAGATCCTGGGAGTTATCTCTATCAAATAAGACAACGGTTTCATATACGTTTAAGCAAAAGTTTGCATCAGACCAGGACTTGATCAATCCAAGATCAATTGTCATTTCAGAGTGCAGCGTCGCAGAATTAGGATTGCTCAAGTAATACTCATCATCCGCAAAAATCGTAATTTCTCCACTCATCTTCAGATACGTAATATCATTTATAAATAACAAGAAGAGGACAGGACCTAAACCAGAACTTTGGGGGGCACCGCTAGTGATAGATTTACAAGCAGAATTGGAGTTATTTATCCTTACAAATTGTTTTCTACTTCCAAGATAAGACTCGAACCAGTGTAGTGGAATACCTCGGATGCCATAAAACTCCAGTTTCCGTAATAAAATTTGGTGACTAACGCAGTCAAATGCTTTAGCATGATCACAGAAAACCGAAGCTGTGTAGTGCTTGTTATTGAGGGATGAATAGATATTGCTCAACATAGAAAACATAGTATTTTTTTTTGGGTTGAACCCAAATTGATGTGACGAGATGATTTGAGAGGAAAGTCAGAAAGCGAATTTTCATTACTTTCTCTATTATCTTGGATAAAACAGATAGAAGCGCTTTGGGCCTGTAATTGGATGTGTTAGATCTGTCTCCTCCTTTATGAAGTGGGAGGATTATTGCAGTCTTTAGACAATCAGGAAAAATACTAATTTCAAAGATTCATTAATTAATGAAAGTATTAATAACAATGTCTGGAAGATTCAGAAACACTCTCAAAGACAGACCATCCGTGCCACAAGAGGACTTCATTTTATTTATTGTTAGTAGGAGTTCATGCTTATCGTCAGGACTCAAGAAGAAGAAGCAGGAAACGACATGGGCAAAGGGAGGCAGGAATGAAACAGGATCATGGATCGGTGCTAATCTAGCGGTTACTGTATTGCACACGTTGATGAAATATTCATTCAAAACGTTAGGATTAGATAAGTCGTTAACTGGAGATACATACTTATTTCTTAAATCATTTATAATAGACCATGTTTCCTAGGAAGCGTTTTTAGTGTTAGATAGACGATCAAAGTAATATGCGTTCTTTGCAGATTTTATTACTTTTAGGCAAGTTCTTTTATGATTAGAATGTAGTCCAATACTTGAAAGTTATCGGAAATTTTTTTTTATATAAAGAAGTGAACGCATTGTCTCAGCCGAAATTCTTGTACAGATAGACGCCCAAGGATTATGCCGTTTAGGCTTAATAGGTCGAAGAGGAAGAGCTAAGTTGGAGGCTGAAATAATTTTATCAAGAAAAATCCTGAAGTTGTAATCCGCATTTCCAGGAATGATACTACAGTCCGAAGAAAGGCAGAGTGTCAATAGTGGTTGCTGAAGATTTTGTTAACCTAGTTGGGGAATTGACATGCATGGAAAGGTTAAAGGATTCAAAAATAGATATTAGAGACCTTTGAACATCACAGACATCCGCGAAATCAATATTAGTCACCACACAAAATTATACTACTCCTAATTGGCAACAAGTCTAACAAATTCAGCAGGTGCTCTAAAATTTTTTGAATATCAGAACTAGGGGATCTGTAAATACATATGAGATAGAGGTCAATGATCTTACTGTACACAATAGTGAATTCTAAAAAACTTTCGGCTAAAAGATTATTATATTTATCTACCTTATGAAGATACTATCTTTCGCCAGATTCAATGATCCACCATGAGGAGAGCTTGCTCTATTGGATCGTGCTACTGTAGTGTATTTCTCCCTCAACCAGTGTTCTGTGATGGCAACTAACTGAGGGAAATCCAACTCTTCCAGAAATAGGCTCAGTTCATCGATTTTGTGCCTTATGGACGCAATATTGATTAGAACTATGCTAAATTTGGAATCATCAGTAAAATTCAGTGTGGTGTCTGTTGAAGCAAAATATGAGTAGTTGACCATAATATTAGAAGACTCTTGTTCCTCAAAACACGTCTTGTTATTTAAAAATTTCACTTTGATGGGGTGGTCGAATGATAATTCCGGTGACTATCCCTGGATTTCTGCAAATGGTTCAGCCTCTCCGTGGTGACGAAAGACCTGTATGTAGAAAGTCAAAATAAATTTTTCGAAGGGATTCAAGCTGAATCGGAAATCCTTCAGACAACAAGAACAATTTCACACTAGTGTTTGTGAATTCTTCATAGCAAACTGACGCGGTTGTTCATGCAGGTAGGCAAGGTAGAGTTTGAGAGTTTTAAGAATGCCTGGTTCACGGAGTCTTGCTAACTGCCATTTTCCTTCTGCAAGGGCAGCTTTTGTAAATCTTACTATGGGAGGATTAAGAGGATCCATAGAGATTGAGATAGCTCCTCTGACTGTTCAGTAAATTTAATATTGTTCCTATTTAACAATACATTGGATTTACATGCATTGATGGCCGTTTTGTCAGAATTGATGACTAAGACATTTTTCGGTTCAGGTGAACATTCTGTAGGTGTCTTTTGTGTACTGTGTGCACATTGTCCGAATTTATATGGAAATCTATCTCAGGTTCAGGCAATCGTTTTGCAGGTGTTGTGGTTAGCATGCTGGTAGTTTAACTATCTAGATTGGAACGTGTATCAGCATCAAAATTGGACAACCGTTCACTCAGAGTTTTATGTGTTGGGAGAGATTGAAATGCCCATCTAACTGAGACGTTCTGAGGCCACATTTCACCGTTGAATAGCATGTCCAAATACCTCCTCGATTTCATTCCTATTTTGAATGTGTTTCCCCGCCCATCTTCCTTAATTGAGGAGTAACATCTCACACATTCACATATACCCAGTCTTTCCTTGATGAAGTGGACGACCTGGTTTGGACTATACTTTTCTGGTATGTTCAGTGTCTTGTTTCTCCCGAACAGGTGATTCTGTTTGCGTTTGTGCAACGACTGTTGCGGACGGAAGTTTTAAAACTTCTGTTACCTCGCTTTCCTTTGGATGATTTTTATTCATGATGACTTTCATCTCATTTGCCAAACTCTCAACCTGAGCAACGCCTATTGCATAATCATCTAAATATCCTTTCACCCTACAGGTGGAGGAATTCAGAATTCTTATCTTGCCTGGATTCTCTTCATTGCTAAGAAGAACAGTAGAAATATTGAAAATCTCTTGTTCCATTAGCTTTGAGGATTTTATCGATGAATCCGGTCTGAAATGTTCGCAAACGACATGAATTTCGTTGACTTTCTTAATCAGGTGGTCCCATTTAGAATTTTCATTCGCCAAAATGTCGTAAGTCTCTTGCACAATAGGAACGCTGTTGGCAATCCTCCTGGTCAGATTGGCCAAAGCCTCAAAATGTTCGAGAGGTATTTTGTTGTTTGTGAGGTTATTAATTTTTTCATTCAGATCCTTTGAGCTAGGCGAGCCACAATCTGCACATAAATACTTCAAGTGGCTATACTTATCCAACCCCGAACAGTCCAGACAGAAAAATCGCCGACATTCTCCGCAGCAGGAGATTATGTTGAGTTTGTCTTTTTCGGCAAACTTTGTATAGCAACCATCGCAGGAATAGGTAGTCATTTCGAATATTACTTGCCTAATTTTGTCAATTTGTTGTGATAAACCAATAAGGAAGTCAAGGTTACACCGATACGTGAAAATTACCACTAGTATAAATATGGAGTTCAAAGAAGATAAATGTATACAAACAAACTAGTTCACGGTCAATAAAAATTCAACACGACGCGGACTTTGCAATAACACACCACAACAAACAAAACAAAAGTGAGGTAAATGCTGACAGCTGGAGCGGGAAACAAAACCAACCGACTCGTTCGACTGGTAGCTGATCACCTTTTTTAGCGTGAATTTTCATCTGATCCTCTGGTCTACTGATAAAATTATCACAGGTCAGATTTTCAAAATCTTCTTATGTTGTCGGTAATAAGGTCTTTGGCTTGAGTTTTTGCTGTCAAACTGCTATGTTTTTCACTGCAGATTACTATAAACAATGGGCCATAATATGTAACAACTTCTTTTATACCCATGTTCTCTTTGATTATGATACCAGCATACACCGAAGAAGTCAGTTGATGGCATTCTCCAAAAGCAAAGTCGTGGTCATCGTTTACTTTACTGTTCTTTATAATTCAGATTCCTTTTCCAATCGGTACTTTTTCCTCATAATCTTGAGATAAAAACTACATGTTCAAGCCCAAGTATAGATGCAAGTTCCTCGAAGCTGTTGGCAGTAGCCTTGCAGAAATGTTGATCGGCGTAATCTCGGTGTCTATCTGTTTGGGGTCAACACAGTCTCACAGACACAGTTGTGACATGGCGCTTGCCCTCTAACGATCAAGAATACTTTGGAATCAATATACGGTATGTACAGTTTCGCGAGATGAAAAATCCATCTTCAATAAGCCGTGCATGCAATTCATCAAAGTCTCACAAGTTCTCAATACTTCTTCTTATGGACGTCGATCAACAGCGTCTATGTGTTGCTATATCACAAATTACTTGAAGAAGGCCTGACTGATTTTATTCAAGTGAAGGGCGTCCTGGCTGAGTCCTTATAGGCGAGGAATGCATGTTGGGATGAGCGGATTTCAGGCTTACAACGTCTGCTTTTGCTCTCTAATTTTTGCCATGATCTCTGCACGGACTATTTTGTATATCAAAATATAGTTTTTCTTCACGTCAGTATAATGCCTCAATTTACTTATTTTCTTCCTAATCCCATCTTTTTCAAGTCCTGCATCTCGCTTTCTCACAGTGGGATTTAATTCAGCTTCAAATACTGAAATTTCAGATTTCAAGACGTTCTGTTTTGATATCGGAGCGTTTGTAGATACAGAAGATTGGTCAACGGTAGATTCATTGTTACTAGAGAAAAGCAAAAAAATCTACTAGTATTATATCACTACTTCGTAAAAATTATATCAAATTATATAAGAGCTTCGTAAAAAGTTGTTAACATATATGTTATGTTGAAATCCATTTTAACTGTAATGTATATATTGTAAAGACGATTAAGACTACAGAAGTTGAAGAAAAATAAAGAAAATACATCACCATTGGTAGAGCAGAGTGTGGTTGGCTATACCTTCCCAAGAAATAGAAACAGATTCTACTGCGGTATCATCACTGATATCTTCGGTGTTGGGAAGCACTTTGAGATCATCTTCATGCTTGGCTGAAACTTTTCGTGCAGGTAGCTACATTCACCGGGTACAGAATAGAGACACACTTCACAAACAATTTCATTAGTCTGTTATTTCGCCGAAACGGAAGCGACATGAAAATAAGGTATTTTATATTTACGAGAGAATGAATTACTGTACGGTAAAAAAATATGTCATTAAATCCATAGAGTAAATAGGATATTAAAAACGTTCTTTTATCAGTACAGGCCAAAAGAGTAGTCAGGCAAAACATTACATGCCAAGTGCCACATTTAAAATCACAGTAAAAAAATGTTGATACTAACTATTAGTCTGATTGAATCAGTTGGTCAGTTCAAATCAGTTGAATAAAGTTGACTTCAGAAAAGTCATAAATAACGGAATGTCGAAGTTACGCCGGAATTGGCATAGGTTATAATATCCGACCAAACTTGCAAATATTAAGTATTTTAAGCATTCAAAAAAAATACGCTTAGAATATTGACCTTTGCGAAGAAATTGAAGAGACGTGAGCTTTTCTTAGTTCGAATCTGACAAAGTTCCTCAATCTTTTACAGTGTGAGACGCTCCAGCTCCTTTGGATTATTTTTGTAATAATCCCTTAAAGGCACCCAAAACACTTTTGTTTTTTTTTGTATTGCTTGCATTGACAAGGAATCCTTGTGACATTTAATAAAAACATTGTACAGCGGATCGTTCATTATAGTATCGGCACGAACTATCGTCGACTTTCTTGACAACTGCACTGCACTACAAACTGTTAGTTTTCAATCAGCTGACGTACCGGCATATGTGCGTCATTGTTGCCACATGTAAAAGTGCTAAACGCTGCGCGCTATATTTGAATATAGCTCGAAAAAGCACGAGACTTTCATAGAGGATGGACTACATAACGGAAACACTAGACCTCCCTCGCCCCTGTGACCAAGAGTGGTATTTTGAACCCCCCCCCCTCCAGAACTGGTCACGTGGTATGTGTACGTTCCCCGACTAGAACAACGGAAGACGATATTTTTAACGTCTTGGCATACATGAAATTGAATCCGGACGTTACTACGAGAGCAATGTCTCTAGCGTTGCGTATATCACGTACAACTATTTTAAACATCATTTTGAAAGATCATAAAATATTTAAGTTTTTATATATAAAAATACTACTTTGCATGTTTCACAATTTTAAAAATGTACCCACAGCATATGGTTTTACATCAACCCTTACTAAATGATAAAGACTTCGACCGACGGATAGATTATTGTCATTGGATATCGGGCATGATTAGGGAAAATAGAGAATTTTTACCCGAAATTCTTTGGCTGCTTTTAGAAGTGATGGAAACTTTAATTTGCATAATATGCATTATTGGTCTGACAAAAATCCTCACTGGTTGCGCGAGGTTCAACATCAAGGCCATTGGAGTCTCAATGTGTGGTGTGCCTTCTGGGCGGAACTATTGTAGGTACCTATTTCTTTGATCAACCGCTAAATGGTGTTGTATTTCTTGATTGATACGGAAAAATATATCTCTGCAACCAGACGGCTGCCCCGCACATTTTACAATAAGTGTGCGAGAACATTTAGATCTTATATATCAACAGAGGTGGATTGGACGAGAGAGTCTATTTCCTTGGCCACACCGATCCCCAGACTTAAACTGTTCGATCTTTCATCTATGGGGCCAGTTAAAAGATATTGTTCACCAAATTTCGCCAACAACGAGAGATGAAATGGAAATACGAATACAGGAGGCCATTCGTAGCCTGTCAATAGCAGAAATTCAAGCTACTGTGATGTCCACGAATGAGCAGCTCCATCAATGCGATGAGTGTGATGGAAGACAGTTCGACCATTCAGGAAGCATTAGTTTAATTTCAAAATTGGTTTTATTATATTGCTTATTATGCCCCAACATGTTTTTCAATAAATTTTTGAACTGTTATTTAAGAATTATGAAATTGCGTAATTGATTTTTGAAAAGGGATAAATAAATAGGAATAAATACCGTTGTAATAGCGTCTTTTTAGAATTTAATGATTACTAATTTTTTTTTCTTCGATAGTTTATGCTAGGAATAATATATCGAGATATTGTTCTCTCTAGCCTATTTTGGTATCGTTACAATACATTTCACTATATTTTTAGGAAAAGAAGTCATATTATTGCATTTAACTTTTCAGAGAAATCAGCAATTTTCTGTTATTATATCATAAATGCAATCAAGCGGTATCGCTAAAAACTTGATATATCACAGATGAGATGGGTTTGATGGAGCAATAAATGCTTTTCACAACGCGACCAGCTTTGTTAAAATCCGATCGGTCAGTAGGTAGAGAATTTCTGTGCACCGTGCACAAGGTCATCCACTAGTGGGAGTGGGGGTACCTCGATTTCTATTGGTCAGTAAAATAATGTGGGGTGGGGGTAATCTATATTGTTGGTGCATGATACATAACGACCTTGTGCTAGAATATATTTGGAGTGGGGGTAATCTGATTTACTCAGGAGTGTACTTAACCTTAATTTCTATTGATCGGTACTATACAATGCAAAATAACCTTGAGCTAGAATATATCTGGAGTGGGAGTAATCTGATTTATTTGAATATTTCAGAATCATACTCAACCATAATTTCGATTGAACCTTGACTATCAAACACCCTTTCCACTCATACCCAGTATATATTCCACATTACGTGAACGTAATACAATTTCATATAATTTAGTTTTCATACATATACAAGTGATTGAATTTCAGATAATTTTTACTATAAAGTATACTGCCAGGGAACTGAATATTTAGATCTCAAACATGTCCATCGAACTTGGCCTAGGCAAGATGCTTCAACATTCCATGAGCCAGACTGGATACAGTGTCGGACTCATATTTCGGTTCGAGATTTAGTTAGAGTGAATTGATTTATTTTTTAATTCTGATGTACTCAGGAGTATTCTTAACTTAAATTTCTATTGATCGGTAAAATAATGTTACTGTACAATGTATAATAACCTTGAGCTAGAATATATTTGAAGAGGTGGTAATCTGATTTACTTTGAATATATCAGAATCATACTTTCGATTGGTTAATAGCAACCTTGGCTATCAAGCATTGAATTTTATCTCTTTATACTCATACTCAGTATGTATTCCACATTAAGTGAACATAATATCATTCCATATTTCGAGCTGAATTTAGTTTTCATATACAAGAATGGATAATTGTCAATATTTTTTACGTATTACATATCAACATTATGTCATTGAATTTCAAATTATTTTTGCCACCATATATTCATGGTGTGCTACTGTGCGCTGAACTTTCGTTCAACTCAGATTCCGATTCGAGATTTAGTGAGAGTGGTTTAATTTAATTTTTAAATATTGGATCTATTAATAAACGTAAAATCATTAGTATTCAAATTCCATGTAAGCTGAGTGTATCCCTAAAAATAATAACATATAATGACAATAATAAAATGAAAAGTATCAGAAAATCACGGCATTAAGTGAACAAAGGTGGATCTTTCTCAAATAAGTTGGTTGATAAATTACCATACTTCCATTTACGGTGATTATGAGAATTGAGCGATTTCGCTCGAATTATAAAACTTATTAGAATAAAAGAGCATACTCTAGACATATCCAGATATATAGCAGACCTCATCCCACAGGATCACTGCACCGGAATTTGGGAAGGGGATATTCTGGACTCTGAACACTATCGAGTAATTATCTTTCAAACTCATTCATATACAAGTCTCTCAACCAATAAAATAATAAGAAAGAGTACTCATTAATTTTATTTATTTAATACCGCATAAAAAAATACATATAAATTTTTTTTCAATCGTGTTCGATGTGGTGGTTGTGGTGATGGTGGCTGATGTTGCGGGTGTAGGGGTTGCTAAAGAGAGAAAAAAAAATAGTTTACGAATAAATTAATAATCATTTTTAAGCATACTTACACTGACTGATAGATATGTATTCTTCTTCAATTTTGGTGGTGGTGGCTTGGAGCTCTAGGAGGAGGTGCTGCTTCTATTGCATCAGCAGTTAATACATTAAAAACAAATAAAAACATGTTAGAGACTATGAGACATAATAAGGAAATGGAACTCAATAGTAAGGGGGAATGTTTATTACGAAGAAAGAAACGCAAGGGAAAGGGTTTATACATAGGTCCATAATAATGGTATCAAAACATTTCCAATAAACTTACCGAGACATGCACTCACGAATGTAGAACTCGAAAATTTAGTGAATAAATTGAAGATTCCAAATTTTAGAGGAATATTCAAGAGAAATGTATGTATACAATCAAGTATTCAAACACCCCCACCTACTCATGTTTTCAAGGTGAGGATTCAATACTTTGGTTAGACAAGTAAATGTATTCCTAAACCCCCACCTGATCAATTTTTCAAGGACAAACTACGGTACTTGAAGACAGGACCTTAATCATTAAAATAGTTACGAAGTGATAGTTGAAAGTTGTGAAACATGTGTGTTGAAGCAGTAAGTGTATTCGGACCATGTATGTTGTGTTCAAAAGTATTTTTTCTCAACAAATCGAAAACAAAGTATGTAGCTGTTGGACTATCACAGTCTATGAAAGAAGTTATAAGAATCAGCGGTCCATCTTTGAGGGGGCATCACATTGATTTTACTGTGGAAGAGTTTCGTGAATTAGTCAACTGTGAAGAGTTCATTCACAGGAATTTAGAGAAAACTTCATCGACAGAATTCATGAAATTGATTAACTGTATGTTATTCTTCATCAATATCAATAACAAGCCTGTTCTCGGATTGGAAAATGAGAACTGTCAAGTGTATATTGGTCGAGGCACTTTGTGTGAATTATTTTCACTACAAAATTCAATAAATGACTATACTGAGTTTCTAGAATATCATGGATTCCCAGAGTTCTACCGAATGGTTACCCGATCAGTGTCAAAAATGAGTGGGGATGTCTTAGTGAATATAAATACCGTATTAGATAAGTCATATAAATATTTATTCAATTCACTGATTTTTAAAGTATTGATGAAATTTGATCCGTATACTGTAATTAATGATGTGAATTAGATAATATGATATGAAGAAAGTCACTTTCAGTGATAAAGATACTATTCAACATATGTATGTTCGGACTTTTGCATATCACGAATCTCGTAAATATTATTGGGAAATGTTTGTTATTGACAGAATGAGATTCAATAATAGAATTAAAAATTTCTTGTACATTTTAGCTCCTATTTTAGATATGAAACATAGAAAAAATATTTTTAGTAGTAGATTTTCTCAACTATAAACTTACTTCGTATAAACTCAAAACAAGATTGTAAAATATTTATTTCTCAATATCTTCAGATAATAAAGAATATTTCAGAATCAATTTATTGTAAATCATTTGTATTGATCCAGGAATTATACTCCTTCCCCATTCCTAAAAACCTCACAAACAGTTGGACTTTTTTTACTCAGAACTTTTTCTACCAAGTAAATACCAGGATGTTTCACTTTCTGCAGTTTAAATTCGTAGAAACCACTCATAATATCTTCATTTGAAGAATCCCGTAATAAGTAAGTCCTTGGATATGTTGATTGTATCTTTCAAATTGTGCAAATTTCATTAGACCAATTGGGTGTACACCCTTTTGCAAATACTTGTCTGATTTACTTACTCGTACATAATCCACAATTTTCTATTTAACCTTTTTCACCTTGAGATGTGAATAAGCCGAATTCAGAATTTTTTTTCATTCAATACGAGGTATTGAAGCCTACCGTTCACAGAAACTTGAATAGCCACTGGGACAATCATATATTGAATATACACAGTAGTGTATCTGCAACTTGATGTTATGAAAAAGAATAATTTTGATAGCTTCAAAATCATGATAATGTTTTCAGTTATTCTAAGGTGGCAATATAATATCATAAACCATTATTTTGTGAGATAATATTGAATAGAGAGTGAATGGCAACCTACAACACAAATGAAAACCACCAATTCCATTAGATTTCGGATATGCAAATTCTTCATATCTGTCAAAAGTCTTTGACATCAATCTACCTGGGAAGTTTATAAATTTATAAAACTTTACCTAGTAGTCAATCGAAGAGACCTCTCCAAAAACAGGTAAATTGGCTCACACATAACCATCATTATATCAAGTGGGAAACAGGATTCATTCAGTCATGAAAATTGAGACTAATATTAACTAAGACTGACCGAAGATGTTTTTATGATATATGATGTAAATGGAAGAAAGGAAGCAGAAATAATTAAAAAGTATATAACATCTAAAAGAGTTCTGTAGTTACCGGAAAATTCAGCATTTACCATGAAAAAAACAACTGCTATTCCTCTTTGAAAAATGTGAAGTTTATCCAAAAAAAACGTTTCCACATTTAATTAATAATTACAGTATGGAATGGATTGAAGAAGAAAGCATGGATCCGTTATGTTAATTTGTAATATTTCTAATGAATAATATATATATGGTTTCAAACAAAACCTAGTAATTTGATTTCTTTTTCAATTGTCTGAATAATACTACCAGAACTATATACATATTGCTGCAAGTCTATAAATCGTGTAAGGCTTCAATAATAGAATTCGTATGAATCGAGTATCTAAACATGAACCTGTTAACCTTGAAGAATACCCAGTGTACTGAGATCATTTGCCTCTTCTCACATATTCCCACTATACGACTTGTAGTCTGGTCGTTCGTTGTGTTCCCAGTTATTATAAGTAGCAAAACATTTTTGAAATGACTGTAAAATATTTCAGTGAATTTTTTTCGAGTGAAAATTCAGAGCTTGAGTTAGCATTGGTGAATCGGTGGGTGAACCATTACTAAGTGTTGTGCTCAAAAAAGTGTCAAGTTCTCTAGTAAGTTAAGAATCACTCTTTCAGACATAAAACCTCATTAAACAATCGAAATTTTATCAAATGTGCTAGGTCAAACCTGCGAAACTTAATTCATCCTTTAATACTAGAGAAATTTTGAATAATTTTTCCATTGATGATAATATTAATGATACTTCTTCGATATCTCTACTCCATAGAATTCAAAATATTATTCCATTTCATTCAAGAAATGTTGGACACTCTAGTAATTGGGATGTATGTGATATTTCATTACTTCATGAATCAATTAAATTAGCTGAATTTTATGAAAAACAGTCTCCTGAAAAAGCTGAAAAAACTTCTAGGAAGACGAGCTGTTCAAAATCTGAATTAAATTATAAATTGACCAGAGATTCTGGAGACGCTTTCGAGGAAGTAAAAATTTACAAACCTAGAAAGAATGAATCTAAACTGCAGGTTCTCTATCACCTGAAAAAATTACGATGGATTATTTCAATGATATTGATATTTCTATATTCTCAGACTTTCGTAAACAATAAGAAAAATTTTAATTATTCGTATCATTTGCTAGATGAGAATCATTCATTTAATAAAGATTTCCATATTTTACATAGAGAGAATAGAGGATTGAAATTAAACTTTTGTGAAGCCCTAGAAATTCACAGGTGTAAGAATTCTGATCTGTTACTGAACGAACAACTTGACTCAAATCATTTTCCACTTTGAGCAAGTTTTCTGGAAGGATTACCTACCCTCCACCCTAATTTAATTTTTTGTTGTAATCGTTTTTCCCTAGATACTAAAAATTTTATCTAAAACTAAGATATCAAGATTTCAGTATTTCATTCTATCCGAAGAAGCCACTGTTTGGTGCACGTCATAGAGTCAAATATAATAATTGTTAAAATCAAACATGTGTTTCTCGAATGATATTGTTATGGGTTTTAACTAAGTAACGACCACATCAATTCAAAAACTAAAAGTATATACCTATTTCATATGGACTGAGCAATGAAGATTCAGTATATATTCACGGAAACTTTCACAAAATAAATTATTAAATATATTATATTTAGGAGGATGCTCACAAACTCAAAAGTTGCAAAATTGAGATCTCAACCATGAACTATTCCGAATTTAACTGAAATCTCTGTTTTCATCTTAGAAGTGCTGTTTTCATCTTATAGGTACTCGTGGTCATTCTGTGAAATTTTCTACCAAGGGCTCATTATTCGAAAATAAAGAAAGATCTAAATAATTATTTATATATTTTTCATTATATGATATTACAGGACAATCTGAAAGATCATCTGTGAATCCTTCTGATAAATCAGTCACACAAGTAACCAACTGTTCTTGAGTCTTGAAGCTATTGATTACTGGCTGTGAGGATCAACAGATAGTACTTTAGAAGTTCTTAATGCTTGTTTAAAAACATAGAAAAATCTAAGTCGGTTAAATACGTATCGATTAATTTTTCATAGGCTGAACACTAAAAGATCGTCTGTAAATCCATCCGATGAATTATATAAATTTTTTGAGCTTCACAAAAGTTTATTTTCAATCCTCTATTCTCTCTATATAAAATATGGAAATATTCATTAAATGAATATTTTTGCATCTAGCAAATGATTCGAATAATTAGAATCTTTTTTATTGTTTACAGATCAGGGCTCATGTTCATTAATTCTTTTTCCAAAATTTCTATGCCTTCTACCTAAGTATATACATTTCGTTACAATCACCACATTATAATTTATAGACACCTGATTTTGACAGTTTTTTCGTTTTTGATTTATTGTCGTTTATGAATTAGCCTAAAAAAAATTGTTTATACTGTGAGGGATATTGAAATTATAATGTGAAAAAATTGATGTTAGTTTTTCATTAGGGTTACATGAGTTAAAAATTATTTTACTGACCAATATAAATCAAGGTTACCCCCACCCCGACTAGTCAATGACCTTGTGTGCGGTGAAATAATGTCACAAGGTCATTGACTAGCCGGGTTGAGGGGTAACCCTGATTTATATTGGTCAGTAAAATAATTATGGTGGATGATACATAAAGACCTTGGGCTATAATATATCTGGAGTGGGGGTAATCTGATTGTGCGGTGAAATAATGTCACAAGACCATTGACTAGAGGGGGTGGGTGTAACTTTGATTTCTATTGGTCAGAAAATAATTAGGGTGCATGATACATAAAAACCTTGGGCTAGAATATATCTGGGTGGGAGTAATCTGATTTACTTAGGAGTGTTCCATTCAGATCTTCATAATATCAAACCAACCATGAATAACCTCCACACTAACCATTTTTTCATGATAATATTACTCATACTCGAAATTGCTAGCAATTTCTTTTTGAAAAAAAGCCTACTGAATAGCGTGCCTAATTAGCAACTAATGAAGACCACGCCCAAAAAATGAACCTTAGTTGTACGTTTTTCGATTTTTCAATTCAAGTTCATAAATACTATGTAATTTTAATATTTCCAGAGTTTTGAAAATGTCACGAATTCCGCGATGTATATATATATATATATATATATATATATATATATATATATATATATATATATATATATATATATATATTATATATATAAGATTTAATGTAGGTATTCTTCAGGAAGACAACTAAATTACAGAACCGGATACAATCTCTCACAGCTAGAAAAACACAGGTTACCTACCAATAATCGCGACTAAAATAAACGATTCACACAGATAATAGAGGGTATATTTTCACAGATGTGTCCACTTTTGTTTTTATCACATGTGGTATTATTTTTATCTTATAAAGGAAGATATATGATAAACACTTATTGAAAAAATATATTTTTTATTTTTTAGGAAATTATTATAAGCTATATGCTATAGGGCAGTTCCTTTCCAACACACCAATAGTATTCTGGAAATCATGAGTTTCTTCGAAATAATATAAATTTTTATTGAGCAGCACCGAATACCTGAAATTACGAATTAAAAATTTTAAAATTGATTAACTATGTTGAAAACATGGTTAAAAGCTTTGAAATATTAAGTAAGTCTAAAATGATATATTATTAGAACAACACATGTTTAATTTTAACGGTTATTATAGTTGACTCTATGATGCGGCGTTTCACCACACGGTGGCTTCTTCGGATAGAATAAAATACTCAAATCTTAATTAACCATTTTCAATTAAATCTTTAGTTCCTAGGGAAAAACGATTATAACAAGAAATTAAATCTAAATAAATATCCGCTATCCAACGATTAAATTCAATATTTTAACTCATATAGGTAACCCTAATGAAAAACTAACATCAATTTTTTCACATTATAATTTCAAAAACTTTCATAAACGACAATAAATCAAAAACGGAAAAACTGTCAAAATCAGGTGTCTATAAATTATAATGTGGTGATTGTAACGAAATGTATATACTTAGGTAGAAGGCATAGAAATTTTGGAAAAAGAATTAATGAACATGAGCCCTGATCTGTAAACAATAAAAAAGATTCTAATTATTCGAATCATTTGCTAGATGCAAAAATATTAATTTAATGAATATTTCCATATTTTATATAGAGAGAATAGAGGATTGAAAATAAACTTTTGTGAAGCCCAAAAAATTTATATAATTCATCGGATGGATTTACAGACGATCTTTTAGTGTTCAGCCTATGAAAAATTAATCGATACGTATTTAACCGACTTAGATTTTTCTATGTTTTTAAACAAATTAATTACTTCTGAAGTTTTATCTGTTGATCCTCAGCCAGTAATCAATAGTTTCAAGACTCAAGAACAGTTGGCTACTTGTGTGACTGATTTATCAGAAAGATTCACAGATGATCTTTCAGATTGTCCTGTAATATCATATAATGAAAAATATATAAATAATTATTTAGATCTTTCTTTATTTTTGAATAATAAGCCCTTTGTAGAAAATTTCACAGAATGACCACGAGTACCTATAAGATAAAAACAGCACTTCTAAGATGAAAACAGCAATTTCAGTTAAATTCGGAATAGTTCATGGTTGAGATCTCAATTTTGAAACTTTTGAGTTTGTGAGCATCCTCCTAAATATAATATATTTAATAATTTATTTTGTGAAAGTTTCCGTGAATATATACTGAATCTTCATTGCTCAGTCCATATGAAATAGATATATAATTTTAGTTTTTGAATTGATGTGGTCGTTACTTAGTTAAAACCCATAACAATATTATTCGAGAAACACATGTTTGATTTTAACAATTATTATATTTGACTCTATGACGTGCACCAAATAGTGGCTTCTTCGGATAGAATGAAATACTGAAATCTTGATATTTTAGTTTTAGATAAAATTTTTAGTATCTAGGGAAAAACGATCACAACAGAAAATTAAATTAGGGTGGAGGGTAGGTAATCCTTCCAGAAAACTTGCTCAAAGTGGAAAATGATTTGAGTCAAGTTGTTCGTTCAGTAACAGATCAGAATTCTTACACCTGTGAATTTCTAGGGCTTCACAAAAGTTTAATTTCAATTCTCTATTCTCTCTATGTAAAATATGGAAATCTTTATTAAATGAATGATTCTCATCTAGCAAATGATACGAATAATTGAAATATTTCTTATTGTTTACGAAAGTTTGAAAATATAGAAATATCAATATCATTGAGATAATCCATCGTAATTTTTTCAGGTGATAGCGAACCTGCAGTTTAGATTCATTCTTTCTAGGTTTGTAAATTTTTACTTCCTCGAAAGCGTCTCCAGAATCTCTGGTCAATTTATAATTTAATTCAGATTTTGAACAGCTAGTCTTTCTAGAAGTTTTTTCAGCTTTTTCAGGAGACTGTTTTTCATAAAATTCAGCTAATTTAATTGATTCATGATGTAATGAAATATCACATTCATCCCAATTACTACAGTGTCCAACATTTCTTGAATGAAAAGGAATAATATTTTGAATTTTATGGAGTAGAGATATCGAAGAAGTATCATTAATATTATCATCAATGGAAAAATTATTCAAAATTTCTCTAGTATTAAAGGATAAATTAAGTTCTGCAGGTTTGACCTAACACATTTGATAAAATTTCGATTGTTTAATGAGGTTTTATGTCTAAAAGAGCGATTCTTAACTTACTCGAGAACTTGACACTTTTTTGTGCACAACACTTAGTAATGGTTCACCCACCGATTCACCAATGCTAACTCAAGCTCTGAATTTTCACTCGAAAAAAATTCACTGAAATATTTTACAGTCATTTCAAAATTTTTTTGCTACTTATAATAACTGGGAACACAACGAACGACCAGAGTACAAGTCGTATAGTGTGAATATGTGAGAAGAGGCAAATGATCTCAGTACACTGGGTATTCTTCAAGGTTAACAGGTTCATGTTTAGATACTCGATTCATACGAATTCTTTTATTGAAGCCTTACACGATTTATAGACTTGGAGCAATATGTATATAGTTCTGGTAGTATTATTCAGACAATTGAAAAAGAAATCAAATTACTAGTTTTTGTTTGAAACAATATATATTATTCATTAGAAATATTACAAATTAACACAACGGATCCATGCTTTCTTCTTCAATCCATTCCATACTGTTATTATTAATTAAATGTAAAAACGTTTTTTTTTGGATAAACTTCACATTTTTCAAAGAGGAATAGCAACTGTTTTTCTCATGGTAAATGCTGAATTTTCCGGTAACTCCAGAATTTTTTTAGATGTTATTCTCTCCAATGGCGCTACAGCCCAAATTGAGCCTTGGCCTCCTTTATCTTCCGCCTCCAACACTGTCGATCCATTGCTGCTCTCCTCCAAGTTCTGACGCCTAGCAATTTTTGCGCGTCTTCTGCCACTCCTTCTTCCCATCTTTTACGTGGTCTCCCTTTTGGCCTTCTGCCCTGCATCCTACTGCTGAGAGTTCTCTTTGGCAGTCTGTTGTCTGGCATTCTCACTACGTGGCCCGCCCATCGTAATCTCTGTAGCATAACGAAATCTGAGATAGGAGCCTCCTTGAAAAGTTGGTAGATTTCATTATTATATCTTCTTCTCCATATCTCGTTTTCCCTTATTGGCCCGAAGATTCGTCTTAATATTCTTCTTTCGAACACCTCCAGTTTATTCTTTGAGTTCTCTGTCATAACCCATGTCTCGCATCCATAGCACAATATCGGTCTGATGATGGTTTTATATATTCTGGTTTTAGATTTTCTGTGTATGGTTTTGGAGCGGAATATATAAGACAGAGCGAAGTAGGCTTTGTTTGCCAATATTGTTCGGTTTTGTATCTCCGATTCTTCTGACCCTTCGGTGTTGAGTTCAACCCCTAAGTATCTGAAGCTCTTCACCGCCTCCAAGTTGTCGTCCAATCTAGGATGGTTTTCGTTTCCTCTCGTTCTTGACTGGGTTAGTACTTTTGTCTTTTGTACATTTATCTGTAGTCCGATATTTCTTGCCTCTCTTTTTAGTTGTATATATGTTTCTGCCGCTTCTTCCGCTCTGCGGGACATGATATTAATGTCATCTGCGTAGGCGGCCAGTTGTACTGATTTGTTTGTTAATAAGTTTGACCTCCCAGCATTTGTTTGTCGTATGACATATTCCAGAACGAGGTTAAACAGTGTCGGGGCGAGTCCATCGCCCTGTTTTAATCCTTCATTTATTTGGAAGATCTCCGTCATTTCGTTTTGTATACGTATTGTTGCCATCGTCGAGTCCATTGTTGCTTTTATTAATCGGATATATTTTGAGGGGATGTTGAAGCTACGCAGTATCTGGTACAGTTGGTGTCTATTGATTGAATCGTATGCTTGTTTAAAGTCAACGAAAATATTGTGTACGTCTATGTCATGTTCCCACGATTTATTCAGGATTTGTTTCACCGTAAAGAGCTGGTCAATTGTGGATTGTCCTTGCCTGAAGCCTGTTTGGTATTGGCCGATAATCTCTTCGGTAATGGGTTGGAGGCGTTTGTTAAGTATGTATGTGAAGATTTTTTAGATGTTATATACTTTTTAATTATTTCTGCTTCCTTTCTTCCTTTTACATCATATATCATAAAAACATCTTCGGTCAGTCTTAGTTAATATTAGTCTCAATTTTCATGACTGAATGAATCCTGTTTCCCACTTGATATAATGATGGTTATGTGTGAGCCAATTTACCTGTTTTTGGAGAGGTCTCTTCGATTGACTACTAGGTAACGTTTTATAAATTTATAAACTTCCCAGGTAGATTGATGTCAAAGACTTTTGACAGATATGAAGAATTTGCATATCCGAAATCTAATGGAATTGGTGGTTTTCATTTGTGTTGTAGGTTGCCATTCACTCTCTATTCAATATTATCTCACAAAATAATGGTTTATGATATTATATTGCCACCTTAGAATAACTGAAAACATAATCATGATGTTGAAGCAATCAAAATTATTTTTTTTCATAACATCAAGTTGCAGATATACTACTGTGTATATTCAATATATGATTGTCGCAGTGGCTATTCAAGTTTCTGTGAACGGTAGGCTTCAATACCTCGTATTGAATGAAAAAAAATTCTGAATTCGGCTTATTCACATCTCAAGGTGAAAAAGGTGAAATATAAAATTGTGGATTATGTACGAGTAAGTAAACCAGACAAGTATTTGCAGAAGGGTGTACACCCAATTGGTCTAATAAAATTTTCACAATTTGAAAGATACAATCAACATATCCAAGGACTTACTCATTACGGGATTCTTCAAATGAAGATATTATGAGTGGTTTCTACGAATTTAAACTGCAGAAAGTGATACATCCTGGTATTTACTTGGTAGAAAAAGTTCTGAGTAAAAAAAGTCCAACTGATTGTGAAGTTTTTAGGAATGGGGAAGGCGCATAATTCCTGGATCAATAAAAATGATTTACAATAAATTGAATCTGAAATATTCTTCATTATCTGAAGATATTGAGAAATAAATATTTTACAATCTTGTTTTGAGGTTATACGAAGTAAGGTTATAGTTGAGAAAATCTACTACTAAAAATATTTTTTCTATGCTTCATATCTAATATTTGGAATCTTCAATTTATTCACTAAATTTCCGAGTTCTACATTCGTGAGTGCATGTCTCGGTAAGTTTATTGGTAATTTTTTGATACCATTGATATGGACCTATACCCTTTCCCTTGCGTTTCTTTCTTCGTAATAAACATTCCCCCTTACTATTGAGTTCCATTTCCTTATTATGTCTCATAGTCTCTAACATGTTTTTATTTGTTTTTAATGCATTAACTGCTGATGCAATAGAAGCAGCACCTCCTCCTAGAGCCCCAAGCCACCACCACCAATTCGGACAAAATTGAAGAAGAATACATATCTATCAGTCAGTGTAAGTATGCTTAAAAATGATTATTAATTCATTCGTAAACTATTTTTTTTTCTCTCTTTAGCAACCCCTACACCCGCAACATCAGCCACCATCACCACAACCACCACATCGAACACGATTGAAAAAAAATTAATATGTATTTTTTTATGTGGTATTAAATAAATAAAATTAATGAGTACTCTTTCTTATTATTTTATTGGTTGAGAGACTTGTATATGAATGAGTTTGAAAGATAATTACTCGATAGTGTTCAGAGTCCAGAATATCCCCTTCCCAAATTCCGGTGCAGTGATCCTGTGGGATGAGGTCTGCTATATATCTGGATATGTCTAGAGTATGCTCTTTTATTCTAATAAGTTTTATAATTCGAGCGAAATCGCTCAATTCTCATAATCACCGTAAATGGAAGTATGGTAATTTATCAATCAACTTATTTGAGAAAGATCCACCTTTGTTCACTTAATGCCGTGATTTTCTGATACTTTTCATTTTATTATTGTCATTATATGTTATTATTTTTAGGGATACACTCAGCTTACATGGAATTTGAATACTAATGATTATACGTTTATTAATAGATCCAATATTTAAAAATTAAATTAAACCACTCTCACTAAATCTCGAATCGGAATCTGAGTTGAACGAAAGTTCAGCGCACAGTAGCACACCATGAATATATGGTGGCAAAAATAATTTGAAATTCAATTACATAATGTTGATATGTAATACGTAAAAAATATTGACAATTATCCATTCTTGTATATGAAAACTAAATTCAGCTCGAAATATGGAATGATATTATGTTCACTTAATGTGGAATACATACTGAGTATGAGTATAAAGGGATAAAATTCAATGCTTGATAGCCAAGGTTGCTATTAACCAATCGAAAGTATGATTCTGATATATTCAAAGTAAATCAGATTACCACCTCTTCAAATATATTCTAGCTCAAGGTTATTATATATTGTACAGTAACATTATTTTACCGATCAATATAAATTTAAGGTAAGAACACTCCTGAGTACATCAGAATTAAAAAATAAATCAATTCACTCTAACTAAATCTCGAACCGAAATATGAGTCCGACACTGTATCCAGTCTGGCTCATGGAATGTTGAAGCATCTTGCCTAGGCCAAGTTCGATGGACCTGTTTGAGATCTAAATATTCAGTTCCCTGGCAGTATACTTTATAGTAAAAATTATCTGAAATTCAATCACTTGTATATGTATGAAAACTAAATTATATGAAATTATATTACGTTCACGTAATGTGGAATATATACTGGGTATGAGTCGAAAGGGTGTTTGATAGTCAAGGTCCAATCGAAATTATGGTTGAGTATGATTCTGAAATATTCAAATAAATCAGATTACTCCCACTCCAGATATATTCTAGCTCAAGGTTATTTTGCATTGTATAGTACCGATCAATAGAAATTAAGGTTAAGTACACTCCTGAGTAAATCAGATTACCCCCACTCCAAATATATTTTAGCCCAAGGTCGTTATGTATCATACACCAACAATATAGATTACCCCCACCCCACATTATTTTACTGACCAATAGAAATCGAGGTACCCCCACTCCCACTAGTGGATGACCTTGTGCACGGTGCACAGACATTCTCTACCTACTTCGGTCATTTAAGAGTTACAGCTATTTATTCAAACAAAAATTTAATAACCTTCCTACCCTCCCACCACTTCATTTTAATAAATATGACAAAAAGTGGTGAACAAAAATTACTTGAATGAAGCTCAGCCTTAAAAAACATATTTTTTTTAAAGCATCTACTGGGTGCTTTTCAGTGAAAAAATCACTTCAAAAGTTTTAGATTGCTGCGGCGCCCTCTGGAGACCATCTTGGAAACCTGAAAATAATTTGCAGGATTTTGATTCAGCCACTTTTTTATTATATTTTAAACCGTATACAGGTGTTCCATTAAAATGTTTATATCATTTCCAATTAAACTGCAAGTCAGCTATATTGATTTTACACTTGAAAAAATTCATAATTGGCTTTTATATAACCCACAAAAACTTGAACATCCTGCCTGTGTAGTATTGTTATTTGAGTTATAGAACCAAGTTTATTGAAAAGTTGAAACGTCCACAGCCGAAAAAAATAAAAATTGAAATTGAGAAATAGTTGCTGAAAAAAACAACTCTTATAATATTTTGCATCAGAACTTTTTAATGCGCCTATATTTTCCTATCTAAAAAATATATTTGAAAAGACAGACTCGATCTGCAACTTTTTTATGTCTTGACTTTTTATCATAAAGTTGTTAGTGTGATCACAAAAAATGAAGTACTGCTCGGACTCTTTTCCCATAAATTCACAGAGAGGTTATCATTTATTTTAAAAAAAAAATTTTTTTATTGTCCTGATTTTCTCTAATTTCTAGACAGTTTTATGATGACTTTTTCACAACTAAATGAAAATGGCATTTTTTTTTCAGTTGAAGAATATTGCAAATTAGAGCGGATTGAAAAATAATTGTACTATTAATAACAATTAACAAATTTTAAAACAACTGATAATAACGTGGACAAAATTTCAATTAAAAAATCATAATAAATGCTGAAAATGGCGCCCCTCGACCAGAATCCAGCACTCTACTCTTCGTCTGATTGAATTCCGTATTCTTTGAAATAATTCTGGAGTATTTCTAATAGTATTACATACTACGATCCCTTAAATCAGCGATATTTTCAACGGGAGTGGAATAAACCAGTGTTTAAAGAAACCCCCAAATGCAAAAGTCCAATGGATTCAAATCTGGAGATCGGGCAGGCCAATTCTGGGTTCCTCCTCGTCCTATCCAGCGATTTGCATAAACTTCGTCTAAGTAGCGACGAGCGTTATTACTAAAGTGGGCTGGAGAGCCATCATGCATGAACCATAGTTCTTGCCTAATTTGCACAGGTACATCATCAAAAAGTTGGGGTAACTCCTCTTCAAGGAAATGGCAGTATGCGTCTCCATTTAATCTTATTGGGAGAAAATATGGCCCTATTAAATAATCATCAATAACTCCAAGCCACACATTCAATGAAAATTGATGTTGAAATTTAGATTCAGTCTTTTCGTGTGGGTTTTCATCTGCCCATATGTGATTATTATGGAAATTTCTGATAGATTCCCGAGAAAAGCTTGCCTCATCAGTGAGCAAAATACGAAATAACAATGACAAAAAATTAGACGAGGTAGAAAATCAAGAGGAAAGAGCGCTTGAACTCGTTGGATGTGGCAGGGATGCAGAATTTGTTCTTTTAAAGTTCTAAATACTGTGCAATGGCTCACATTTAACTGTCGGGCAATTCGTCTCGTACTTGTTCCGGGAGATTCTTCAATTAAATTAAAAACAGCCTCCTCTAGTGCTACATTTCGTACTTCTCGAGAACGTCTGCAATCGGCGGTTGTTCTTGAAAAATTTCCTTCTTCACGTAAACGTTGATGAATACGGGCGAATACGCTATGATGGAGTAATGTTCGTTCTGGATATAACTCAGCGTAAAGCCTCCTAGCTCTTAATCCATTTCCATTAGCACGACCATATAAAAAATGCATATCTGCTATTTCGGCATTTGTGTAATTTGCCATTTTATTTACTTTATTAGTTTTAATTCTTCAGAGATTCAAGAATAACACAGAGAAAATCAGGAGAATAAAACTATTTGTCATATGACTTCATTTGACAGCAGCTTACTTGTTTTTTTTAATAAATGATAACCTCTGTGAATTTATGGGAAAAGAGTCTGAGCAGTATTTTTTGCTTGTGATCAAATTAACAACTTTAGGATAAAAAGTTGCAGATCGAGTCTGTATTTTCAAATATATTTTTTAAATAGGAAAATATAGGCGCATTGAAAAGTTCTGATGCAAAATATTATAGGGGTTGTTTTTTTCATCTCCTTGTGATTACATTTTAGGGTAACAAAAACACTCAAGAAGTGCCATTTTATTAGCATCAGTTATCTGCCAAATTTCATTCTTCTAAATTTTTCCAAAGTGGATGTATTGAATAAAAACAATTTTTTTCACCTAATTTCAAAGGGCATTGGAGGGAAAAGGGTGTTGAACAAAAAGTTATATGAAATACCCCCCTTAATTTTTGCTAAATAATCACCCATTGAAATCTTTCGCATCAATTCAGAAACACCCTGTATATATACACACATTTATACAGGATAATTCACGGTCCATGGTTCCTTGAACGTTTTTGGAAAATGAGACATAGTATCATTCTAAAAGCTGGGTTACTTAGTTAGGTGGTAATAGCACTGCTCTATCGATTGAAAATATTTTGAGCACTGCGGTGTTCCAGCTCATACAAAGAGAAGCAACAACTTTTATATTTCAAATGATATACCCTATATATCATATTTTTCACTGCTCTATTTCTTTCCGAATAATTTTTGTATAATAGTTCCCTATAACTATTTTCACAACTGTTTCTGAGAAATTAATTAAATTCTCCATTTTTGTTCAAATCTTACATCAAATAAAATGCGTATATTTTGCAAGTAGTTTACCAATACGTCATGCATCAGATTCTTTTAAAGAAATTCGATCTGCGTTGTACAGGGTGATTCAAAAATCTTGATTTTCGCAGTAGATACTCAAATTGTGTAAATATCATTTTCTTCAAATGAAACACCCTATATATTGATGAATATTCTGAAAAAGAATTGAAATTCTTAATCATAAAATGATATGTCATGCTTTATACCTAAATAGTCAGATTCTTGAAGTAAAAGCAAGTTTCTATAAAAATCGGGTTATATTGGGGTATTTGTTATAGAAACATGGCATTAGAACAATTTGTCGTTTACGCGTTAATGAACGACCCTAACTTCAGAATAAATGTGACAAAATTATAGCAGAAAGTTCTATGGAATGTACCCTGATTGATAAACAATGAACAAGAAAAATTTGGAATACAGAGTAATTTAATTTTTTATGCATCAAAATCGATTACATCATCTCACATCATTTGAATTTTACTTTTGGCGTTATTTGAAAATAAAAGTATTTATGGCATCGGTCAAAGTAAACAAGATCTGCGCCAATTTGAGATCATTGACATTGAAGAAGTAGATGTCAATGAAATAAGGATGACCATAAATCTGTCTGCGAGTATCCGGGAATCAAAATGTCATAATTTAGTAGAGTTGTGAATTTTTTCTCCTTTTTTATTATGATGTTATTGTAATTGCATTATTATATACTGATTTACTGCTTTTGTTATGTGACATACTAAAAATATTTTTTTCTGTTTTGCTCACTCATTAGTTTATGATGTTTTTATTTGAAGTTACAGGCTTCGGTAAATACCGTTCCGCTTCCTATAAAAATTAAATTATTCTGTAATCAGTCCAAACTTTCTCCTCATTGATTAAAAATCAGGGTACATTTCATTGATCTTTCTGCATGTTCTGGCTATAATTTTGTCACACTTTCCATAAATAATAAACAATTTCATCAAAACTTCATTCAGATGAAATTATTCTCAAAAAACACTCGTTAATTTACGTTTTATAATTAACGCAACAATTGTCAATGGTTTGTAATGACATGAGCGCCTAATGCGATAACGCCAAAATAATCCGATTTTTATAGAAATTTTCTTTTACTTCGGAAACGTTACTATTTAGGAAAAGGAACATTACATATCATTTGAAAGGGGTTTTAAGTGTCCTTCAGAATATTCGATAAAATTAATTTTACAAAATCTTTGTATTTGCCGTGATATCAACATTTTTGGACGACCCTGTACAATGCAAAACTAATTCGTTCAGACGAAACTAATACACAAGGCATTGGTAAATTGCTTCCAACATTTCAGTTCTAACAAATCTAAATACCTCAGTAATAAATATTTAATTGGAGCTTTGATTTGAAGAAAAAAAATTGGACTTAGATAAATTTATTGAAACAGCTGAAAAAAGACAAAGGTATGAGAGTGTATGAGACAAACATATCAGAAAAGAATAGCACAGCGAAGTGTCCAAAATTCTACTGGGTCGCGGCAAAAATTGTAAAAACACATAGTATATATATATATATATATATATATATATATATATATATATATATATATATATATATATATATATATATAATATATATATATATATATATATATGTTCAGAAAGATTTCCGCGGTCGGAAGTATTTGAAAAACTTGTTTCACGGAATGCACCGCGTAAAAGATTTGAAAAATCTTTTACGCGGTTCATTCCGTGAACCAAGTTTTTCATATATATATATATATATATATAGAACTTTACCGCTCGCTCCCCGCGTTCTGTAAATGAATGTTTTTTTTAAGGTTGGTCCCAAAAAATTTTAAACCCTCGTACTGGGTCGTGGTCAAAAAAGTTTTGGAAACACTAGGGTATATAATTTGGAATATCAAAGTAGTTGCTGCTTTTTGGTATAAGCGGCAACACCGAAGCGCTGAAAATTGATAGGGCTGAGCCTATTATAGCTAAGACCGTGAATCACCCTGACAAAGTAATCGAACAACAATTATTCATCACTTGAAAACTTAATTTATAATATTGTTATTTTTGACGATTTGTTTCAAGACATTCATTTCAGATAATGAAGGCAGAAGTGATATGTTTACACACTTGATGCCGTTTTATTCTTATGATATACCTCATACATGCGGACCTGATCCTAAAATTTGTTGCCAGTTTGATTTTAAAAGATTGCCAGGTCATGGGCTTCATTGTCCGTGGAAAATTGCTCCTCAACCCATCACCGATAAAAATGTAGCTATGAAGTAAGTATAAGTTGAATTGTTGGGTGGATACTAACTTGCATTGTCCTTTTGTGGCTCATGTTACCCTGTTTGCCTATGTAATAACTCTTCCTCTCAAATATTCACCGTTGATCGCTCGATTTTTGAAAGAAATTCTTATATATATAAACGACTTTCTTGAACAATTTGAGTTTCGTCATGAAATTTATTCTATGAGTTTTGAATTTGTAATTCACTGACCTTAATTTTTTTGTAATTTACTGACTATGTAAAACTAATTCTTTTTTAATTAATGGTAGAATGTATTTCTGTGATTCGTTTTTCGTTTTCGGTACCAGTTTCCAATTTTATAATTAATTAATTACCTGTGAAAAATGTTTTCATATTGGCAATAGTCGCTGCTTAATGTGCATATTATTGCTTCAATTAAATCAGCTTTTGAAATTTTTAACGACGTTCCGCATTTTATTCGTTATTGAAGAAATAATTGTGTAAGGAATATTAGTAAACGGGGAGTGTACATATCCTATCAGAAATATTCGTAATGCTATATAATGCTGTTAGTTGTCGAGTTAATTCTTAGTTAATTGAGATATATATGTAGTTTCAAAAACAATACGTAAGCAATGTTATATCTTCACTAAGGTTTGTTGTTTGGAACCTAAAAAAAAGGCTGTGGCTCAAAACAGTTTTTGAATTATCTTTTCCAATAACGTAGATAATATCTGCAAACAAAAACGTGGGAAACGAATTCTATAATCAAAACTGTGTTGATAAAATATCCGAAATAATTTTTGACTTTTTTTTACAGAGCTTCTCTATTATTGGATCAGTACAGAAAAAAATCCAAACTTTTTAAATCCAATGTTGTACTTGCGCCTCTCGGTGATGACTTTCGCTATGATCATTCAACTGAATGGGATGTACAGTATAGCAATTATCAAAAATTGTTTGAATACATGAATGCTCAACCAGAACTTCATGTTAAGGTTTGTATGTTAATAAGTTTCACATGTAGAAATTTGGTTTGAATGTTTATGTTTGCCAATTGCTTTCTTCGATTTAGTACTTGTTTATAATAAACGTTTTAATTTATCGATATATGTATGTATTTATATATATATATATATATATATATATATATATATATATATATATTATATATAAAAATAATAATATTTATTGGGAGTTGCAGCAGACCAGTTCAGTTGTACTCTCTTTTCTTTGCTCAAGCTTTCGAGAAGAATTTATTTTCTCTTCATCAGGAGAACTACAATTACAATAATAATAAAATGGTGAACGGTTAAAAATTTACAAAGACATACGAAGTCAAGGATGTGAACCACGATAAACCCAGAAATTCATTACAATAAAATTCTAGAATAAACACATGACATACAAAGTCGGACAACAATTTAAAAATTAAAAAATCTCAGAAAATCGTCAAAAATTTTTGTACCCTCAGTCAGTTGTCACTTAATTTGCTAAAGAGCGATTGACATAAGATGTTCTTCTTCTCTCCTATGGTCTTGTGCTCTGTGCTCGATCTGTTCCCACATTCAGATCTGGTGGTTTATGTTTAATCGAATCCATCTCTATCAAGTTCGAAAACATCGCGCTCAATCCTGCAATGTCTTTCCTGGATTTCAATGAGTTTGTGCTCTGTGTTATTCTCCACATTTCCAAAAAGGTTATTATTATTATTGTAATTGTAGTTCTCCTGATGAAGAGAAAATAAATTCTTCTCGAAAGCTTGAGCAAAGAAAAAAGAGTACAACTGAACTGGTCTGCTGCAACTCCCAATAGATATTATAATTTTTTTACATACAGGTCAGCAATTATAACCGTTTTTTATATTTTTATATATATATATATATATATATATATATATATATATATATATATATATATGTAAAGAAAAACTATATTTTTTCTTTAATTTAAATTTTCCCGCACACCGCAAACATCATCACCTAGTGTCAGCGTGACACATCAAAATGAATCTGTCTGTGGTGAAAATAACCTAGAAGCAGAGAAGCATTTGTAAATATTAAAATATTATTGTTTAATAATTTCATATATTCTAATTGTGGTTTGGAAATTGGAATTGATAACATTAAATGTCGTTTCTTTTCTTACAGGTATGTAAGTTTTTAATACCAAACATTGGTTTCTTGTGTATGTTTAAAATAACCACAATAAAACTTTTCTTACAGAGAAACTCAATTGTGTTTGATTGACCGTGTCGTCCAAATCACTAAAAAAATATCTTATAAAACGACATTTCTTGTCACAAAATGGAAAAATTGAAATTTACGTTTCAAGTAAAAGCAACACCAGTTGGAAAGACTAATCACATCGCCGTAACCTCAATCACCACACAAGATAACAAAGTTTTTCTCATTCCTGAGGAATATCAAGCCGTATCACTTCATAAACATATTCATACCTCGAAAACGTTCGTTACGATGAAAAATACATTGAAAAAAAGATATCAAACTAGGAATGTTTGGATAAAAACGACAGAGGATATATTAAAAACGCATGTTGATGAAAACATGATTTTTCAGGAACAATTTTTAGAGAAAACTACGCAAGAACAATTGTCTAGTGTTAGTAAAAAGGGTTCAGAAGATTCTATAGTGCAAATTTTGGAAAAGTTGGTTGAAGGTCAAGACAGAGGAAAAAAAAGCTTAAAGCAGTTAGCGGACAGGTTTGTAATTGAAAAATTTGACGGAAGAAATTCAAGTGCATATCAATGGATGGAAATCTTTGAAAAAGAATGTGCAAGGTTCGATATAGTAAAAGAAGAAGATAAAATTGAAATCTTCAGATTATTTTTAGAAAAATCATGTACTGATTGGTATTCTTCTATGATGCTAAAGCTTGGTTTAAATTCTGAGTGGTTAGAATGGAAATCAAGTTTTTTGCAAACATATGCCAATAAGGGTTGGACCACTAGCAAGTATGCTTTATCTTTCAAGTATCAATCAGGATCTTTGTTAGAATATGCAATAAAAAAGAAAAACTTTTATTAGAAGTAAGAAAAACAATGGATGAAGTGACCCTCATTGATATAATAGCTGCTGGATTACGAGATTTTATAACGGACAAAATTAACAAAGAAGGAATTGAAGGCACAGAGGACCTATTTAAAGAACTTGGCAGACTAGAACACTTAGTCATAAAGAAAAAAAATTTCAAAAGAAAAGAAGATACAAAGCAGATTAAAGAAAAATGTAGTATTTGTGAAAAATTGAATAAAGGTGTTCACTATCATGCAGAAGATTCCTGTTGGTTTAAAACAAAAATAAACACGGAGAAAGATAAAAAACTGTGCAGAAAATGAAGAAATTGAGTTGATACTCTCAGATCAATACCCAGGCATTAATTCTAAGGAATTTAAGAAATTCTTGGATGAAAAGAATATTCCAATAATTTTTACAGCGGTGAACGCTCCTTTCTCAAATGGATTAAACGAGAGGCTAAACCAAACATTGGTCAATAAAATAAGATGCAAGATAAACGAACATGACAGAAAAATAGCATGGACTACGATGGCACACAACTGTGTAAAAAAATACAATGAAACAGATCACACTGTTACTGGATATGCTCCAATATACCTACTTTATGGCACAGATGTTATGATTTTGCCAAATGAGCTGAAACAGAAGAAGACCTAATATGATTTGATACAGGCCAGGAAAAAGGCTCTGGAAAATACAATCAGGTCACATAATTACAACAAGACAATCTATGATAAGAATCGAAGACATATAGGCTTCAAAGTTGGTGATACCGTTTTTGTAGAGAATGGAAACAAATTGAATAGAAAGAAGCTCGATGAACTGAAACTCGGACCTTATAAAATAATAGAAAAAATATCAAACTCAATTTACAAGATAGACACTGACTATAAGAAATCACAGTCAAACTTTTTCCACGTCTCAAAGCTAACACCAGCCCCGTATGCGCTTGAACAGGATTCATGAGCAAACGTGGTATTTTATCTTCTGTGGGAGGGGAGATGTAAAGAAAAACTATATTTTTTCTTTAATTTAAATTTTCCCGCACACCGCAAACATCATCACCTAGTGTCAGCGTGACACATCAAAATGAATCTGTCTGTGGTGAAAATAACCTAGAAGCAGAGAAGCATTTGTAAATATTAAAATATTATTGTTTAATAATTTCATATATTCTAATTGTGGTTTGGAAATTGGAATTGATAACATTAAATGTCGTTTCTTTTCTTACAGGTATGTAAGTTTTTAATACCAAACATTGGTTTCTTGTGTATGTTTAAAATAACCACAATAAAACTTTTCTTACAGAGAAACTCAATTGTGTTTGATTGACCGTATATATATATATATATATATATATATATATATATATATATATATATATATATATATATATATATATATATATATATATATATATATATACAGGCCGTTTCTTTTATCATGTGGTAACATTGCTATATTCTAAACCGTAACAGATATGGGAACGATTAAATGGGAAAAAAGTTAACTATTATGGTGAGCAGTAAATTGGTCAGAAAAAATCTTCAGGGACTTTCGCCGTTCCCGAGTTATACAGGGGAAACTGAAAATGGCGTTTTTGGTTTTTTACTAATAGAATTGTTATTTCAGAAAATATGAAAAAATGGAAGAGGAAATTTTTATTGTATTCAAAATGTACTATAACCATGTAACAATAAATCTCAGATTGAACATTTCGTCTCAACACGTCCACTATCAACTTTTTTTTTCGAATACGGACCTGTCTTGTTTATTGCAAATATTGATGAAGCGATAAAATCAAAATTCAGTGGTATATCACAATCGGTATTTTTATAGCGTTTCATTCAAAATAAGCATCATCAGTGACAACAATTTTCAATTACGGTCCTGTTGTTAGTTCCTCTGTAAATAGTTTTGATTTCTTCAAAACTTGTTCAATTATTGGCATACTTCAGACATTAGCCAATAAATTCGATAAGAATATGCCCCATCACAATGAACATTTTAATTTTTGTATTACAGTAATCCTTGTTTCGTGGTTGATTTCTCTCAAATTAATTTTTATACGTTCCAATCCTCACAATTCAGTGGTATATCACAGTTGATATTGTTATAGAGTTTCATTTAAACTTACTAGCATCATCAGTACCAACAATCGAACAGAAAAACAATTTATTTTATAATGAATTTTTGGGGGAAAATAAAAACCATACAAAAAATGAATTCCACGTGAGAAACTACATTAAATGCTCGAATTGACGACCTCTTTGTTGAATGCACATACGTTTTCTGTCCATAAAATTATTGTGGCAATTTTCTAGCATGTTGGGTGTAATGCTATTACATGCATCTCTTATTTTTTGTTTGAGATGGTCGATATCTGTACTAGGTGTCGGAAAAACTTTATCCTTTATGTGTCCCCAGACAAAAAAATCTAATGGATTAAGGTCTGGAGATCGAGCTGGCCAAGCAATTGGTCCATTGTTTCCAATCCATTTTGTTGGGAATATTGCATCTAAATGATCCCTTACTATTGCTGCATTATGGGGAGGGGCACCGTCTTGTTGAAAATGTTGTATTTCACGGCGAATCGCCGTGGCAATTCATCTAAGTATTCATCAAACTCATTAGATAAAAAATTTAAATACATTCCACTATTCGAATTATCATTGTGAAAGAAAGGAGCTAGTACCTTTGTTCCCAAAATTCGCAAACAAAATTTTATTCCGAATCCTTCCTGGAAGTTGGTTTCTCTATGTAAATGTTCATTTGAATTATTCCACCTATAATGGATGTTTCTGTTAAACCAGCCATTATTGGTGAATTTTGATTCGTCCGTCCATATTATTTTTCTACAAATATTTCCTACTTCCCTATTTCTACGTCTTAATCACTTCGCAAATCGTACTCTCCTTCCGTAATCCCTCTAATTGAGGTGATGAACTTTGCGTATCCTGTAACATTTGTATTTGTTCTGTTTTAAAATATTTCTGGTAGATTCCACAGAAATCCCTGGTTCGTGGGCAATTTCTCGTAAAGAACAATCTTGATTAGAAATATTTTTATAATTAACCAATCCTAAATTGAAAAAAAATTTGTTTCTTTTTGTTATTGTTTATGAGGAAATATTTGCTTACATAAAACATTTATTCGGTTCGTCATACTTCCAGATACAATACATTTTCTAGTTTTATTTCTGTCAAATGCACCACAGTCTATCAAATTTCTTTCTAATCGTCTAAACATTTGAATGTTAGAATGTTTGGAATACGACGATTCGGGTATAGCTCACCATACATATTTCTTGCCAAAAGAGGATTTCTATTTGATTTTCCATAAGTAAATAGCATATCAGTGATCAGTCCTTATCATTTGAATACATCTTCAATATTATGTAACCCAGTGCATAAACGTCTGACAGTTCTTAACATATATCAACAACTCATTTATTTTTCCTGCCATAGAAAACAAGCAAAGCCTACGTGTTTAAAATGACGAATGAAGTAAGATGCTACTTCTTAATTGTACTGAATTACACAACAATCGTATTTTGACCAAAAACGAATATTTTTGTTACCTATTTCCACGATTGAGAACTATAAAAATATTCCCTATAAAAATTGATTCAGGAAAAATCAGCCTGGAAACAAGGATTACTGTATAATACAAAAATTTCCAGACATGAAAAATACGAATTTTCGTTATGTTTGGGTACCTTCTCATAAAAATTATTGCCTATTGTCAGAAGTATGCCAATAGTTGAATAAGTTTTGAAGAAATCGAAACAATTTACAAAAAACTAAGGACAGGACCGTAATTAAAAATTGTTTTCTCTGATGATGCTAGTTATTTTGAATGAAACGCTATAAAAATATCAAGTGTGATACACCACCGAATTGTGATTTTATCGCTTTATCAATATTTGCAATAAAAAAGACAGGTCCGTATTCGAAAAAAAAAGTTGATGGTGGCCGTGTTGAGACGAAACGTTCAATCTAAAATTTATTCTTACATAGTTATAGCACATTTTGAATACAATAAAAGTTTCCTCTTCCATTTTTTCATATTTTCTAAAATGACAATTCTATTCGTAAAAAACCAAATACGCCATTTTCAGTTTCCCCTGTATAACTCGGGAACGGCGAAAGTCTCCCTAGATTTTTTCTGAGCAATTTACTGCTCACCATAATAGTTACCTTTTTTCCCATTTAATGGTTTCCATATCTGTTACGGTTTAGAATATAGCAATGTTACCACATGATAAAAGAAACGGCCTGTATATATATATATATATATATATATATATATATATATATATATATATATATATATATATATATATATATATATATTATATATATATATATATATATATATATATATATAATAATATATATATCATATATATTATATATATATATATATATATATAATATATATATATATATATATATATATATATATATATATATATATATATATATATATATATATATATATATATATATATATGAGAGTGTGTGTTACTTGTATATACTATCTCAGTAAACAAGCGAAAAAGTCTATATATTATTCGAATATACATTCTGTGCTCACCTACTTGATTGGTATATGGTCAAATACAACTATCGGCAATTTTCAGAGGATACAAAGACTACAGAATCGAGCACTGAAGGTCATATACAATTTACCACATGATACTCCAACAGCTGAATTATATGATACTCTCGGAATACCCAACATGAAGACCACGAAGGTTGTTGAGCAGTGCAAACTTATGTACAAAATCGAGCATGGCCTGCTCAAATTCAACTCTGAAGTGAAGAAAAGACTGAACGTTCATAATTACCAGACTAGACAACTGAACAACTACCATCTAGATAACATAAGAACAAATCGAGCGAAAAATTCACCATTCTACCAAGCGACAACGGTATACAACAACTTACCACAAGAAATAAAACAGAAAAAATCCCTCAAGTTGTTCACTGGAGCACTCAAGAGTTACACAAAGACACATCCAACATAGTGTTCACTATTTTTGATATATTTGTCTAAATTATTTTATTCTGCGGGAACATCATGATTGATGATTTGTAGAATTATGTTAATAAATAAATAAATATACTGCCATGAATATCTTTTAACTTTGATATATTAAACTCAAACGAGCAAGCAAGTTGAAGCTAATCCGCATTATTTTTCAGTTTTAGTCGTCGATGATAGATGAATTATAATCAGAAGATAATGGCATTTCTTTTCGGTTGGTGTTGAATAAGGCCATCCATAACTTCAAAATATTTTCTTTGCACATCTATTTTATATTATCAGTTACACTGAATATGTTTTTTATTAACTTTAATTCGTTCAATAATATTTTTTTCTATGTGACTATTCCTCGTATTCTCCACATTATTCCAGTTTAATCATATTTTGAATATTTTAGGCTCAATTTGGAACATTGACTGAATACTTTGATGCAGTTCTTAAAGATTTAAAGTCGACTGATTTTCCGACCTTAACAGGTGATTTTTTCACTTATGCTGATAGGGATGATCACTATTGGAGTGGATATTATACATCCAGACCATTCTACAAGAGAATGGATAGAGTTTTACTATATTATATCAGATCCTCCGAAATTATACTCACATTGACCTATCTTAAAAATGGCATTATCACTGAAAAAGATGCAGCACTAGAAAAACTTTTACTAGAAGCTAGAAGATCTCATTCTCTTTTTCAGCATCATGATGCTATTACTGGTACTGCTAAAGATCATGTAGTTAAAGACTATGCTACGAAGTGAGTTTTTTAAATAACTCATATTATAAAATTATATATTGACATAATTTTTTTCTTCGTAGGATGTTGAGTGCTATACAGAGCTGTCAAAAAATCATCCAGTTTTGTACGCATAAGTTGTTATTGAAACCAGATGTAATTATAAAGGACCAAGATGAGCTTTTCTATAACATTGATGACATACGACATACTTGGAATGCGCTGGATGAACATTATCCAATTGTTATAGGCCCAGAAGTTAGAACTAAAAAGATTGTTATCTATAATACTCTGACTTTCACTAGAATAGAGGTGGTTACATTTTTTGTCTCTACGCCACACATCGAGGTAATTTCGCAATCAATCAAATATTCCTAATTATATTATTGAAGTATTTCACTGTTGGAAACATACTATAAAAAAAATTAATCAAAATACAGTATGCTAAATATCAGTATGATTCTCCTAATCTCAAGGCGTATTAAAAATAGTTTGAATTTCCTCGTGACGGCATCGGATTTCGAGGCGTTCTTTTCCTCGGAAATGTCACAAACCGGTGAAAGGTCGCAGATTTCTTCTGACCTCAATTCTGAAATTGAGCCGGATTTCCAGCCGGTACAGAACAGAAAGAAGTGGAACGCGAAAATCAAAAAATGGCAAAAGACTAGATGATAAACAATAACGAACCTCTACATCTGGAGCACATCTTCCCGCAAGCATCAACTCATGAAATAATCTCACATATAGCAACTGAATAAATGGAAACAGAAACAACAAATAAAAACAAACACAATTTTGCATAAAGCAGCCCACACATCACAAGACTTATAAACACCTCTATTTCATTAAAACTAAAACAAATACAACAAGAATCCAAATAGCCAACACATGGACCACATTATTTTCCACCACCAGAGATATCATCATCCAGACACGGCAAGACTACCTCATCAAATCATACAACTCCAACACTGATCTGTTAAAAGGCTTGGATTTTCTAAAATCAAACGATAAAATACAAAGCTATACAGAAACCACTAGCAACACATCAGAAGGAGGAAACCCAAGAATGACAGAGTATTTTTCTGCTGTTATTTAATTTGTCGAAATAGAAATAAATGAAGCAGAGATAAATGAATTGTTCAACCAGCTTACATACTGCATCATTACTGTAGGAGGATTATCTCAAGGAAAACGAAAAACCCATCACTTTTTATTCGAATCATAACAGAAGATATTCGATCCTACGAAAAACTATTATATGAGGGATTCTACTTCAGTGCCAAAGCAAGTCCTAGTCATCCACTAGATCCGCTGCCGGTTCCAGGTGCTGGCAGTTCACGCAATAACCTGAAGAATGTACCTCACCAATGAAGTGCAGTTAATGTAATGGCGACCACAAAGAACGAAATTTTAAGTCAAGCCTACCACCAAAATATGAAGCATGTGGCATGGTCGGTGAAATATCCCGAACGACCCACTAAACATATAAAGGGAATCTCAAATGTGAAAATTCGGTCGATAAACAGGAAGAGCGCAGAAATACATAAAAACAAGACAAAAAGAGTAGAATACACACAAATTTCACCGTCCATGATCACATATTCCAAACATTCATCAATAAGCTCAATAAACCCAAAAATACAGACAGACAACAACTAACACAAAAAAGGTTAATTGGCCTTTGAAGAATAAGTACCATTCCAACGTTTGTCAAAAATCGGCATTATATTCTGATGCTTGACCTTGAACTAGAAGTTAATCTGTGGATATGGAACCTTTAGAGGGGGAGATGTTTGATGCTGATGGAAACAAAAACAAGAGAAAATCAGAACATAAAATACAAAAACTGGAATATGATCATAAAGCATGGAAATATATTGAATGAAAACACAAGAGTAGGAAGTCTGGTACAAACTGAAAAATTTATTTCAATAGGAAAGTCTAACCTTAAAAACACGTGGAACGAGGTTTTACATTCCACTGTCCCGTTCAAAGCTGACAAGTTACATGTATTTATGTCCTTATTCATCACTTTAGTAATTATATCGAGGAGAACCTTCTTATAAAAGCTTCTCAATACAAATATTCGATAATAATAGGAGACTTAAACATGAATAGCCGAAAAAGTAAACAACTGAACGAATTCATTAGAAACTCTGATTTCACGGAAATAAAAACAACACGTAATTACCAGGATACTCCAGATAGGAGTGCCACATCGAAATAATTAATCGAAAAATATGTGAATTAACCCTATTACTAATACCAATTACTCCCGATTGAAGTACAAGATTCTCAAAAAACCTAACACGATCTTAAGTCACACTCCAAAAATCTTAATCCAATATTACACCCAGAAATTACCAGCATATATCAAGACTAATAAATATAAAAAAGCAGCTACACAGGGAAATTGGTTCAGATTTTCGAGCCAGTTGATAAACTAGTGTTGTCCTGGTTCGTGTTTAAGGGCCATCGTCTGTTGGAATTTCTTCCTAACGTCTCACTAGCACGAGTGGCGAGCTTCTTCAAAGGTCATTCCATCTCCGATTCTGGATGTAGATAAGAAGTCTTGAGCCTCTTCCTACTCAACGGTATAAATACAACCTGCGCTCAGAAATTCGTCGGTCTACATCCAGAATCGGAGATGGGACGACCTCTGATGAAGCTCGCCACTCGTGCTAGCGAAACGTTAGGAAGAAATTCGAACTGACGACGGCCCTTAAACCCAAACCAGGACAACACTAGTATACAGAGAAATCCGAACAAATGACGATCCCAATCTAAAAATAAGTTTCAATGCAATAAACAAAGACATCCACTATCTAATCGGTAACTATAGATTACACAAATGTTCAGTCGCTTATAGGGAAATGAAAAACCAAAGAGGTCGAACATACTGGAGTATAATAAAAAACTATCCAAATTCAACCACCATAATGTTACAGACCCAATTGAAGTAAAGGAAACACCAATCACAACAGACCAAAAGATTGCGAATACTCTTTCATCACAGTTCCAAAAGATTTTTGAAAAAAGTGGAGGCCCAGATTTCGATATTACTCACAAAACCCGAGTTGAGGACTGGTACAAGAACGTTTTCCCCACATTTGAAGGCGGAAATGGTATCCCACCAATAGACCAGAAGGAATAGGATATGACAAGATTCGAAGGAATTTTCTGAAAACATTAGATCTCCTGGTGGTCAGGATTGATAAAATGGATCGGTCAAATTATTCCAAAATTTCAATTCGGCTTCAAACAGAGTACATCAACAATTCTCCCACTCACCATACTAACACAAAACGTACAGTGTAATAGGAAAGAAGGGTAATACTCTGCATCAATATTTATGGACATCCAAAAAGCGTCATGTGGCACGCCGGCTTCACCTACAAGCTATACTACTTGAGCTGTCCCACACATCTGCTGAAATTAGTTGAAGAATTTCTCATGGAAATAACAGCACAGGTCAAAGTAAAAAATTCACTTTCTACTGAATATTTCCCAAAACAAAAACTAAGTCTAAAAGGTTAGACTTTCCCCAAGGTTAGGGTTGCCATCCGTCCGGATTTCCCCGGATTTGTCATAGTTTAGGGGGCGTCCGGGGTTCGTCCTGACGGGGCTTTCCGGATAAGACCCGGACAAATTTTGTGTCCGGGTGTGTGAAGCTTGAGTGTCAGTGATGGAGATGAGCTATTAAATGCAAACCAGTTGTGGCCGAATTTTTTCGAAACATCTATATTCTAAACTGCTCCAAATTGCATAGTAATATTTTTGTATACCAGCTCACAATGCGAATGTAGAGTGAGTTTTTCGCTAGGGTCGCAGTAATGGAGGAAGGAGATAAACTTGCTAAGTACACATACGCTTTCTTCTCTGATCAAAATAAAGTCTAATTTTAAAGACTTAAGTTGCTCCGACTTTTACAAATTCATGATGAAAAATAAAGACATTTTGGGAAAAATTGGCAAGTCTGAAAAATTCCAAGTTAAGTTGAATTTGTAAAAAAAACTTGATCTCGTTAAAATTAAAACCTGTTACTCACTTTTGATTTATAGTTAATAAATAATTTAGATAGGTACCTAACCTATCTAACCGAACTAAATGACCTATCCTATAATTTACTCTTACAATGTAGAATCTAGTCTATTTGATTCTGATTGATCCACCAAAAATTATCGTCATGAGTTGTTTTTTATTTGATGATACCAAAAAGAAAACTGTAAACTGTTTATAATAGAATTTTATTTGTTTTTTGTTGTTCTGTTTATATGGCAAACAAGCAGTTTAAAGTTTAAATGAATGAAATATTTAAAATATAAAGATGTCTTATTTAATTCAAAAAAACATTTTTACGGGGTGTCCGGGGAAAAACAAAATTTCACAGAAATGTCCGGGGTTTTTGAAATTTTTGTCCGGCATCGGCAATTTAGGTGATAGCAGCCCTGCCCAAGGTTCTCCTTATCGCCGGACCTATATATACAATCTTTATTATTATGACATCCATAAACCCAAGAATAACAACTACATAGATAGCAGGCCATACATGCTACAGTTTGCAGAGGACACCGCACTGCTCTCTCAAGGAAGAACAATCACAGCAGCAGTGAGCTGGATTGAGGCATTGAAAAACAAAGTAAAAAAATGGACGAGAAAGTGGAGAATAAAATTGAACCCAATAAAATGCAAATACATGCTCTTTCATCATAAAAGCAACCAAAACTTTTCGACCATATCTATCAGAAACGCGACATTGAAATCATCACCTAACTGCAGATACCTAGGAATGACAATCCACAGCAAACTTTACTTCAAAATGCACATCAAAGCAGCAATACAAGCAACAATCAGCAGAGCCACTCATTTCCGATCATTAACCTTCAAAGACCAAGGTTTTGGAAAAATCACAGCCTGCGAAATCTATAAAATGATCTATAGATCTTTTAGAGCATTGGCATCAAATTCTAAAGCAATGCAATAAAACAAGCTTGAAAATGATCGAAGTTGCTGAGCGCAGAGGTCTCAGAAAGCTCCTTCGAACCAATACTTATATGAGAATACCAACATCAGATCGATAGCCGATAGATTCCTCATAATGAATAAGTAATTCATTCATCAAAAGTACAACATCGACCTTATAGAACCACTAGAACACAAAACTCCCCTCTATCACAAACATCCTAGCACTATTTTTTGCTGTTACACAGAATAACCCTTTGAACCCTTATTCAATAATGTTGTTTTCTCTCTCTCTCTCTCTCTCAGTATGCTAAAATGAAAATTATTACCTAAATCAATGAAATTAATTCTCAAAATGAAAAATTTTATGTAATGTTTCGAAATTAGATTAATCTGTTTTCTAGGTGCTGGATCTTCGCGGAAAACGCATCCACTGTCAAGTTTCTCCAATTTTTGAATATGGTTCTACAATATCACAAACGAAATATCAACTTTCATTTATAGTTAATGTTCCTGCATTTTCGTTTGTTGCCTATACAATAAATTCTATTTGGAAACATGAATTAACTGAGTAAGTATTTTATTTATCTTGTTTTTCATTTTCACGTTAAGTTGCTGCTGAATTTTAGCCTACATATCTGGAATAAACTAATTTTTCAGATATACTGCATATGCTTCCATAAAGATTTATAACCAATATGCTGATAGCCAAAGGGGATATAGTGCATTTCCTTCTGTTGAAATATTTCCTAGTGCCAGGGAATTTACCTTACACAATTTACGAGTAACTGCCGCTTTCAATAGTTTTGGAATGCTCAAGGCGTTGAAAACTGGTGTACATACTATACCAGTTCATTTGGATTTCATGAGGTGAGTGTGGTTTCAAAAGTTGTGTTGAAAACTTTTCAACTGTGTTATTATTTATGCTCCATGTGTGTTCCATATTCCAATAGTAATTCTCATATCTTTAGTAGGAATCACTTATTTAGGATTGATATCATCAGGTTGATTTTATATGATATCACAGATTTAATTCATCTTCAACGATTAAATATCACCTTCTGTTTTGGATATTTGCTCACAAAAGACATCAACTTAATTTGTTTGTTATTCATTGAAAAATTCTAGGAATTTTATTGGCAAACCTCGAATATATATATATATATATATATATATATATATATATATATATATATATATATATATATATATATATATATATATATATATATATATATTCATTACATAAATGTATAGGACACGTCACATACTGAATATACATATTAACCTAACAAGTAACAAATTAACTTACTAGGAGACAGAATTCCACGGAAGAATATTCTTTTAAGCTGTAAAAGCAGTGTTTAAATAAAATCTTCTTAATTTCCTTCTTGAAACAAAATAAATCTGAACACCTAATCCCTTGAGGGAGACGATTGTTGAAGTTTTATTCGTACATAACTAGGGGATAACTCAAACTTGTAGGTAGTATGTGTGGGAATACATAGTGTGTCCTTATTCCGTGTATTATACTCGTGAAAACTAGTAAGTTTAATATATATATATATATATATATATATATATATATATATATATATATATATATATATATATATATATATATATATATACAGGGTTCCCCTAAGTCGATGGCCTATAAGAAGTATCTAGTGAACGAAAGAAGTTAGCAAATTGAAATTCAGGCTACGCGTATAGGAGATTATGGTCTACACTTGGAAAATATTATCATCATTGCAACTTTGCCAGATCTACGAGTAACTTATGCTTACAATGTTATTTTACATGGCACACCATGTATATTTTAACAATTTTGAATTTTGTGGAACATTCTGAAACTTTTTCATGAAACATATGACATACCTATCTTGAGCCATTTTCAAAATAAGAATAATTTCTTGAAAAATTTGGCAACAAACATCTCAGAATTAAGAATTTATTTTTTCCTAACTATCCCAGCTGAAGACTTGACATCTTTGTTATAGCATCATATTAGGTTAGTTTAACATAATGAATTATGAGAGTCAACGTATCTCATACAGGGTGTTCACAAAATAATGTTTTCTTAGTAGAACGTAAAATGGAAAAATATACATTGATTTCGAATGGGATACTTTATATTTTATAGCAGCATTCAAAGGAAGAACAAATTCCTCATCTGAAAGTATAATATAATATGATTCCTATTTGTAGCGGTTTAAGACTTATTGGAAAAAATTAGAAAAACTCAATTAAAACAAACATTATTTTTCCATTCTAAGGCTGGTGGCGATCGTGGCAACGCAAATAAATATAATCGGTTTGCCCAACGACCTCGAATTTTGGCAGATGTCAGGCATTCAAAAAAAATACGAACTTTAACAAAAAAGTAGAATAATAATAACAATAATTTATTCCTTTCGAAAATATTATACATATGAATTTGTAACAGATTAAGCATAATAAATAAAATTTGTCAAAATTCACAATAATACATTAATCCAGATAATGCGACAGTTACAGCAAAAATGATGGTTTATTTTACAAGCTAAGCTATGGTGATGCCATCAAAATCTCCTAACCACTCTTGACTATGTTCAGCATTACATAATGTCAAAAATACACTGGAATATATATATATATATATATATATATATATATATATATATATATATATATAAATATATATATATATATATATATATTTTCGTGTTAAGTTTACCTTAAAAAAAAATTTTGATCAATCTAGTTTCTGTGTGAAAATAAAATTAACGGCCTACTATGAAACGTACATTATGTTTGTTCCAATCAATGCATATCTAGATAATTAATTGAATATTGATTTTATTTCTACATAGAAACGAAAAAGTAATATAGATTTATTCCAGTGCATTTTCGAAATATGCAATGCTAGACATAGGTAATCAAGATTCAAAATGTCAAGACTGGTTAGGAGATTTTGATGGCATCATCATAGCTTAACCTGTTAAATAAACAATCATTTTTGCTGTAATTGTCGCATTATCTAGATTTATGTATTATTGTCAATTTTGACAAATTTCATTTATTATGCTCACTTTCATATGTATATTTCAGAGATTTTTGAAATGAATGAAATATTGTTATTATTATTATTATTTCACTTTTTGGTTGGAGTCCGTATTTTTTGAATCCCCGACATCTGCAAAATCCGAGGTTAAAATTGAGCAAACCGGTGATATTTATTTGCGTTGTCACGATCGCGCCCAGGCATAGAATGAAAAATAATGTTCTTTCTAATTGAGATTTTCTAGTTTTTTGCCAATAAGTCTTAAACCGCTAGAGATAGGTATCCTATTATATTTTACTTTCAGATGAGGAATTTGTTCTTCTTTTGAATGCTGCTATAAAATATAGGGTGTCCCTAAAATTAATGCATATTTTTCAATTTTATGTTCATGTATCAAGATAACATTATTTTGTGCACATCCTGTATGTGATACCTTGACTCTCATAAGTTATTTTGTTAAAATAACCTAATATGATTCTCTAACAAAATTTTCAGGGCTCTATCTTTGATAGTTATGGAAAAATAAAATTTTAATTCTGAGATGTTTTTTGCAGCATTCAAAAGAAGAACAAATTCCTCATCTGAAAGTAAAATATAATAGGATACCTATCTCTAGCGGTTTAAGACTTATTGGCAAAAAACTAGAAAATCTCAATTAGAACCAACATTATTTTTCATTCTATGCCTGGGCGCGATCGTGACAACGCAAATAAATATCACCGGTTTGCTCAATTTTAACCTCGGATTTTGCAGATGTCGGGGATTCAAAAAATACGGACTCTAACCAAAAAGTGAGATAATAATTATAACAATATTTCATTCATTTCAAAAATCTCTAAAATATACATATGAAAGTGAGCATAATAAATGAAATTTGTCAAAATTGACAATAATACATCAATCTAGATAATGCGACAATTACAGCAAAAATGATGGTTTATTTAACAGGTTAAGCTATGGTGATGCCATCAAAATCTCCTAACCAGTCTTGACATTTTGAATCTTGATTACCTATGTCTAGCATTGCATATTTCGAAAATGCACTGGAATAAATCTATATTAGTTTTTCGTTTCTATGTAGAAATAAAATCAATATTCAATTAATTATCTAGATATCCATTGATTGGAAGAAACATAATGTACGTTTCATAGTAGGCCGTTAATTTTATTTTCACACAGAAACTAGATTGATCAAAATTTTTTTTTAAGGTAAACTTAAACACGAAAAAAAAAAAAATATATATATATATATATATATATATATATATATATATATATATATATATATATATATATATATATATATTCCAGTGTATTTTTGACATTATATAATGCTGAACATAATCAAGATTCAAAATGCCAAGAGTGGTTAGGAGATTTTGATGGCATCACCATAGCTTAACTTGTAAAATAAACCATCACTTTTGCTGTAACTGTCGCATTATCTGGATTAATGTATTATTGTAAATTTTGACAAATTTCATTTATTGTGCTTAATCTGTTACAAATTCATATGTATAATATTTTCGAAAGGAATAAATTATTGTTATTATTATTATTCCACTTTTTTGTTAAAGTTCGTAAAGCGGCTCTTTTCCGAGGCTTCTTAGATTGCGATCCATCATTGGTGGAGATTGACTGGGGTCCGCGGGATTGTCACACCCGTGTACTACTGAGTAGTACACGGGTGCGGGTACTATATTATTATTATAATTTTTATATATATATATATATATATATATATATATATATATATATATATATATATATATATATATATATATATATATATATATATATATATTATTTTCAGTAATGTTGAATTGTTCTCATTCTACTTTTCGAAGAATCTGCTTATGTTTCTGGTAATATAGCAAATATATAGATTTTAGATATTTTAGTGCTATACATTTCTGACAATTTTGCTTCATAAAGTATCAAAACATTTTCATATGTCATGGTTTTGTGTGCAGCATTTGACCGAAGCATATAAGTATTACTGTTTTTTTTTGGAATGACTTTATTGATTGCCCCAGTGCAAAGTATAATCTATCCATATAAGTAAACTTATGTATATTTAGATTCAAAGTAGGTGGTCGTTTGCAAATGATGCTTAAGTTAAATAATTTTCACAGATATGGAGTTAAACATATCCCAGAAACGAGTGGGGCATACTTATTTATGCCTGACGGAGATGCCATTCCTATTAAAGTTGATAATCCTGTAGTGAACGTAGTTGAAGGTTCAATTATGTCTTTCGTTACAGTACAGTTACCGTATGTACATCACATTGTTAGAATGTATAATACGTCAGGTAAAAAATATTAGTGTGTATCTCAAATACGGGTTCACCTGAATCTTCAGAGAAATGTTTTTCTTTCCAGGTGCGGATGGATTAGGTTTAGAAATAGAAAATGTTATTGATATAGTCAAAACTATGAATTTTGAAATTGTTATGAGACTGTCCACAAGTATAAATAGTACAGATGAATTCTACACTGATCTCAATGGATATCAAGTACGTGAATGATTTTGACATACTTACAGAAAGTTTCAGGAGCACATCAGATTAAGCTTATATATTTTTATTTTATGAAGGTTATTAAACGGAAAAGACTCTCGAAACTGCCTTTGCAAGCAAATTATTATCCAATGCCTACAATGGCATACATAGAAGATCAGAATACTCGCCTTACAATAGTTAGTGGTAGTCCATTAGGTTGCAGTTCACTTAAGTCAGGTCAAATCGAAATGATGTTGGACAGAAGATTGAAACAGGATGATAATTTAGGTTTAGGTCAAGGTGTGCTTGATAACATACCTGTCAGGCAGTTCTTCAGAATTCTTATGGAAAGAAAAACGCATTCTTGTCAGGTATTTATCTGAAGTAATAAAAATTTATTTATATATATATATATATATATATATATATATATATATATATATATATATATATATATATATATATATATATATATATATATATATATATATATATATATATATATATAATTATATATATATATATATAGTATATATACTGTATATATATATATATATATATATATATATATATATATATATATATATATATATATATGTTCAGAAAGGTTTTCGCGGTCGGAAGTATTTGAAGAACTTGGTTCTCGGAATGAACCGCGTAAAAGATTTTAAAAATCTTGACGTTTTGCGAAGCCATCTTCAGCCTCAATCTGCCTACTCCAAGAATCGAATTAGGAGGAATCGGAAACAATACCTACGATTGCGTGGTCTCAACTTGCCTACTCCACTAACCGTACTGCTTCCTGTCAACTCTGAAGTATCAACCTACCTACTCTTCAGAGTCAACGGACGGGCCGATCGTCGCGTGGCCGTATTTATAAGGGAGGGGGGCGGTTACTCACGCTCATCAGTGCGGGACGCACTCTGATATCTTCCATAAAATATTTTCTTTTCAACTTGTTCCCCACAAAAATACATAAGTAGAATATGAAATGAAAAACAAATTGTGATTACTCTTGATGAAAGTAGAAGAACAAATGGAATATCGATTAATGAAGAATATAATATTGCAGTACGATCCAAAAACCTATTTCAAGATGAAAACATTGAAATTATAATTTTTCCAAATTTAAAATTGCGAAATACATCCCAATAGAGATTGGGTGTAAAGCAATGCCATCCTAAAATCTCTGAATACATGAATCACTACGAAAAAACTGTTTAACCGAGATAATTATCGTTTCTATAATTCTAAATGAAAATTATTACAAGAGTTTTTAAAGTTCTGAATTAGTTTAACTCACCGTCTTCGGCGTGGTCATTTCCGGCGACCTTCTGCAGCGCCTGCGCGATGGCGTCGCCGAAAGTGGCTGCCGGTTCTTGGGCAAATTCGCGATCACTGGATTCCAGATCGTCGCTTTAGTTAGAATTCTGACGCCTCCTACCAGATATGACACTCAAATCCTTCAACTTTGGAGATGTTCGAGTTGCTACGGGAGTCGAGGACGACTTCAAGTTTGGCCACGGATAGGAGGCGGCCCTAGCGCTAGCCGCCATCTATGATCAAGAGAATATGATTTGAGAAATCACGAAAACTCTAGAATGTTATATCTCATCTCTTGTGCCGAAATTTTCAGCTGAAATATTTGACCAGTAACTTCAAATACTATCACAAAATATAATTATCGATCCAAAAAAACAATACTGACTCTTGTTCATTTATAATCTGAATTTATTAATTTTTTCATACATTAATAGTTAATGGACTCTAAAAACCTGAAATTCTTCTGGTACATTTATTTTAGTTAAATTACAGGTGAAATAAAGTTTTAGTAACAATATAAATACCAAAAACAGCAAAAATAAAATTTTATTGTGCAAAGTAACATTCACTTTCAGTAAGACACTGAGATATCACCAATGCCCTTTCACAACATCACACCCAAACAGGCCACATTATCGATGTCCCCAATACAAAAACTATTGCTCCCTTCCGATCTTTCAAATCCCGAATTTTCCGTGAAGCTGTAGAAATAGAAAAATGTCCAAATTGTTTAAACACCAGAGATGACAGCCACAGACTCCCATCAGCATGGAAACCACTTCTCAGTGGTCGCCATGTCACACCCAATCCCGCACTGATGAGCGTGAGTACCCGCCTCCCTCCCTTATAAATACGGCCACGCGACGATCGGCCCGTCAGTTGACTCTGAAGAGTAGGCTGGTTGAGACTTCAGAGTTGACAGGAAGCAGTACGGTTAGTGAAGTAGGCATGTTGAGACCACGCAATCGTATTGTGTCCGATTCCTCTTAATTCGATTAGTGGAATAGGCAGATTGAGGTCACGTATCTGAATTATTCCCCTTCTAATTCTCCTGAAGATGGCTTCGCAAAAGGAGCCGAAACGTCGAGATTTTCCAAATCTTCTACGCGGTTCATTCCGAGAACCAATTTATATATATATATATATATATATATATATATATATATATATATATATATATATATATATATATATATATATATATATTTTTATATATATATATATTTATTTATTTGAATTGTTGTTGCCTGTGAACTATTTTTAATTTTTTGATAATTATTAGCAATAACAGGCTTGGTGAATCTCAAAAAACTCGATTTCATTGAATTGAAAAAATTTGAATAGTTAAAAAAAGACTACTATGTTTCATCAAAAATGTTTTCGGCTGTGGCCGTTCTCTGTTATCTATTACGTGCTATTCAGTCCAATTTTAACATTCAAATCTGTTATTATTAGATGGTAAGGGAAACCACAGAAACCTTTAACCACGTAATGTTCGAAATAGGTTCAAATTATTTTGATTTTGAAAGTCAAAGAATAGAGTACTATTTTTTTTTTCAAAAAAAATTTTTTTACGGCTGTGGCCGTCTTCAGTTATTAATTACGTGCTATTTAGTCCAATATCAACAGTCAGGTCTGTTGGTATTAGATAGGTTTAAAATATTTGAATGTTGTATTTTTCTTTAAAAAGACATTACTTGTAATTTTGGAGATCACATGTTCTAAACTACACTTCTAGTTGTCTGGATGTTTAGATTTTGTCTAAGAAGATGAGTTGTTGTGAATAGAGTTTGTTTGTTGAATTATTTTGTTTTGATTTATGTAGTTTCTTAGAAAAATTAAATAATTAAATCTGCGTATATTGAACTTAAATGTTTTATATCTGTTCTATCATTTACGACTTTATTTAAATTTATTTGAATATGTAACATTTCTAAAGTTTCTCTGCGTTTTTAATCTTTTTCTATTTCTAAAATAATTGTGCTATTAAAGTTGAAACTATGGTTCTCATTGTTTTTATGTTTGATTAGTGCTGTGGTTTGTGTTTTGGTATATTTGTGTGCTTTTAATATTTCTTCCAAATTTTGAAAAGTTGGTCCTATATATGATTTATGACAATTATTACAGGATATACTATACACAACATGAGATTTTTGCAGAAGAGGTGTTTTACTTTTTAATTTAAAATATATTTGTTTTATTTGATTTTATGCAGTGTGGGCTACTTTAATATCGCGGATACATACGCGGATACAAACCCGGGAAACCAGACAACCATATATATATATATATATATATATATATATATATATATATATATATATATATATATATATATATATATATATATATATATATATATATATATATATATATATATATATATATATATATATATATATATATATATTATATATATATATATATATATATATATATATATATATATATATATATCTATATATGGGGGCCCAGAGAACTGAAATTTTTTATGAGACCCTCAGGGATTCTTCGCTCCATGGGGTCAACGAGGCTCCAGGAGTCTTTATGTGGGTTCAGGAGATTGAAATTATATGATATATAGGAATGAGGCCCTCGGCAGTCTTTATGCGCCCCCCAGGATTCTTCATGGGGGCACTGGGACCCCCAGGAGTCTTTATGTGTGTTCAGGAGATTGAAATTATATGATATATAGGACCACCGGGGAACAAAAATTCTTTGGTATATAGGAGGCCGTCTTCGTAGATTTGGATATCAAACTATTTTTTCAATTAACACTTACTAGACAAAATATTATTTTCAATACTAGGATAATATTGAATATATATATATATATATATATATATATATATATATATATATATATATATATATACTAATCAGTGGCGTAGTAACGGAGGATTTTTTGGAGACAAACCGTTTTTGTATGAAGAAAATTCAATAGAAATTGAATATATTTATATATAAATATATATATATATATATATATATATATATATATATATATAAATATATATATATATATATATATAGGGATATATATATATATATATATATATATATATATATATATATATATATATATATATTTTTATATTAATATGATTTGCCTCTATTTGTTTATTCTTTTAAGAATAAATTATGTTGAGCGCCTTCAAAATTTTTATACTTTAATTTTGAATATGATTATTTATTTTTAATTTAATTTTGATTTGACTCTATTTGATTCAATTCTCAGGGAAGGTTCTCTTTTTCAAAAATTGACTCTATTTATTTTATGAAACTTTGACTTTTCTAATTAAAACTTCAATAAATTCAAATATTTAAAATTTTAACAAAATTTATTAACATTATTTATCAACATACAAATTAATTCAATTCTAACAATAACAATAACAATCACAAAAATTTTTATTATGGTACCTTTTAATATTTATCCCCCTTTTAATTATTTTTAATATTTGCAAATATATTTTATTTCACTTATGGTTATTCTATCTTCAATTTGGATGGGTCCAATAAATTCTTTCTTCTTCTTTACTCTGCCTTCAATCCTCTTTCTGCAACTCTCTGCTATTCCTTTTTAACTTCACAAACAGGTATTATTTACTTCGATATATTACTTATATCGATGATTTATTACAATTTTATAACTTTCAGCTTCTATTTACTTTATGTTTTCTCCTATACAATGTGGAGGAATTAAAACAATGAGATATCAACCAACAATGATTCTCCGTTGAAGATAATTTAGGAACTGACTCAGGGAGTGTGATGTACTTCCCTTTATAAACTCTGTTATTCTCAAAAATCATATCACCTGAGTGGCATTATTCTAGAATATTCTGATTTCCTTTCTGTGATTTTAATCATATTTTGAATATTATAATAACAGGTAATGTAAATATTTTTATATCATTCAATTTAATTAAATATACAATAATTTTGGAAATTGATTTTTTTAATAATAACAGTCTCTTTCTAATAATTTAAAATTTTTCAAACTCATTACTTTAACTTGATTATTTAAAAATATTCAATGACATTTGTTTAGTTTTTTGATAAATTTGGAATAAAAACATATTTCTGGACTTAAATAATTTAGTTAATCTCAACTACATAATATTCTGAACATTTTGTACTAAAATTTCAATATTCTATCCATTAAGTTATTATTTATTCTTGAAAATTTGTCATTTCTATGTAAATAGTTTTATATTCTAACTTGAAATTCTCCTTTATTACATTATTCTAAAGCAATTTTCTATTTGAAACAATCAATTAAATTCTTCTTATACCTTTGTATATGATTAACTATCTTCAATGTCTTGAAATTAAATTATTATCTGATATTCAAATTTAGTCGATTCTACGATATATAGGATTTCCAGAATTATATGTATTCTACATAAATTAAGTCTGTTATCTTGAAATAATCTATTCTAATTAATCTTTTTAAAAGTTCTATTACTTGTATTTTCATATATATTTGATATTTAATGAATTTCTATTGAAATACTTAATATCCCTTTCCAACGATTACTGACATTTTATGTTTTTGACATTCTATAAGAATTTCTAATATATTATTGATTTTAGAAGTTGATTTTGAATATTTAGAATTAATACATTTACATTAATCTTCTTTGTAAACCAGTTTTACATATTTAAATTCACATTAAGTGAAATTTCAATAACATCATTACATTAATTAACAACTTTCACAATTATTTCTTTTTGTATGTTCAAATCTCATATCATCGATTAGGTATTATTATTTTTATTTATAATCATCTATCATTTTCTAATATCTGCTTAAGTTTATTGAAGTTTTTCCTTTCCTTGATCAATTCTCTTTTTATATTATACCACATACTTCTATATTAATATTGCAAATAAAGAAACCATATATATGAATATATATATATATATATATATATATATATACACCGTTAATGATATCGAAACGAACCAAACGGTTCAGCAAATGGGAGGTTAGATTGCATTTCGTAAAATTATTTTGCCCTTTACAGGGTGTACCATTTTAACGTTGCAAATTTTGAGATACTTTTTTTAAATAGCACTCTATATATTTTTACACATATTTGAATTTGTCCTTTATTGATATTTATAAATTCGTTAAGTTTTTGCAAATCGCTCCAGCCGTTCAGAAGTTATTTAATTTTTTCTGAAAATTAATGCCTTTGCAGGCATTTTTTAAAAAAATCGCAGAGCACTTGGTTTTTTGAATATCAAGTTGTTATTTGGGTTGTGTCCAAGTAATTGTTCTGGGTATCTTTTGACGGAGAGATAATTTAATTTAATTGTGGCATTACCTTACTGTGACACATTGATTTTGGTACACTTTGAAAGGCCATATCTTGATTTTTTTCAAATGGCACTCTATTTATTTGATTACTTAGTTCCATTGAATATGTCATTCTTCATCTTTTCTATATTCATGTTTTTTTCCAAAAGTTGATGGTTTAGAAGATAATTCACATTTTCAAAAAAATCAACACATTTTTTCATCTTTTAAACGAGTGACATGAAAAACAATAAATTCTGATAACAGACGTCAACGTAACTGCTGCGGGCGTCAATTTCAAAGTTTGATGAGAAATTATTGAAAACAAATTATAGAAGCTTAGTACAGGGTGTCCCATTTTGGGTACTTTTGAATGGTATCTCCGTTATTTTTGAAGATAGAGGGTTGCGGTTTTCGCGACACTGTGCTACTTTTTCGAAAAACTGAAGATGCCGTCAACATAATTTTAATAACTCTTTTCGTTTTTAAGATACAGGGCATTTTTGAAAATGTTGCATTTTGGGATCCTCGTCGTATCGCCGTTATCCTTCATCTTATCGAACAGGTAATATAATATTCTTATAGATTTTTTTCCGTAGAATGCAGTGGTGTAGATAATTTTTGTTACATGTTTACTATTTTTGAGTTATAAAGCAAACTTATGTTTTTTTAAATGGAATACCCTGTATATTTATAGACTATAAAATTTGTCTTTTTTTAACCTTTTCAAAAATATATGATAGTATAAACTTTTTCACAATCACAAAAATCATTATTATGTTACCTTTTAATATTTATCCCCCTTTTATTATTATATTTGCAAATATATTTTATAGTCAAATTGGCCAATATAAATTGTTATAAAAACTCACGAATTTTGATTTCACTTATGGTTATTCTATCTCCAATATCGGTCCAATAAATTCTTTCTTCTTCTTTACTCTGCCTTTAATCTTCTTTCTGCAACTCTCTGCTATTCCTTTTTAACTTCACTAAATTTCTGTTGTATTATAAACTCATAACAAGTTTTCACAATTTCGACACTTAAATTAACATTTTCTTCACAAACAGGTATTATTTACTTCCATATATTTCTTATATCGATGATTTATTACAATTTTATAACTTTCAGCTTCTATTTACTTTATGTTTTCTCCTGTACACTATGGAGGAATTAAAACAATTGAATGAGATATCAACCAATAATGATTCTCCGTTGAAGATAATTTTGGAACTAACTCAGGGAGTGTGATGTACTTCCCTTTATAAACTCTGTTATTCTCAAAAATCATATCACCTGAGTGGCATTATTCTAGAATATTCTGATTTCCTTTTTGTGATTTTAATCATATTTTAAATATTATAATAACAGGTAATGTAAATATTTTTATATCATTCAATTTAATTAAATATACAATAATTTTGGAAATTGATTTTTTTAATAATAACAGTCTCTTTTTAATAATTTAAAATTTTTCAAACTCATTACTTTAACTTGATTATTTAAAAATATTCAATGACATTTGTTTAGTTTTTTAATAAATTTGGAATAAAAACATATTTCTAGACTTAAATAATTTAGTTAATCTCAACTACATAATATTCTGATCATTTTGTACTAAAAATTTCAATATTCTATTCATTAATCAAGTTATTATTTATTCTTGAAAAATTTGACATTTCTATGTAAATAATTTTATATTCTAACTTGAAATTCTCCTTTATTACATTATTCTAAAGCAATTTTCTATTTGAAACAATTAATTAAATTTTTCTAATACCTTTATATATGATTAACTATCTTCAATGTCTTGAAATTAAATTATTATCTGATATTCAAATTTAGTCGATTCTACGATATATAGGATTTCCAGAATTATTTGTATTCTACATAAATTAAGTCTGTTATCTTGAAATAATCTATTCTAATTAATCTTTTTAAAAGTTCTATTACTTGTATTTTCATATATATTTGATATTTAATGAATTTCTATTGAAATACTTAATATCTCTTTCCAACGATTACTGACATTTTATGTTTTTGACATTCTATAAGAATTTCTAATATATTATTGATTTTAATAGTTGATTTTGAATTTTTATAATTAATACATTTACATTAATCTTCTTTGTAAACCAGTTTTACATATTTAAATTCACATTAATTGAAATTTCAATAACATCATTACATTAATTAACAACTTTCACAATTATTTCTTTTTGTATGTTCAAATCTTATATCATCGATTAGGTATTCATGTTTATTTATAATCATTTATCATTTTCTAATATCTGCTTAAGTTTATTGAAGTTTTTCCTTTCCTTGATCAATTCTCTCTTTATATTATACCATATACTTCTATATTAATATTGCAAATAAAGAAACTATATCAAATCCCCAAAATTTATATTGAACTTATTTAAATTCAATATTTATAATAATTCAATGTTGAATTTTCTTATTTTCTATTATTTATAGTTTAACGATAATATAATTAAATACAACATAACTATAACATGATATTCATAATTTCAAATCATGATTATACATTTTCTCTTTTCAATTATTCCTTTTCATTAATTAATTCATTTTATATTCATATATACTCTCTATATTATACACTCCTTTTTTTTCCTGTATTTATTTCCTTCAATGAATAACTATTTTCTGGATTTGTATTTTCTATTTCATATGGCTTATTGTTTATTCATTCCTTTTGAAGGCCCTTTATAAGAAAATATTCGTTTGTAATGTTAATAAAATATATAATAATTATCTAATATACTTTTTTTTGTGGGTTACCAAATTCTTTAATACCTATATGAAATTTTGATTCGTGATTTTTTTTGTATAGGAATAGTATATTTAATTGATATTTTTCTAACTTGAATTTCTGTCTTTCTTTATAATTGCATTCTACAAATAGATATTTAAAAGCTGTCATTATTTCATTCTGTATTTTTTTATTTCTATATTTCTTTGCACTTCTAGTAAGGAATAGGATTATATTTACTACGTAAATTCATATATATTTATATTTATTATTTTTGGTCTTAGCGATTTCTTATTATCGTTATCTAAGCCATTTTATACCCCTATCATTTTATATTTGTCACCGCTTTCGGTTGACATAATACATTTTTCTTGTTTCCATCTTTGGTAGACATAATACCTATTTTCTTTGTCTCCACTTTCGGTAGACTTATTTATACCTATTTTATTTATATTTATATATATCATTATACCTTACATATTTCCTCCCCATCCTTACTTTCGTTCCTATAACCTGTCTATAGTCTCTACATTTTCACTTTGCTTTATATATATATACTATTGGTTATATATATTTGTTTGCTTCTATGTTCTCATAATATTTTATTATTTTTGTTTGCATTGATATACTATAACTTATTAAATTAACTATTATTGATCTTACTTTGTTTCATATATACTCACAAAATTTGATTTTTAAATTTTGACTATTCACTTATCTGATTCATAATTATTTATTCAATATTAAATTTATAACTATTTACTCCATTTTCATGTCATGTATTCTTTTTCATTCATTCAATTAACTTTTATTTATAATAAACTATTTACAATTTTAACTATCTATTCCAACTTTCCTACTCTTTCAATAAAAGGTGGCATTCCTAATTTTATTTCACTTTCTATCCTGTTCTTTTAATTTCTATTGTTATGGTCGAATTTTTGTCTATCTTTATTACTATCATTATATTTATCCTGATTTTTATATTTATTTTGTCTTAATTCATTTTCTAATTCTATTGAATATTCTAAAAATTTATCTAATGTGTTTAATTTATTATACATTGTATACTGTCTAATTTCATTATTATAATGTCTACTAATACATTTTATTATATTTTCCTGTGGAATTATTGGGTCTAGATGTTTTACTATGTTATATAATTTAATAGCATAATCTGTTAAATTCAAACTAATATTGTAATTAAATTTCCCCACATATAAATCTTGTCTATATTTATTCTGTTAAGATTCTCCCGAAAAATTTTTTATAAAATTATTTTAAAAATCTATGTACTCCTTAAATTCATCCTCTAAACTATAAAACCTACCTGTGCATATCCATCTAAATATAATTTAATTATTTCTTTCTGCTCATCCCATTGATTGATATATCTTGATTTATTTTTAATTGTGTTTATAAATGTTTTAGGATGCATATTCCTAATTTTTCCATTGAATTTCGAATTAATATCTATATTCATATTTATTAGATTTTGTGGAATTATTCTTTGAGTTCCTAAATGATTCTTAACTTCTGCTAATTCTTTTTCGTATTTTTCATTTAAATCTTTTATATTCCTATTTAAATTTATTAATTTTTCATTTTCTATATTCATTATTTTATCTTGACATTTATCCACTGATTCCATACATTTTTCTCCCATATAGATCATTAATTCATTCTGTTTTTCAATTTCATTTCTAAATTTACATTCATTCTCTTCTAATTTCTTATCTTGAACTAACAATTTATCATCTATATCATTTGTATATTTTTCTACTTTATCATTTATCAAATTCATTTTTTTATCCATATATTCAAATCTTTGATTCATATTTTCTAATTTATCATTCATAACTTCAAATCTCACATTCATACTTTAATCTTGTTTTTCAAATTTATCATTCATACTCATTTTCATATCTTTTATATTTTGATTCATATTTTTCATTATACTCATTTGCATCTCTTTAAAAAATTCTTTCAATTCGAAATTTTCATCTCTTGATTTATATATTTTTTTCTGTTTCTCTTCTGAATCTATTCTTATAAATATTTCATTTTCTTTTTTAACTTTTTTATTTCTCAACACCATGTTACTAGTGTATGAATTTATTTATTGTTATTATTTAATACAATTCTCAAAACAACTTACTTTTCAAATGCAATTAATATAATTTTTCTTTTTCTGAGGCCCACGTTGTGCGCGACAATTAATATGATTTGCCTCTATTTGTTTATTTATTTAAGAATAAATTATGTTGAGCGCCTTTAAAATTCTTATGCTTTAATTTTGAATATGATTATTTATTTTTAATTTAATTTTGATTTGATTTGACTCTATTCAATTTAATTCTCAGGGAAGGTTCTCTTTTTCAAAAATTGACTCTATTTATTTTATGAAACTTTGACTTTTCTAATTAAAACTTCAATAAATTCAAATATTTAAAATTTTAACAAAATTTATTAACATTATTTATCAACATACAAATTGATTCAATTCTAACAATAACAATAACAATCACAAAAATTTTTATTATGGTACCTTTTAATATTTATCCCCCTTTTAATTATTTTTAATATTTGCAAATATATTTTATTTCACTTATGGTTATTCTATCTTCAATATGGATGGGTCCAATAAATTCTTTCTTCTTCTTTACTCTGCCTTTAATCCTCTTTCTGCAACTCTCTGCTATTCCTTTTTAACTTCACAAACAGGTATTATTTACTTCGATATATTACTTATATCGATGATTTATTACAATTTTATAACTTTCAGCTTCTATTTACTTTATGTTTTCTCCTATACAATATGGAGGAATTAAAACAATGAGATATCAACCAACAATGATTCTTCGTTGAAGATAATTTAGGAACTGACTCAGGGAGTGTGATGTACTTCCCTTTATAAACTCTGTTATTCTCAAAAATCTATCACCTGAGTGGCATTATTCTAGAATATTCTGATTTCCTTTTTGTGATTTTAATCATATTTTAAATATTATAATAACAGGTAATGTAAATATTTTTATATCATTCAATTTAATTAAATATACAATAATTTTGGAAATTGATTTTTTTAATAATAACAGTCTCTTTCTAATAATTTAAAATTTTTCAAACTCATTACTTTAACTTGATTATTTAAAAATATTCAATGACATTTGTTTAGTTTTTTGATAAATTTGGAATAAAAACATATTTCTGGACTTAAATAATTTAGTTAATCTCGACTACATAATATTCTGAACATTTTGTACTAAAATTTCAATATTCTATCCATTAAGTTATTATTTATTCTTGAAAATTTGTCATTTCTATGTAAATAATTTTATATTCTAACTTGAAATTCTCCTTTATTACATTATTCTAAAGCAATTTTCTATTTGAAACAATCAATTAAATTCTTCTTATACCTTTGTATATGATTAACTATCTTCAATGTCTTGAAATTAAATTATTATCTGATATTCAAATTTAGTCGATTCTACGATATATAGGATTTCCAGAATTATATGTATTCTACATAAATTAAGTCTGTTATCTTGGAATAATCTATTCTAATTAATCTTTTTAAAAGTTCTATTACTTGTATTTTCATATATATTTGATATTTAATGAATTTCTATTGAAATACTTAATATCCCTTTCCAACGATTACTGACATTTTATGTTTTTGACATTCTATAAGAATTTCTAATATATTATTGATTTTAGAAGTTGATTTTGAATATTTAGAATTAATACATTTACATTAATCTTCTTTGTAAACCAGTTTTACATATTTAAATTCACATTAAGTGAAATTTCAATAACATCATTACATTAATTAACAACTTTCACAGTTATTTCTTTTTGTATGTTCAAATCTTATATCATCGATTAGGTATTATTATTTTTATTTATAATCATCTATCTTTTTCTAATATCTGCTTAAGTTTATTGATGTTTTTCCTTTCCTTGATCAATTCTCTTTTTATATTATACCACATACTTCTATATTAATATTGCAAATAAAGAAACCATATATATGAATATATATATATATATATATATATATATACATATATATATATATATATATATATATATATATATATATATATATATATATATATATATATATAAATATTATATATATATATATATATATATATATTTATATATATATATATGAAATATATATATATATATATATATATATATATAATATATATATATATATATATATATATATATAGGTATATATAATATATATATATATATATATATATATATATATATATATATATATATATATACCGGGTGTCCACGGAAGGTGGCTCGCCCCTATAACTTTTTTGTTTACGGAGATAATGAAATGAAATTTAGAGAATTTGTTGAATGCATAAAGCTGCATTTTTTGACAAGTAACTCAACTTCATGCAACTTCCGGTTTCACCGGAAGTGACATAAACTTTCGGTTTTTAAATGGGACACCTGGTATATTTTCTGTTTTTATGTCTTCATATGGCAATTAGAATGCAACCATGTATCATTTGTTACTTTCTGTAAACGTTATTTCATTTGTTTTTTCGAAAGAAATATTTATTCTAGAGGGCTATAGATACGTTTACCACCCTGGGACGTAGATTTGTGGGCGTGGCTTCGGACTTATTTTGTTTCAGTTGTGTTGGTCACAGGCTACTCGATGATTTCAAATGTTATTTTAATATCAATAAGATTCTTCATTTGAAGAAAGTTCTAAGGTTATGGGATTTCAGGTTTTTATTGAAAGTTTTCTTTCAGCCTAATACCTAGAGTGAGGTATCAAATTAATCGTAATGAAATTATCTTTTTTTTAAACCCGACGAGCCACCATGTTGCCATTTGAAAAAAAATAGTAATAATAGTTTTAAAATTAAAAGTCACATAGCTGAACCATTTTGATCGAAACAGTGAAGTTGTATTTTAATAAACATTTTAGGACCGATATTAGTTATTTCAACGCATCCATAGCCCTCTAGAATACAAATTTATTTAGAAAATAAATAAAAAAAGGTTACAAAAAGTAACAAATGATACATGGTTGTATTTTAAATGTCATATGGAGACAAAAAAACTTAAAATATACCAGGTGTCCCATTTGAAAATTTAAAGTTTATGTCATTTCCGGTGAAACTGGAAAATGCATGAAGTTAAGTTACTTGTCATAAAATGCAGTTTCATGCATTAAACAGATCCTCTAAATTTCATTTTATTATCTCCGAAAACAAAAAAGTTATAGGGGCGAGCCACCTTCCGTGGACATATATATATATATATATATATATATATATATATATATATATATATATATATATATATATATATATATATATATATATATATATATATATATATATATATATATATTTACTATATATATATATATATATATATATATATATATATATATATATATATATATATATATATATATATATATATAGATATATATATATATATATATATATTTATATATATATATATATATATATATATATAATATCAATATTTCACAAGTGCGGTATGATACACACTTTCAACAATACCAGACAATATGAAACAACGTATCTAAATGTAAGCCCGCGTATATTCCCAAATTTCGCTAAAGGTTTTATGAGAAGGGTACTGTTTTGTTTGAGAGCCTAATACTTTACCTGTATTCAAGAGTTAATTTATTAGATCACCATACGACAAATAATAATAAATAGAGTCTTATGGTCGCCATTTTGATCTTTTGATATGAAATATTGCTTGTTTCATATTTATAATTTTTTTTCCTTCATAATTTGAACTAGTACATAACATTTGAAATATTGGAAAATAAACGCATGTATTATTATCTTGATGTTTATTTCAATGAATTCTGATTTCTTAAAACGCCATAGACGACTTGATAAATTATAAATTTTTTAAAATCAGTTTGCAAGATGAAAATGTGCATTTTATTCGAAAACGTGAAGAGATATCGGTTGGAATGTATTTAGGTATTAGACAATTAAATTTTACATCTGTTGGTGACATGAAATACATAAAATACAAGGTGTCCCATTTAAGTTAAACAAGTAAGTGCCGTTTGAAGGTTGCAATTATTTTACCTTTATTTCGACACACCAAGTCTAAGTTAATCAATATTTCACAAGTGCGACATTAAGTTTGTTTCAGTAAGTAGGCCTTATCATTAATTTGGTTTAAAACAAGAAAACACCAGTTGAGAGTTTAAGCGTTGAAACTGATACCTGCTCATTTTCACAAAATACGAGATATTTCAAGAATCTTAAGGTTAAGATGCATCAAACCTTGATAAAACTGATATTTGTTTTCATCGTAAAATCCAAAAAAGAAATAATATACAGGGTATTCTATTCAAAAAATACCAACTTTTATTATTTTCGTGTTTTTGGCACACCCTGTACAACATGAAGATATTTTCATAATGTAGTCCTGCTGGGTCCCTATCCATCCTAAAAAAAAACTTTTATAAAATCAAATACTCTAGGCATACATAATTCCTAGTGTCAAATAACGAGAATAACCCTGTATATATATATATATATATATATATATATATATATATATATATATATATATATATATATATATATATAAATATATATATATATATATATATATATATATATATATATATATATATATATATATATATATATATATACAGGGACATACATAAGGTTGAATTCAAACCTTAGTATAAAAATTCTTTGATCTCATTGGCTTTATTCAATCGACTTTATTTCAATTCCGGCCATTCCGGAAGTTTTAATGTGGTATACGAAAATTCAATATTTACGAGAAGAAATATCATTTTCTCGAAAAGAAGTAGAAGGTGAAAAAATGTTTTGGTGGTTTGTAATAAATACTTTAAAGATTGTAAACATATTAAAAAGATTGTATGTTATGTGATGTGCATAATGTGCTGTTGTCCACGAAAATAATTCTCGCATATTTGTTTTTGTCACCTTCGAGAGACACTTTCCAAATTATATATAATATAAGTTATTTTACACGACAGGGGTTTGTCGTGCCCTGTATATATAAATATATGAAGAGCAGATGAGAAAAAGTAATGTTTCTCCACGAATATATATATATATATATATATATATATATATATATATATATATATATATATTTGAATTGTGTTGTCTATAAACTTTTTTCAACTCTTTAATAATTATTAGCAATAACAGGCTTGGTGAATCTCAAAAAAACTCGATTTTATTAAAAAGTTTACGTTTCGCCACGACATTCGTGGCTTTTTTAAAAGTTTCGAAAAAGCCACGAATGTCGTGGCGAGTTTTTTTGAGATTCACCAACCCTGTTATTGCTAATTTGTTTGTATTTTATTGAAATTCCCGGAATTCAATTGCCAAACCTCATATAATATATATATATATATATATATATATATATATATATATATATATATATATATATATATATATATATATATATATATATACATATGAATATTCAACCTATTTTCTGTTTATTATTTACAATTATTGTGAAAAGATTTATCTTCCTTTTATGTTTTCAGGCAGCTACAAGGTTTCCTACCTTATCTACTTATGTGACAATACAGTCCTTATTGAATCCTGTAATGAAACTTCTAAGAACGGACGATGAAGATTTAATGTCTATGCCTTCGTATATTGCGATGGAAACTGAAATGGGGGTTGATTTTTCAATTCCTTCTTTACGTACTGGTGTCTACTTCAGAGGGAAAGAATATATCGGGTTTATTATTCACAGGCAATTCGTGGACGTATGTTTTGCTGATAGAGTGCTCTTAAAACAATTCCCTCTCAGTAATGGTAAGGTAAGTAAAGTCTGAGAAACCCTATTTCTAGTAGTGGAAAGATGAGTAAATTTCGAAAAATCATATTAATGTAGAATACATCATCAAGTAATATTCCATCATTTACTTGATTTGATAATGAGTTACTAACCTATTTTGTTTACGACTTAAGTGATTGTCCATTAAACAGTTCTCAATATAATTCAGTGAAAATAATGCTAAAAAAAATAATTATATATATATATATATATATATATATATATATATATATTTTTCGAATTGTTGTAGCCTGTGAACTATTTCTAATCTTTTGATAATTATTAGCAATAACAGGCTGGTTGAATCTCAAAAAACTCGATTTTATTAAAAAGTTGACGTTTCGCCACGACATTCGTGGCTTTATCAAAACTATTGAAAAAATTGAAATTTCTTTGACATTTATTGATTTGAAAAAATTTGAATAGAAAAAGACTACTATGTCTCACTAAAATTTTTTTCTGCTGTGGCCGTTCTTTCTTATTTATTACGTGCTATTCAGTCCAATATTAACATTCAAGTCTGTTATTATTAGATGGTAAGGGAAACCACAGAAACCTTTACCCACGTAATGTTCGAAATAGGTTCAAATTATTTTGATTTTGAAAAGTCAAAGAATAGGGTACTATTTATCTTGTTTTCAAAAATTTTTCATTGCGGCTGTGGCCGTCTTCAGTTATTAATTACGTGCTATCTAGTCCAATATCAACAGACTATAATGTACAAAATAGGTTTAAAATATTTGATTGTTGTCTCTAAATAGTATATTACACACCGAGGTGGGAAGTGATTCATTCCTGTCGTGAGATTAGTTAGTTAACCGAGACGCAAAGCGTCGAGGTTAACTATAATCTCGAGACAGGAATGAAACTTCCTACCGAGGTTTGTATACTATTTTATTTACAACCATCATATTTCGATCAAAATTAATAAATTTCTGTTTCGTTCTGAACATACCTAAAATATTACATTTAACGACAAATTACTAAGAACGCGGAATAATTAAGTAGATATATTGTTACCGTGACTACTGTGTATACAATTGTCACCAATATAAATAAATGTCAGATAAAGTCGGATATTAAATTCGCGAATAATAAATTGAAAAACATGCCGACGAAAAATTTATGGATTGTACTACACCAGAAGTACGACAGGCTGCTCATGCAGCAGTCCAGGGCTTGGTGCCAGAGAAAAGTGAGCATCGGTATCTAAAAGCCATTGCATTATATAGGAAGTGGTGCGAAGAAAAAAAGGTTAAAAATATTGGTTCCGAAAGTGTACTCCTGGCATATTTTGGAGAACATAATAGACTAAAGGTATACGCGCACTTATCGGAAGCGTCGCGAACGGAAGCGTCGCGAAGATTCTTCGCCCAAGAAGTTTACATTAGTTTCAATGGCAGCCCGCGCACTACGGCGTGGCGAACCGAAGAGGCGCGTCAGTCGACGCGCGAATTCTCTTCGGACCAACTAGGAGTCATTTCTCTTAACGCTTCGCCTCAGTGCGCGGTCACAGGCGTCGAGAAGATTCAAATATTCGTTGATTCTTATCTCATATTGCAGTCTGTAGCAGTATTTGGTAGGAAGTGGTGCTAAATTTGTTGGCAAATATTCTTCTTTTTCAGTATCTAGCCGTGCAGAGACATTAATTAAAGGTAATTTAAATATTTTTTGATATTGATTTGTAAAAAATTGGTTTTCAGATTGAAATTTAAAATGGGTGCTCATCGTATCTCACTAGACAACGTACTGCATTCGTTCAAATTTCAAATGCATAAATAAATAAAATTCTCGCCGAGCCGTTCGAGAAGTGACGCGACGCTTCGGCCAAGTGCGCGGACATCAGCTAAATGACTCTTCGTCTCGCAACGCTTCCGTTCGCGACGCTTCCGATAAGTGCGCGTAAACCTTAAAGAAGCCGTCTACTTTGTGGACAATGTACAGTATGATACGAACGATGCTAGAAATTGAAGAAAATAACTGATATTTTCAAACATGGGAAACTGCTAGCCTTTCTAAAACGACAAAATGTGGGCTTCAGGCCCAAAATGAGGGCGGGAAATGAGGGTGGGAAATGAGGGCGGGAAGTGAGGGCGGGAAGTAGAGGTGTGTAATGTGACACTTCCCAACCTTCAATGACGTTTGTAATGACAGCATTACATATATGGTTGTAAATAAAAGACATTACTTGTAATTTTGGAGATCACATGTTCTAAACTATATTTTCTTTTCAGAAAAATTGAAAATTCTAGATGTTTAGATTTTGTTTAGATGAGTTGTTGTGGTTAGAGTTTGTTTGTTTTGATTTATGTTGTTTCTTCGAAAAATTAAAGAATTAAATCTGCGTTTATTGAACTCAAATGTTTGATATCTGTTCTATCATTTAGGACTTTATTTAAATTTTTTTGAATATGTAACATTTCTAAAATTTCTCTGCGTTTTCGTTTTTTTTCTATTTCTAAAATTTTCGTGCTATTAAAATTGAAAGTATGATTCTCATTGTTTTTATGTTTTATTAGTGCTGTGGTTTGTGTGCTTTTAGTCTTTCTTCTAAATTTTGAAAAGTTTGTCCTATATATGATTTATTACAATTATTACAGGGTATACTATAAACAACATGAGATTTTTGCAGAAGAGGTGTTTTACTTTTTAATTTAGAATATATTTGTTTTATTTGATTTTGTGCGGTGTGGGCTACTTTAATATCGTGTGGATTTAAAATTTGTGAAATTTTATTACTTAAATCAGGAATATATGGGAGAGGAATATATTTTTTGTTAATATTTTCTTTTTTTGATGTTTCTAATGTGTTGTAAAGTTTATGAATTCTATTTTTAGTGATTTTCTGTATAAGTTTTATTGGGTAATCGTTTTTCATGAGTAATTTATAGACATCTTGTAATGTTTCATGTCTGTGTGTAGGTGAAGTAAGTTTAAGTGCTTTGTCTATATATCCGATTATTAAACTCTTTTTTTGTGACAAATGATGTGTACTGTTGTAGTTCAATGTTCTTTGTGAAAAAATTTCTTTTCTATGCCATTTGTGATAATTTCATTGTTTTTGTGTATGAGAGTAATATCAAGAAAATTTAATGTATTGTTCGTTTCTTTTTCAAGAGTAAATTGTAATTTTCTATTAAAGTCGTTGAATTTTTTGAGAATATCATCAATAAAATCTTCTGATGTTATTATAAGGCAATCATCAACATACCTTTTGAAAGTTATAATTCGTTCATTCGAATTATTCAATACATTTTCTTCTAAATATTCTAAAACTAATTGAGCTATAACACTGGAAATAGGACTTCCCATTGCTACACCATCAATTTGTTGGTAGAAGTTATTTTCATATTGAAAATAGTTTGTAACCAAGTGCAAATTGAATTGCTTCTATAAAATCGGTTTTAGGAATATTTGTATAATTTTTGATAATATTCCATTTGTCATTAATTATTATTGGAACAAAAGAATTTGGAATATTGGTATGAAGAGAAACAACATCTAATGAGAAAACTTTGTAATTGTTAGGTATTTTCAAAGTTTTAAGATGGTCTACTAGATCGAGAGAATTTTTGATATAATAAAGATTTTGATTTACTATATTTTTTAATATTGAATAAAGAAATTTAGAAAGATTACATAGGGGTGATTGAATATAAGAGATTATAGGTCTTAATGGTATGTTTTCTTTATATATTTTAGGCAGACCATAAAATTTAGGTGAAAGGCTGTTGTGTCGAATTAATTCTTTTGATGTTTGTGGAGAAATGAAATATTTTTGTTGCCATGTTTTAAACAATTTATTACTCTCATTTTGCAGAGTTTTAGTTAAAACTTTTTTAATTTGTTTATATGTAGATGAATCACTAAGCATTGCAGTAATTTTTTGTTTGTATTATTAGTTTCTAGTATAACTGTTTTGTTTCCTTTGTCTGATTTAGTTATTGTTAGTTGTGGATTAGATTTGATGAATTGTTTGGTTTGATATAAGTTTTTGATAGTTTGTGTATTATGTAATGTTTGTTTTTCATTTTTGTATTTATTGTGGTGAGTTTTTATAGTTTGTGCTACTTTTTGTCTAATGGAATTTTGATTTTCAGGACATAAATTTGAAATACCTTTTTCTATGTTAGCTATAATATTATTAATTGGTATTTGTTTGATATTATTAATTTGTTTAGAGTGTTTGGGGTCTAAATTTAATGTTTCTTCGACGAAAAAAGGTAAAACAGTGGTAGTGGTATTTATTACACTATTTTCATGTGATGTTGCTTCTACTATTGTTTGTGGTGATTGGTTAGATAATAGTTTGTTTAATTTTTTGATGTGTCTATTCTTATTGATTTTATCAAACGTTGTTCTAGATTGTGAGTACCTTTTCAGAAGATTTGAAATTCTAAATAAAAATTTCATTAAAAAACCCTAAATTTAATAATTACCGACACTGTTAAAAATATCAACATTTTAACGAAACAAATAAATACTGTAAGAAACACATTACAACAAATACTTCCAAATGAAATTTTACTTAATTTTTTACATGAAGAAATTAAAAACAATAACCTCAGTAAAATCAATAAGAATAGACACATCAAAAAATTAAACAAACTAGTATCTAACCAATCACCACAAACAATAGTAGAAGCAACATCACATGAAAATAGTGTAAAAAATACCACTACCACTGTTTTACCTTTTTTCGTCGAAGAAACATTAAATTTAGACCCCAAACACTCTAAAGAAATTAATAATATCAAACAAATACCAATTAATAATATTATAGCTAACATAGAAAAAGGTATTTCAAATTTATGTCCTGAAAATCAAAATTCCATTAGACAAAAAGTAGCACAAACTATAAAAACTCACCACAATAAATACAAAAATGAAAAACAAACATTACATAATACACCAAAACTATCAAAAAACGTTTATATCAAACCAAACAATTCATCAAATCTAATCCACAACTAACAATAACTAAAATCAGACAAAGCGAAACAAAACAGTTATACTAGAAACTAATACATACAAACACAAATTACTGCAATGCTTA
>JARQZK010000799.1:330000-408327 GCA_030704885.1 Cynegetis impunctata | reverse complement strand
CACTCTTCAAACTGGAAATAGTTGTTATTCAGAATGAACGATATTGTTTCATTGTATTCTTTTTCTGGAATGTCCGTATGTTCTTTTAGGTCGTTCCATCGTTCTTTTAGTGTTGTCTGTACTAATTCTCCTGGTATGTTTGTGTATAATGAAATAACGTCTAGTGAGTACAGTTTGTCTTCGTTGTTCGTTCTCATTTGGTCTAATTGTTCTTTCGGCTGTAACGAGTTTTTTATATAATATTTGTTTTTACTAACTATATTTGACAATATATGTGCTAGGTATTTTGAAAGTTTACACAATGGTGATTGAACGCAAGAGACAATAGGGCGTAGTGGCATTCCTTCTTTGTGTATTTTTGGTAGGCCATAAATTTTCGAGGTTTTACTGTTGTGCGTTGATAAAGTTTTCGCGTCCTTCGTTGATACGTATCCCCTCTCTTGTCATTTTTTAACAATTTTGTTAAAAAATGGCAGAAATTGTTAGAAAAAGAAAACAACAAAATTGTTAAAATATGTACATTGAATGACACTGCCGGACTTGTTTAGTATTGTATTTGCAATTTTTGATTTCTAACTCAACTCTGTAATTCTTTGATGGTGATATTTACATTAAAAAATTGTAAGTTATTATAATTGTGTTTTCAATGTTTATTCTTTTGACATTGTATATTTATATTGTAGAGTCTTGACGAATCATTAACCGAAATATAGACATGATTGACAAATTGGTTATGTATTCACATTAGTTGGCCCTTCTAAATTTTGCCGAGAACTAACATTTTTCCAAATTCAAATATATATATATATATATATATATATATATATATATATATATATATATATATATATATATATATATATATATATAGGGTGTACCAATCTTACGACAAACTTAGGTATATGAGTTATTTTAAAAGATACCAGAAAATGTTATCAACAAAAATAGTAGATGCCTTTAAGGTCCATATTTTGAAATTATCTCGAACTAAACAGAGTGTTGCATAACTTCGTTACAAACTAAACATATGATATTTTAAATGAGCACCCCTGTATATTATACCGAATTCCGATTGCTCACATTTTTTTGAAGCTTTTGATGTAAGGTTATGCTGCGTTATACCTTCAAAAGGTATGGACACGTTTATGTGAAAATCGTAGGTAAATCAACGCTCTGTAGCTTATTGTACGTTGAAGAAGAAAATTTTATTTTGTCGAACAGAGTTTCGTAATATCATGCAATATCTCCGTATTCTATTGAATTTAAATCTTTCTTCATTTTGTAAATAGGGTGGACGGAAACTCGAACCTTTCATTTTCTCTCTTCTCTCAAATGAAACACCCTGTATTTTATAGCACAAATAGCATCTTCTATTATTCAACTTCAATTTTTGTCAAGCATTCCCTATACTATACCTAAAGTTTATGAAAACAGAGTTATATTGTAATGTTTATTGTAATTCACCTATTATGTGAAAGCAATAAACGTTGAATGTAACAAAAAATTCTTAATAATCATAAATTTTAACAAACAATTCATTCAAGTCACCAAAAGTATAATCCTAACCGTAACTTCAAACTAAATGTTCAAAGTGTTCACCGTTAACGTCAATGCAATGCTATGAACCATTAAAATTTTCAGTAAGCTTTGACAAAATATAATTTAGTTTAATATTATGGTTAAGAATAAATTGTTTATTAAAATTTATTATTATTTAGAATTTTTTGTTATATTCAACATTCATTGCTTTCACATAATAAGTTAATAATTATGGTTTACAATAAATATTACAAAATAACTCTGTTTTTATAAACTTTGGGTATAGGGAATGCATGACAAAAATTAAAGCTAAATAATAAAAAATTCTATTTGTGCTATAAAATACAGGGTGTTCCATTTGAGAAGAAAAAAGAAAATGAAAGGTTCTAGTTTCCGTCACCCTGTATACAAAATGAAAAATAATTAAAATTCAATAGACTACGGAGATATTGCATCATATTACGAAACTGTGTTAGGCAGAATAAAATTTTTTGTTTAACATACAATAAGCTACAGAGCGTTGATTTACCTACGCTTTTCACATAAACGTGTCCATACCTCTTGAAGGACTCTATATAACGTAGCAAAACTTTATATCATAAGCTTCAAAAAAATGTGAGCAATCCGAATTCGGTATAATATACAGGGGTTCCCATTTAAAAAGACATATGTTTAGTTTGTGACGGAGTTATGCAACACTCTTTATTCGAGATAATTTCAAAATATGAACCTTAAAGACATCTACTATTTTTGTTAATAACATTTTTTGATATCTCTCAAAATAACCCAAATACCGAAGTTTATCGTAAGATTGGTACACCCTGTATATGTTCTGAAGTATATATAATAATGTGTTAAGTTGTTTCAAAAGGAGAATTATAGTCAACAAAATAATTTTTATAAGGTTCCTATAAAATTTGTTCTTATAAAATTATGCTTAAATTCCGAAATTATAATGCTAATTCACTTCCATAAAAGTCGAAAACTTGCAAAGTAGAAGAAACACTGTCCGAGTAATTAATCCCAACTTAGTGTAGATTGTATCTACCGAATTCAATAGAAAATCGAACTTGTTTGGCCTAATCCCACAACTTCGTGTCAAATAGATAATGTATAATCCAAGTTAAAATATAATTTTATCGTAAATTAAAATGTCAGGCTAAACACTTTCGGTATGATGATTACCTGGGAACTTGATATAATAACATATCAGAACTGATTTATTATTGTAGATATTGTTCCCGATAACGATTGACCATGCTGTGAAGTGAAGCATCTTAGGATCGAATTTATTTTCGTATAAATAATCCACCTTTCCATATAAGATGACCGTAAATTTCATTGAGTGCCCCATCAAATATTCCAAACGCCTGATCAACTTGGCGGGGTTCATAAAGAGAACTACCAAAATTACTAGGTTCAAGTATATCTCCTAGAACAACTTATCATATTATTATTTTCTAAGTGGAAAAAAATTATATGTATCTTGCACTCGTCTGTGGGCCTACTATTTTAGCGATTTAATAATTTGAAACCTGATATCTATTATATAAATTGGAATCTGAAATTTCACTCGCACCGAAAGTCCGCCTTATTTTGAAAATAGCTATAAGTTATTTTCGTTGAAATGTACGATAGTAACCTTCAATATAGCATTCATCTCGAATTGATTAATTCATTAAAGTTTTAATTTAGTGTATGAAATTAGTTTCAGTGAGAATCAATAAAGTCTCTGCTTTGCCATTATTCTCAACAATGATAAAAAAAAAATTCTCTTCTTAATTTAATATAATGTTTGATGAATCTGTAAATTTCTCTTATCAATAAGAATTCCTATTGCATATTTCTTTAATTATTTGAAATGACAAAGAAGCACATTTCCACTATGATATCCAAAACTAGACTTTGTTGATTAGTAAAATCTTAGTTCTCTTAGCCAGTTTCACACAGTTTCGGAAGAGACTCATGACATGAACAATAATTAATCCGATTTGAATATTGAAAAACACCCAAATGGAAAATATCAAGAATTATGATTCTTTTACCCCTACAAAACTGAACTGAGTTAACTGAATAACGATTTAACGTTGAAACTCGAAATGTCAAGAAATATTATCGAAAATCTTAGACATTGTTAACATAAGCTAGTTGATGAAGTAAAGTTGAAGTAAGAGAAAAATGTAACAAGTTACATAATGTTTAATGTTCGCAACTTTTTTCTGATCAATCAAATGCAGAAACATCTTTGATATAATAGAGATAACGAGTAACCAGTAGAGCTGCGTCACTAAGCTCGTAATATCATCCCATTTTCGTTTCTTTTTAAATATCTACAATTTATTAATTCCTCACGTCAATTTGATGGGGCTGAAGAAATTCACGAAGCTTGAATACCTGTGAAAATTCACGAAAGTTATAAATAAAAATGGCGGCAAACCTAGAAAACATAGCACCCATCTAACATAATTATATCGAGTTTACGTACCATTTTTAGCAGTCTTACTGGTTTTGGACTAGCTGTAGCGATATGCAATGCTTGAAAAACCTCAATATCAATTGACACTTCCCTTAAATCAATTAAATGTACGTACCAAGCATCCATCCTCTAACTCAATCAGCAGAAGCTTTGAAAATGCAGAAAACCTAAAAACTTCGAGAAAACATGAAATCTCCACATTAAAATGGCAGCGGCCAAGGCGGAAATGGTTGGAACTACTACAGTATACTTCCCTACTATCAATTTAACAAACAATTCCAACCAGCTAACTCAATCAGGATAAGCTGTGGAGGTGGGCAAAACCAAAAAAATTGCGTAATCCAAGAAATCTTTACATGAAATTGCTGCGGTTCGATAAATAGTTTATAGGTATCATTAAAAAGCACCACCTTAGTATGAACTCAATTCACGTACATCTTTTCAACATTCTAACTCAATTTGTAGTGGTCTTGCGGATGCAAAAGTTTTCCTTTCACGAACATAACCGCTGCTCCCTTATGTCCATGTTTGAAGTTGCCTAAAGTTTGACTGTATATATAAAATTTCGTTGTTCAGCGTAATAAAAATTCCCAGATAACAAATTTCAGCTCATTTAGACTGACCGCTGCAGATGTCAAAATGTACCAGGCATAAATATATACCTATTTGCAGTATATATATATATATATATATATATATATATATATATATATATATATATATATATATATATATATATATATATATATATATATATATATTTATATATATATTATTATTTATATATATATTTATATATATATATATATATATATATAAATATATAAATATATATATATATATATATATATATATATATATATATATATATATTATATATATACATATATCTATGACCCGGCAAACGTTGTTTAAAAAATTATTAAAATGGCTATTAAAAATATGGAGTTTTGATAGAAGGGTGTTAATTTAGAGTTGTATGTATTTTTTTTTTAGCAACATCATGAAAAAATAAAAATAAAAAATGTTATTATATATAATATAAAATTATAAAAATGTTGTGGGGTGGATCACCCTAATCACCTAGGGGTATGAAAAATATATAACGACCTATTCTCAGACCGACTTTTATTATTTTCGATTGCCATCTAGCAACCCTATTGCGGATCTGTAAATAAAATGAAAAAAAATAAAAATCGCGATGGAAAAATAGGGGTTGAGCGTAGAGGGGTGAAATTCAGGGTTGTATGTATTTTTGAATGCTGTATCATAAAAAATGTTGTCTAAGAAATAAACAAAAAATTGAGGGGTGAACCACCCTTAACATTTAGGGGGGACCACCCTTAACATTTAGGGGGATGGAAAATAGATGTCCGATCGCAGACCTAACCGATATGCACACCAAATTTCATGAGAATCGGTAGAGCCATTTCGGAGGAGTTTAGTTACAAACACCGTGACAAGAGAATTCTATATATATATATATATATATATATATATATATATATATATATATATATATATATATATATAAATATATATATATATATATATATATATATATATATATATATATATATATATATATATATATATATATATATATATATATATATATATATATATATAAGTATATATAAAATATATATATATATATATATATATATATATATATATATATATATATATATATATATATATATATATATATATATATAATATAAATATAAATATATATATATATATATATATATATATATATATATATATATATATATATATATATATATATATATATATATATATATATATATAAGTATATATAAATATATATATATATATATATATATATATATATATATTAAATAAGGTTAATGGGTTTTTTGGATCAACAGGCTGTATTAAGTGAAACTACATTTATTCTTGGTCGACGTTTCGGTTCATATCTGAACCTTCTTCAGGACTCGAATAGTTGAGTTTGAAAAAATCTTTTTTGTTTTATTTCTTGGCATAGATTGAGCATGAACAAAAAGGTAACTACTATTGTATAACAAGGATTGAATCTTGAATGACAAACTTCACTTGAGAGGGTACTTCAATTCTTTCAATTCTCACTGTACAAAGGTAACACAATTCCAAATTACAATGTTATGCTACTAGCATAACAAAAAGAGATTTTTTCAAACTCAACTATTCGAGTCCTGAAGAAGGTTCAGATATGAACCGAAACGTCGACCAAGAATAAATGTAGTTTCACTTAATACAGCCTGTTGATCCAAAAAAACCCATTAACCTTATTTAATAAATATATGATTGGAGTTATTTAGTATTGTGTTATATATATATATATATATATATATATATATATATATATATATATATATATATATATATATATATATTTATATATATACAGGGTGAGTCAAGCTGAACGCCTCGGACTCTCGTGGCCAAATGGTATTTTTTTTCGGTAAACGGTCTATGGAAGTATATGAATGTCAATCTGAACTACAATTTAAAAATAATGGCTTTGATACAGGGTGTTTCAAAAGAGCGTGGCATATCAAAGTTTTATTTTTTTAAAAGGAACACCCTGTATTTTCTTGCATTTTTGAATTATTTGAGAAAAAATAAGCTAACTTTGCTAAAGTGTCCCTATCCCTAGCTCTCTCTGTTTATGAAATATTCAACTTTTTCTCAAAATGTAAGGCGGTCAAACAAATTCAATATCATTGCAATTAGCCAAAGCAGGTGTACGAAATTTAAAACACCCACTCAAATCAATTTCAGCTAGTTACTGTAGCATGAGTGAAGAACCAATAGTATACAGTGTGTTTCATACTATCAGGAACACTTACCGTATATTTGAACGTCAATAACTTTGTTATTTAAAATAGAACACCCTATATTTTTCCGCTTGACAAGATGCACCTTCTTATTTCCTTTTGAACCATATAATACATCCCTATACCTAAATGTGATGTTTCAGAAGTTATCGAAGCCTTTTCGAAATCCTATGAATTGTTGACTAACTTTCATCAACCGAGCAAATTGAATTTGAACACTCTTAACAGTTGATTTTCTTTGCAGCATTGTTGTATCAATCCAACTGTATCTACTATTTTTAGGTTAACTGGTTTTTTTTTGAAAATAAAACATTACTTGAAGATTAAAGTTTAAGGTTAAATTAAAAAAATTATGATAAATGTTCGACATGGCCACCATCTACTTAAATGCAGCATCTAATTCTTTTTTTGAATGAGTTTCTGATATTGTTTAACATATTTAGAGTTACGGTTTGGAAAGGCATTTCTAATTCTCACTTTCATAGCATCAGGAGAAGTGGGTGGTGTACTGTATACAATATCCTTGATTTATCCCCAAAAAAAAATCCAAGGGTGTGAGATCGGGCTATCTCGCTGGCCAGTTATAAGGATCACCTCTTCCAATCCATTTATCTGTAAATTTTCTTTCCAGATAATTCCTAACAACACGATTGAAATGTGCCGGAGCACCATCTAATTGTAGCAACATCTTCTGTCTCACATTCAAAGGAATATTTTCCAGAAGTTTCCAAAATTCTGTTTTCATGAATCTTAATAATTTCTTTCCATTCAGATGCCCATCGAAGAAATAAGGGCCAATTATGGTGTCTCCTATGAATCCACCGAATGAGTTAACACTCCACCGCTTCTGGCGATCGACGGTTCAAAATAAATGTTTGTTTTCGGTGTCATAATAATGAAAGTTATGTCGATTAATCAGACCATTGTAATGAAAGGTTGATTCATCTGTGAATAAAATATGTTCAAAAAAGTTCATCTTTTCGCCAACTCGTTCAAGATACCATAAACAGAAATCTAGCCTACGTTCAAAGTCCCTTCCAGAGGCCTCGGTAGACCAGCGGTAAGGTGAACTGCCTTATACCGTTTGTAAACCGAGGATTGTGGGTTCGAGTCCCACCTCGCTCTTGGGTGTTGTATATGTCCGGAATTCAGTGGTTATTAAAATTAAAAAATGTTGGGTAATGTACACAGATTACAAGCCCATTGGCCGTTCGGAACCGGCGTTAAACTGTAGGTCCCTCGAGTTAAAAAAAAAAAAGTCCCTTCCATACAGCTGTTGATGCAGCTGAATGTGATATGGATGATATTTATGTTTTCTAATAATTGTGCTTACACTCGATTGAGTTATACCTGTTGCATTAGCAATGGCTCTAGTACTAGTATTGGGATCTTCAATCACAGATTGCAAAACTTCGAAATTGTGTTCCTGATTACCAGTAACTGGTTTCGATATCTCTCAAACAGTGTTATCGATACTACCTGATCTTCGAAATCTGTCTAACAATCTCTGAAATACATTTTTGCCAGGATGCTCTTTATCTGGATACTTCTGTGCATAAACCCTCGACGCTAATAAGCAATTTTCATAACACTCCAATGGTTAAAATCATGTTAATTCTTTCTTCAAGTGTGAAACTTTCCATTTTACTTCTCAGCAGGACGAATTCAACACAAACTCATGACAGAATATCGCTATTTGACAGGAGCCTGCTTAGAACAACAACTAAACAGGGTTTAATGTATTACTCAAGTATATGACATCAGACTACTAGATGAAATAATGTTAATTCAAAAATTTCATAGGATTTCGAAAAAGGTTCGATAATTTCTGAAACATCACATTTAGGTATAGGAATGACGTTCAAATATACGGTAAGTGTTCCTTATAGTATGAAACACACTGTATACTATTGGTTCTTCACTCATGCTACAGTGACTAGCTGAAATTGATTTGAGTGGGTGTTTTGAATTTCGTATACCTGCTTTGGCTAATTTCAATGATATTGAATTTTTTGACCGCCTTACATTTTGAGAAAAAGTTGAATATCTCATAAACAGAGAGATTTAGGGATAGGGACACTTTAGCAAAGTTAGCTTATTTTTTCTCAAGTAATTCAAAAATGCAAGAAAATACAGATATTTAACAGAATATAACTTTCATATGTCACGCTCTTTTGAAACATCCTGTATGAAAGTCATTATTTTTAAATTGTAGTTCAGATTGACATGCATATACTTCCATAGACCGTTTACCGAAAAAAATACCATTTGGCCACGAGAGTCCGAGGCGTTCAGCTTGACTCGCCCTGTATATATTATATATATATATATATATATATATATATATATATATATATATATATATATATATATATATATATATATATATATTTATATATATATATTATTTATATATATATTTATTTATATATATATATATATATTTATATATATTTATATATATTTTTTATATATATATATATATATATATATATATATATATATATTTATATTATGTGTGTGTGTGACATATCAGACAAAAATTTTAAAAGATCCTGGTGAAATAGATATAAAATGGATTTAGAAATCACTTCAGTAATAGTCTATTATTTTCTGGGAAAATACGATTGAAAATGTTATAGTTATACCCATTATTTTCTAAGAACGTAATTGGGACGAAATTATTACTATTTTTGATATCACATTGATGATAAACCTCTTTCTTTTTCAGATTCATTCAGAAACACCGAAAACGCCGTCTAAATTCTACTGCAAACGGCTGCATAGGACTTTATAAAAGAATTCATCTCTGTAATCCAGAGGTAAGTTTTAAATTTAGTCAAAAGTTGAATTGTTTTGTATTAACATACTATATATATATATATATATATATATATATATATATATATATATATATATATTATATATATATATATATATATATATTTAATTAATTAATAAAATCAATTCAATATTTATAACTCTTCAGTGTTATGTTATTCTACATAGGTTTGTTTTGAATTAAATTAAATCAAAAATGCTTCTTCATCAAAATTAACGGTACATGTATATATCAATAACTAAGTGGCAGTGACAGAGCAAATATGTAGTCTTAAGATATTCTCAACGTCGACAGTGATTGTAAAAATTAATAAATAACTGCTATTCAGCATAATGAAGAATTTTGTATAGAAATCAAATAACATATCTTAGTATTATAATTATAATAACCAACGCTTATAATAACTCATATATGTTCATTTATTTAGATATTCATTAAATACTCATAAGGTGAAAGATTGTAGCAGATTAATTCATCATTTACAAACCAATCTTGATAACATATAATGAAGGCCTGAGGCTGAAATGCCTTAGTGACAATTTATATTTATATTATCTGTGTGTTAAGATTTCCAAGACTATATGTATGTCAGTAACTCATTTTGCACTATTTCTTCGATATTTCATTATATTGTGAAAGATCAGCATTCCAATGCTTTCTCATTTGAACAGTTTTTCCTTACATTATTCAATTTAATTGTTATCAATTGCTAGTAGCACTATAATCATTAAACAAACTTTTTTTTGAATTCATGAGGCCGCTACTTATTTCAAAGTCATAACAATATTATTGGAAAAACACATGCTTGGTTTTAACGATTACTTTAATTGAATCAATGACACGCCGTTTTACCATACGGTGATTTTATGAGATAGAATTCTGTTTTATCTGATGTGTTTTCAGAAAATGTTTTTTGATAATATGATTTCACATCTTCTTGGAAAGTTTACATCTCCAATTATATTAAATTATTTTTCTTAATCATATTATTTTTTTTATTCGTGATTAACATTAAAACATGCAACTGTACATATATATCTATATATATATATATATTAATATATATATATATATATATATATATATATATATATATATATATATATATATATGCAGTTGCATTTTTTAATGTTAATCACGAATGAAAAAATTAATATGATTAAGAAACATAATTAGGTGTTTTATGTTCCTATGATAAGGAATTGTACTTTTAAATTGTAGATAATAATTTAATGTTAAATTTTTCATATAATTAGAACAGAAAACATTTCAAATGAAAGTTTACTCCTGTCAATTTACTTATCTATCGCATTATCCTAAATAATTAAACGAATGCTCTCTTCTCTCAACTCTATGAACATTATGGGTGGGCCTACCCAGAAAATTACTGCTTTTATATCTCTTGAAAAAGATGTTCATACTAATTGTGCCTCCTTAATTGTGTCAACGTCAAACCGACTATTATAAATTATGTCTATATATAGTGTTATATCAAGTTAATTTTTTATTGTGTTAATTATATATTTCTTAATTTCCAGGAATGCCCATTCGGTACGAGAGATGTCAGGAGTGAGCAATGTTCATTTTATAATATGAGAAAGTATAAGGGGAAGTCATACGTCTGGGAACCCTTTTTAGGTTTGTTGAGTGATGTAGATTATTGCATATTTATTAAATTACAGCATATATAGAAAAACGGATGCATATGCTCTACTACTGATGAAGATGAGTAACATATATGTTTATTCTACTCATAAGAATGTAATGAAAAATACATTAACCCACACAACAGAACGAACTCCAAAAACTTGAATGCATTATACAACAATTCCGTAAACACTAATAGAAGCATACACATACATGCCATAAATTATAATCTTACTGCCGCATGGCGCCAACAACACCTATTATAGGAATTGTTGACGGCGCATGGAATGACAATGACATGACAATAGAAAATGGAACTAACTATTTCAAATAAAGTATGTTTTCATATAAATTCTTTCAAACGAGAATGGAAATAAAAGTATGATTTCATAAGAATTCGTTTGATTGAAAATTAAATTTTTGAACAAAATTTTTTGAACTATGATCTATTTTTAGCAACACAAGTCCTCTGAACAAAAAAAAAATTGATGACGGTTTGTTTCCAAAAGTAAATTTATCGAAATATTTAAGGCCAAACGAATTTTGGTATAGGTACTTGTATGTATATTCATATATTATATATATATATATATATATATATATATATATATATATATACATATATATATATATATATATATATATATATATATATATATATATATATATATATATATATATATATATACTGGGTCCCACAATAAAATGGCGTTATCAATTTCTCGGAAAATAAAAAAAATTCGGCAATTTGGCTAATTACTAATTACTACTGTTGATTCAAATATTTTCAAGATTGTGGCACTTCTGCTTTCACCGAAAGTTGATGTCAACTTGCTTATTTTAAATTGGACTCTATATATTTTTTCATTTTGAGATTCCACTTTTCTTGACACATTGTACAATGTCCTATACCTAAGTTTAACACTTATCGGCATAATTGGAATTCTATGTAAGAAATGACAATTGTATAACTATGAATTTATCCTACATGCAAGTCTTTATTGTTGAATTAGGATTAATTTTGTAAAAATTGGGATCTTCTTTGGACGATGTTATTTCATTAACGAAAGCTTGTTAAAAATCATTCTTACAACGTTGTAATATCTATTCAAAAAGTTTGCATTTTTCAAAATATTATTATCTACGGAGAATGCAACAAAGATTTATCAAGAACATGCAAGATATTTGCTGTTAGATATTCAGATGAATAGAAATCTTCACGGATAAGTGTTAAACGAAATGAAGAAATTTCAAAAACTAAGGCAGCGTGCTTTCGATTGGCCCCCTCGTTCTCCTAATTTGACTGTCTTGGATCACTTAATATAGGAAACGTTTGAAAGCATAGTTCATTTCCATCTAGTGACAACGATGTAGACGAGTTCCTAATTAATCTCCATATTCAATAAGAGCGGCCTCCAACGACATTTTACGTATCGGCAATATTTATTTTGTATATTCCATTATTTGTTTTACACTGTTCCGTGACAATTCATCTTCATCCGGATATCTATTAGCGAATGTCTATTATGTTCTGAAAAATCTTTGTTACTTTACCCATATGTAATGGATAAATTAAAAAAATCTTCCTGAGTATAATTCACTCGCTTCGGCCTGATTATTAGTAATAATTGTCAAATGACAAGAAATAGTGACATTTTGGTAGCATTAAATTGTTTTCTTATGCCGTCATAGCTGAAAAATAAAGAAACTCAGAAGCCATATAGCATTTTCACAATATAAATATGTTCAATTGCAATACCAACCTCATATCCTTATTGTTATTAATTAATCAGATAAATGTGAAAATATGAGGTTGGAAAAAAATACTTTTAACGGTTTTTTTGAGTCGAATTCTCAATGTCAATTTTGATCACCTTTCATTTATTCATTATTAAAATATTAACAACATCCAATGAAGTAAATTCCCATTTATAATAACCGCAATTGAATAATAAGAGTTTTTATGTATGATGAAGTGATATATGTCTGAGTCTCCAAAACATACATAAAATTAAAATTATGTCGGAAACGGTTACTTAGGTATGGGACATTATTCATGAAGTACTTCGCAAAATTTTGAAACAATATAATATATAGGGTGTACTATTCAAAATAAGAAAGTTGACAGCAATTTCTGGTATAAGCAATTGATCTCAGCAGTTCATCATATATATCATATATTTATATATGTACATATATATATATATATATATATATATATATATATATATATATATATATATATATATATATATATATATATATATATATATGTATATATATAATTTCCCATGGATGCTGCATTGGAAATTATCACATTATTATATACTCAATATTCGCTGCAGTAATATCTGCAACCATATATACGATCTAGTGCGTGCATTGCAGCTAACTATTATAGACTTATGCAAGTAATATTTGGGCAATGTAGCGATTGTTTAGAAGTTTCGAGCCCAATAGATAATCAAATTCGGAAATATTATCCTTTTTATAGTGGAACTTACTAACACATGGTACAGCTGATCAAGGGCGTCAACAAGAGTGAGAAGGGTTGTCAGAGGAGGGTAATGGCCCCTCCTAGAATCTCGAATTTAAATTTAGTTTATTATGCATGTAGTCTAGAACTTCATAAGAAATACAGAAAAATTATATTTCGATTGAAATTTTTTTTTCTTTTAGTGAACGATTGAATATTTACAAATTGTATTTATTTTATCTACAATTGATATTTTCTATCTTGACCACACCCCCCTCCCTTATCTGACCCATGGGCTAGCGACGCCCTTGCAGCTAATTCGGCTAAAATGATAACGGCATGCTACCGCGTCCAAGTTATTATACTTCTGGATGCATTTATTAGTAGATTCGTAGTTCCTACAATATTATTTCGTGCAACACTGTGAATTACAAATAACGCATAATCCGAAATGAACAATCAAAGACTATTACACTTGAAGAAAATTGAATTAACAAGATTTAATCTCGATTTATGTTGTCACTACCTTCGGAGTGGTCTTTGAAATTTGATAAATTTCACCAATTGAAAGAGATATTCTTTCAGCGTCAGATAAAATAATATTTTAGCTCAACTTCAAAAATATGCAATGATACCGCATTGGAGAATACCCTGTCCGGGCCCCAACACTTGATAAAGTTGATAAAGGGAAGTAAGTTACTTCCAGATGATCGACTCCAGGTATCCTGTTACTTCAAAGTCTTATGTGATATTGCAACAACATAGTTACTTCGACTTGATGCTGCAGCATCACCTTACCTGACTCGTTAGCTTGATTGCAATGGTCTTAATGAATAGGTTATAGATAAGTGATGAATGATGATCCAGGTTGCATGATGAGTAAGGAAAGATGAATGATATGAGACGCGGTTATTTTAAATTTGATCTTGTTAAACGCAATAAAATACAATAAACTAAAGAAAACAGTTTTGTGAAGTTCAAATTGGAAAAAGTCAACTTCCAAGATATTTGTTGTTTTTGTACAGTACAGTACTTTAAATATTAACTCTTCACACTTTTTCAGAAACAAAATCGTTTAAAACATCTTGGAAGTTGACACTTTCTATAATACATCATTTTCGATGGCCATTATCGACAATGAATTCAAATGGTTCTGATACATTGTTGAACGAAGACAGGATATTAGTTCCACTACTAGATACTAGATGGTTCTGTATGTATGAAGTATTTCATCAATTACTGACAACATGCGTCGAAAGAAAGCAATAATATTGTTGAAGAATTTCATACAAAATTTTCAAATAAAACTTTCATTCCATGTTTTTTTTTTCTTGTTGCGTGCACGAGTCCCTAGTTGATGCGGGGCCTAGGCAGTTGCCTACTCTGCCTAATAGTTAATCCGACCCTGCACGCAGTAGATCATTCGACGTCCTTATTTTGCATAATGTTTGCACAAATTTCTTAGGTTTTATAGTCGTATAGCGGTATTAAAAAACATACTGATTTTAAAGCGATTCTTGAATACTTACTGATATTGTACATAACACAGTTGTCATCAATTTTCGAATTTAATATTAAAATATAACTAGAGTATATGTATATATATATATATATATATATATATATATATATATATAATATATAATATATATATATATATATATATATATATATATATATATATATATATATCAAAGTTTTAAGTATGTAGTAATATATTAAAACAATGGTTAATAATAATAATTTATACATTTATTGAATAAAATAACGCAAGACGCACGTTAGAAGAATGGTTACAAATAATCAGTAGAATAGGAAAAACATGTTCTAAATTACTAGTCAGTTCGGTAATTTTGAAAATATTCAGAAGGGGCCTTGTGTATGATCAATTTGTCTATTCAATAGGAGACCTGAATACATGTATTTATTTATCTATAATGATTCCAGAAAATTAAGTTCAATTCCCTTACTTTCAGCATTTAATATTTCTAAATAATCAAGATTGAATGTGAATCCGACTTTTGATTAACATAGCTACGTTTGTGTTCTGGAATTCCAGTCTGAAAGCTTCTAAATAATCTACCAATTTGTTGTTGTTATGAACTTTATATTATGGAATTTCCATTTTCTGCTAATGTAAATCGAATTCAACTATATTTTATACATTTGTCTTTCTTGCGTCTATAACGCGCCATGTAAATTGCTAGAATTATTACTCATTGGTCAGTTTGTGATACACATTATTTATATTCTTCGTTTAGAAAATAATGTTGCGCTTTCACAGTTATGCTTGGAAATACGAGGATAGATCTAGAAGTAACCGATCTGAGAAGAATTAGTTAATACATTACATAAAGTGAACAAGGAAAATTCTTCAATAATTTAAAAAATTATCAAACAACTGTCCAAGGAAGATGGTTATACGTATTCAGCAACGCAAAATCTGCATTTACAATCGAACGGTGAATTAAAGAAATTGTCAAGTCACCACGACTCAAAATCTGCATACAGCTGTTTCGATCTTATTAGATCTCATCAGTGCAGCTTATTTGCCTCGGAGTGAATTAACAAATCTCTAATTGTTCCCCAATACAAATCGTGGTCAGTAACAATGTCTGGATAACAATCCAGAGCGCCATGAGTCGGGGTGACTTGACAATTTCTATAATTCACCGTTCGATTGTGAATGCAGATTTTGCGTAGCTGAATACGTATAACCAGCTTCCTTGGAAAGTTGTTTGATAATTTTTTAAATTGTTGAAGAATTTTCCTTCTTCACTTTATGTAATGTATGAAATTGACCATGGTCGACAAGTATGTTTTTCTGATTTAATTAGTTAATAATTTGCATGTTTCAACATAAGCTCCTCGTAAATCGATATACTTTCCCTAAACATGTTTTATTTTCTTTAACCTGTTCATAGTCAGAACAGTTGAGCTTCTCTCAATAGCTATTAACTGCAAAATCCATTTCTTTATTTTTTGACGAATATTTTACCACTCAAACATTGTATCATATTTGAAGAGACGGAATAATCCTGGATTGAATTTGGCGAACTGGGTGCGTGAGGAAACAACGGATGTTAGAGCATTGTCTCAATGAAACAATAAATTCATTTTTTTTAAATATGTCCCAGGACCTTGCTTTCAGAATTCAAATACTTCAAATCATTTGCAGAACGTTTGCCGATAATTTTTTTTTAACAACCATTGCAGCTTAAAAAAAATTACCATATCACTTCACCAATATATGAACCTATAGTCGCCTTCTTTCGTACCAATTATTGTTTTTCAGTCTATTGTTAGTCTGGCTAATCCTTCGTTACAGATGTAAAGTGAAGGATCCATGGTCATAATAATAACAAAAACTCGGCTTTGTTATTTTAAAGCATTGACAAAACTCGACTGAAGCAATGTCACGGTGATATTTTTAGTTAATTGTGTTCAAACACGGCACCCATATTCAACACAGCTTTCTTATATCCAGGTTCTCCAACTGTCATATATTTTGTTATTGATAATTAATCAGTGGATCCTTACTTAGTGAAAAATGTCTGGGATTTGATATTCGTCGAAAAGAAATTTTTTTATCACATAATAACAATTTTTTGCAACGTTCACAAATTCACTGAGAAAAAAAGGAAAGGTTACATGTTGCATTCCTAGTTCATATAGTGTGAGGCATGCACTTGTTCATACCAGTACACTATGGATGGGTAAGACCGGATAATTTGTGGATGAAAAGATGTGAGGTAGCTTTGAGAGGATTAATACTGACACAGAATTCGCCTCTGAAAGTTTTTAAGCAGTGACTATCCAATACCATGAAGAAACCTCTTAGTTCAACTAATAGAAGACTAGCCAACAACGGTGTTTGAACCCCAGTACTCGCGAATGCTAGTTAGCGAGCCTAAACAGTCGGCTAAGTAGCGTTTCCAAACTTTATAAGGTTTTTACTTTCGACAGGTTCCTAAATATTTTCAAATCAGAACTGCCATTTATTCCTAATATGGAATACTTTTAAGTCTATCCTCGTAGTATTGATGCTAACATAAAATCACTTGCTGATACATTGTTTACTAAATGTTATGTTGTTGGATATATCTGTGAATTATTGTTTTCAGTAAATTAACCTTCGTTCAAACCTTAATTTGTGCGGGATTACTCAAATCAGCAAAAATAAGAGTATGTTATATTATCAATCCTGCAAACATATCTTGATAAAATAGTACTTTCATAGAATACTGTGTTGATTCAAATATTGTACCTATTAGTCTAGTTAACAATTGCTTTTTTGTTCAACTTTTTTCAACAGTCTCGGAAAAATATAAACAAGGTGTCATTCGATTCGGAATAGAATGTAGATATTTTTTGAAGAAAATACAGTTTCGCTCGCGAAAATTGTAAAAGTTATAAACAATTTACTGAGAGATAAAAAGAGGGGTTTGGTTTTCTGCAAATAACTCAAAAACCAATTGAGATTTTTCATATCTAAAAAATTATTCAAAAAGAGGTGGAAAGAATAAAGTCACGACTCCCGAACCTGTAGGATCAATATTTATAATTTTCTCTTAAGGGTAAAAATACGACCGAAATAGGGTTATCTGGCTTGCGCAAGTCAAGCACATTTTTGACACTTTAAACATTATTTAACCATATTAAATACGAAAATTTATATACGAAAAAACTGAGGCACTTACTGGATGGATGAATAAACAATAATTTGGTGGCAACAAATTTTTATCACGATTTTTCAATTAGTTATGTAATTGTTAATTATTAATTTTTTTGTTTTTGAATATGAAAACTGTAAGTGTTATAAATGTTCAACTATAGGTCTGAGATTTTTTTCCTTTCTTGGAGCTATTCTTGAAAGGATTCAGAATAGATACCCGTTGTTTTCAAATTTCAATTTGTTTGTTCTTTATGAACAATTTACGTAGTTGCAAAATTAAAAATTTTTTTATTTTTATTAATTGCAAAGAACCGTTTTTTATAATCGGAAGCGGCATAAAAATAGTTTTTTTCAATTTTCGTGTCCTTTTGTATAAAAAACTCTTATAAACGAATGCGTTGTTAATAGGGGAAATGAAAAAAAAAATTTATGATTAATAAATTTTTTTTATTTTGCAACTACGTAGATTATTGATAAAACATTGAAAAATGAAATTTTTCTAATTTTTTTAACGGTGATTTATTCAGAAGCCTTTCAAAACTAGCTCCAAGAAAGAAAAAAAATCTCAGATTTACAGTTCAACAGTTATCACACTTGCAATGTTCTTGTTCAAGCAGCAAAAAAATGTTAATTAACTATAATATAACTAATTGAAAAATCGCGATAAAAATTTTTTGCCACCGAATTATTGTTCATTCAACTATCCAGTTAGTGCCTGAATTCTTTTATTTCTTAGTTTTCGTATTTGATATGGTTAAATGATGTTTATTGTTAAAGTGTCCTAAATGGGCGTGTTTAGCGCAAGTCAGATTAGCCGTTTTCGGCCGTATTTTTACCTCTCTGAGAAAATTATAATTGTTAATCCTACAGTTCCGGCAGTTGAAACTTTTTTCAAGGAAATTTCCTTCTCTTCTCGAATTTTTTTTTAATTATCGAAAATCTCAATTGGTTTTTGAGATTTTTGCAAAAAATCAAACCCCTCTTTTTTCTTTCAGTCAATTGTTTATAAATTTTACAATTCTCGCGAGCGGATCTTAAATTTTTTCAAAAAATATCTACATTTTATTCTGAATCGAATGACACCTTGCTTATAATTTTCCGAGACTGCTGAAAAAAGTTGAACAAAAAAGCACTTGTTGACTAGACTACTATATCAATTACTTAATACCATAAGTTTTTTGGTGGATCTGCAGTTTACCTCCGGTTCCTCCCAGTGTACTTGTAAACGAGTAAATTAACCATTCTATAAATATTTTTTACTCCTGAAACTCAATGGCATATACAACATCCAAGGGCACGATGGTAGTTGAACCCATTACGCCACGAAGAGTTCCCTAATACTATGAGTTGATATTATAGCAGAATCTCCCAAACAATTGTATGAAATATTGAACCGGTGCGATTGGAAGGTGGGAAATTTATGTAACGTAATGTATAAAAAAATATAATATATAAAAAAAATACTTATGATGAACTCGAACGAAACTTTGCTATGTTTATTATCATATAGTAACATATTAAGGTGAAGTTTTGTTTTTGTTCATCATGATAAATTATCACGTGGTAACGACGGATTCCGTGAATTATTTAGAATGCATGCGTCATTGCATTTTTTTCTGTATTGTTTGACAATTCACCGAGGAAATACTTAGCCCGGCACAGCTTCTACAAATTGTTCAGCTGTTTATGAAAAACAGCGTTCTACGAGGAATGTGTTTCGCGCACTTATGGTCTACATAATCGTCCTGACTGAACGCACAATTCGCTATACAATCGAGAAGTTTGAAACCCAGTTTTCATTATTGGATAACAGGCGAACAACTAGACCACATCCAGCTAGTAGTGAAGGGAATATAGAGGCAGTAGCGGTGAGCGTTCCTGAGAACCGCGAAGTATCAATTCGTCGCCGTCCTGAATAGAGAGGTTTGTCGTATGCAACAACTTGGCGTATTTTACATATTTGACCAGTGAATTGGCCACATAGATTATGTGACATCACACCTCTAGACAAGTTTCTTTGGGACTACGCGAAATTAACAGTGTATGTGGATAAGCCGGCTACGATCGATGCAAAATTACTTGCGTAATAACATTGAAAGTTGTAATATTAGGATGGATTATGTTAGCCGCAGCATTTAAAAGAACTAATATTCAAAATATAAATATCAAGAACTGTTCTTTCATATAATAATGAAGAATAAACATAAAATTGATATTTTTGTTCTGATTTTTATTTTTGGAAAATTTGACTTCTCAATGAATCACCCATATTATAATAGTTTATTATTATATTATTCACTGGCATAATTTTTCATGGGCAAAATATAAAACTTGATCAAGATTCTTGTGTTACTTAGTGCAACGGTTCTCAAACTTTTTTGGTGACGGAACCCTTTTAAAGAACAAAATTTTTGATGGAGCCCTAAATATAAACTAAAAGCAAAATCAGTTATAAACTGTTTATCAATAGTCATACAAAAAAAGGTTTATACAGTAAGTAGTAAGTTAGTAAGCAAATGATATAATTAAGTTCATCTAATGGGAGGAATGAAACTGTTTTTTATTCCTTATAAACTGGGTAATTATAGAAGGAAGTTGAGTTTTCATGTCTGATTCGGCATCCAGTCTATTGTTGTATTTTATTTTTGTATCTGCATATGCTGAAAACCCCGTTTCACACAAGTACGTTGTTGGGAACGACAGAAGAACATTCAAAGCCTTTTTGGCAAGTTGTGGATATTCATCACGAACCCTGTAGCAAAAATCATCCAGTGAAATTCCATGCTTGTGTCCGATGATATTTCTAAATATGATTCATAGGGTATCCGCACAACGCGCCTGGATGGTAGCCTGGCTGGGCGCTGGTAGCTGGTAGAATGTAAAATGTTTTTCTTCGAGCGACCAGTGGGATAGCCCGCTAGCATACAATCTACCGGAACTGCGCGCGCGTACGGTACTCCATAAGAAACTACGAAGATAATTCTTGCAGCTAGGCGACCAGCTAGGCTACCAGCTACCATCCAGGCTCGTTGTGCGGATACCCATAGATCTGATTTACATATTTTCAGTCTTCTGCAATTGGGATGAAAAAGGGGTTTTAACCCATGAGCTCATTTTCAGTTTCATATTCTGTTCTTCAGGAAAGTAAGATCCAAAAGCCGCTCACAGATTATTGAAATATTGTTTCATTCTGAAGTACTTCTGTATCACTAAGACTAAGGTGACTATGACTAAGGAACTCACTTAGCAATGAAAAGCATTCTATTTCTCTCCAAACATGTTTGCTGAAAATACCAGTGTAAATAACCAGCTTTTATCAGACGAAGTCTTTTAAATTGACAGGAATATCTATAACAAAAGCTTATAATTTTGTTCAAAAAGTCTGGTCAAAGTTTTACCCCGAGACAACGATCTCACATCAGCAGTAATGTTTTATGATTGCTACCATAATCTCCACATAATATTGAGAGCAATCGGGATTGCAGTGGACGTGATTTGACAAATCACGTATAAATGTCGATGCAATAATTTCAAAACTTTATTCATATACATAGGTTCCACTTTAATATATGTCTTCATTTGATTATGACTGCCGGCGGAGCCCTACCGGAGACTTTGCGGAGCACCGGGGCTCCGCGGAGCACTCTTTGAGTAACGCTGACTTAGTGAATTCATATATTGCTTTCAATATTCAGTATTTGAGTATACTTTACTGAAACTACTAGACAATTAAATTTTTTCCAAAATTTCGGTAAATCGTTTCATCGAAATATCAAATTCAAAACAGATATTTGACATAAAAACATAATATATTTCTTTGATGTAACGATCCTCTTTAAAGGCCCAAAACCATTTCATACAGATAAAGTAATATAATATAACACTTCAGCCTATCCATATTAACACAAAATGAATTTCGTCTCTGCAATTCTTACAACTGAACCATACTTTCACAACTAACTTATCATTCAAAATGTGATAGAAAACCGATTTTATTGGTTTAGTCTCTAGTGGGACAGATTACGTCTAGGCAATGTGTTCGTATATGAAATTCTTCCGTCTTGATCTTGACTTTCAAGAACACGCGGTTGATTTATGTACCAGAATCATACCAGTTTTTCAGATTATTGATTATTAATGCACAAGTTGTGGTGATAAAGCAAATTATCGGGTCACTTCAAAGAAGAACTCACTACTGATATAATGACCGTGAATTCTTGGTGGTCATCATTAAACTTCTGAAGTCATGTATTTTTATAGGTCATATGTTCATTACTCGATATAAATAAATGATTTGAGAATGTTTTAAAATAGAATTAATATATTAAAATTTAAGGCGCCTCTGAGTAATTTATGATAATAACGGAAATACAAGAAATAATAAACTCCCCAATTATTATTGGAACGCGATTAATTTTAAATATCCATACGTTCGTTTTAGAATTTCCAAAGGATTGAATTATTCCTGTATCAATCAACTCTATGTGATATTAATATTATTCAACCCGGCCATGTGAACTAATTTATGGTGAATAAAGTATAAACTTTAAAATAAAAACACTTGGCTTATGTTTCACAATATAAAAAATCTTTAGATACTGTACTTAGCAGTAATAAAAAGTCGACATGTTTCGAGCTATGAACTCATTATCAAGACTGACTACAGGAGAGTATTGCATCGTAATTTATAAAACAGACAAAAGCAAAGGTGATACCTGAAAATCAATTTGTTCGTTTACAAGGGGTAATTGACTATTATGGGCGGAACTTATTTCGACAATTTCGAGAAGGTCAAGACGTTTTCCTTTGTTACCTGAATGTAACAATTTGGTTTTGTTGAAATCCAGGAAGTGATTGAATTTTATACAATGTTCAGAGAAGCCAGTGGTATTTTTGTTTTGTAAAATTGACTTTTTATGTTCTTCAACACGAATATTTATATTCCTTCCTGTCTGTCCAATATAGAAAGCAGGACATTCGTCGCAAAATATTTTGTAAATACCACTGTTTTCTCCGATGTTAGATTTTTCTTTATTATTGACCAAGAATGACTTCAAGTTTCTTTTATTTGTACAAATTGTTTTAACGTTATTTTTCGATAGTCTGTTACAAATTTTGCTACTCAAATTAGGCACATAATTTATTGGGAAGTATTTTTGTTCTTCATTAATAGTTTGCGTGGGGTATATTGAATGCAACAGATACTTTCTTCGTTTTTTTCCAATGAGCTTGTCGATAAGACTTTCATTGTAACCGTTATTGATGGCTAATAATTTAATTGTATTAACTTCAGTTTGAAAATTTGTTTCCGATAATGGAATCGTGAACAACCTATGTATGAACGAATGAAAAGCACTGAGTTTTATTTTAATGTGTTGGTTACTGTCGCTGTGAATTAAAGTATCTGTGAAGGTTGGTTTTCTATAAATGTTGAAAGTAAGAGAATTCAAATTCCTAGCAATCTGAACGTCTAAGAAATTCAAGGTACCGTTTTCGTTTTCTACTTCTTCTGTAAATTGAATCGAGTTGTAGAAAGTATTTATATATTTAAGGAAATTATCTAACTGCCTATCTGTACCGGTCCAAATACAAAAAATATCATCTACATAACGTCTCCATAATAAAACGTTAGTAATTAAATTATTATCAGTATTGAAAATTTTTTCTTCTAAGTTATTCATGAAAATTTCACTCAACAAATTTATGGTGCTTACAATTAACGTCAACAATTGGAAAAATAGAATCTTACTATCAGAAATTTAGGAATAGAAAATTTTTCTTTGTATAGATGGAAATTTTTTGTTTGGGTAGTACTCCGTGTTGAAGATGAAGTCATAGGATAAATGGTCTATTTAACTAAGCAGGTGTTGCCTGCTCAATCGAAAAAATGTCGCAGTGGACGATACAACATCGTGCCCTGCCTATTACTCTCTTAATGGAAGGTACATCAATGACTCCTATATCAGCACGTTCACCTGACAACTTAAAAAGGATAAGAGCAGCAGTTTTGAGAAATCCAGGCCGTTCTGCTGAACGCCATTCATTGGCACTGCACATGAGCTGTCCTAGCTTCACGCGCATTCTGCATGAGGAATTGAAGTTTCATTCTAACCTGTTAATGGTCATTCTGGAATCAAATGCAGATTGAAATTCGCGAAAAAATAAACGGAATCGACAGATAAATATTGGAGAGTGGGCAGAAAAATTATCGAGATTGGGTTCAATTTTGCGCTAGCGAAAAAAGGTATCACCTAAGTGACGTGATCTTTCACTCTTCAATAAACTTTTAAGCATGTTATAAAGCATCTATTTCTGTATGAAATTTTTTTGTCTGCCATATTGACAATTGAAATATTCACCCTAGAAACACTGTTAATAACTAATTTTCACATTTATTCGTTAATGATGCATGATGCTCGTTTTGAACAAAACGTCTTCATCAGCTGACTAAACAACTATAAAATTCTTCAGATACAGATGTTTATATACAGTCACAATTATCTAGGAGCTCATATAAAACAATCAGCTAATTAAAACTGAAAGACTTAAACTAAATGCATTGTTGAACATCGGTAAAATACATTTCTTTTTAGTCGTAGTTTCATCGAAGATAATAGGCTATTTTAGTGTATATGTAGAAATAAAAGGAACGGGGGTAGTTTTTTTATTCGTTTTAGACCTCCTGAACTACGATTTTCGAAATTCAATTTGTTTTTCCTCAGATACATAATGGCATTTCCAGCGGCTTAATCATCAAACCAAATGAGCTGAAATTTCGTATCTAGGATTATTTTCCAGGCAGAACAAAACGATAGAAATTTGTGCACATTTCTGCAACCGTCGCCATTTGTAATAGAATAATTTGTGTAATTTTTTTAATTAAATATAGGTATGTGTGAATAAATATCTATTCAGTTTTCAAATTTAAGAAGAATTTCAAATATCAGTGTATCAGAAATAATATAAACGAATGTATTCTAAGAAAACAGAGGTGTAACATTTAACCCCGGGCTTGGGGCAGAATATTATAATATTCTGCCCCAAGCCCGGGGTTAAATGTTATAACTATAACAAAAAACCAACCGGATCCTCTAATAATTTAGATAAAAACATAATATTTTAATGTTGAAAATGTATTTTAAAGTCGTCTTTTGCAGCATTGAATGAAAATAAGAAATCTTCTGAATTTAAACAAAATTTTGATATTTTTTTAACAACAATATAGGCTATACCTACCTACTATAGCATAGAAATATGCCTCATAAAAACAATAAGGAGATATCTCCTAACCTTGAAGAAAATTAGTCTTTCTCAAATAAATTTTTCAGCTCGACTGTGATCAAATGGTTTACAACATATATGACTTTCACGCTTTTTTCGTCAGTCTTCACAGCTATCGTAATTTACCAAAATGTTCCATGTTAAAAACTTGTTATATCTAATGTAAAAAAATATTCAGGTGTGTCTTTCTCTTTTGCTTTTTTTTTATTTCAGTGAATATCCAGCAGCCTTTTACTACGAACTATTTTAATATTATATTCCTCCCAGATAGCTATTGCTTCATCATCCTACAAAAAAAAACTTAGCAAAATTAAACCCGTAAGCAAGAAGCCCTCGAAGTTTGTGACATTTCACAGCCTTCCTCGAGGAAATAAGCTCCAACACCAAAACTGACCTTTCAAGCTTAAGTTGTAAAAACGGAAATAAGTGTATATGCACCAAAGTCGATTTCTCTCAAAGTAAGAACATGAGAGTATAAATATCATAACAACACACATTTTTGTTTTCATGGAAAACAGGTTGTGGACCAATAATCTGAAAATGTTACTAACCTGCAGTTTGGACGGCAGCGTGCACAGATCCTCTCTCAAAAACGCTAGCTTCACTGGCTCGCGCGCAGCTCTGGCCGATGGTGTCGTGATCATTTGTCTCTTTCTAACGATAATATAGTGTTATTTGGTTAGCCGCCATTGCCGCTGTAATCACCTACCCCTGTCTCAACCAAGCTTCCTACTCTTCACGTAATTTTATCAGATAAATCAGCATATCTTATAATCAATATGATCGATATATTAACTGAAATTATGATCTTAAACGTTCTCGGAGTCATTTCTCAAGCTTCTAAAGTTTTTTGTATAAATATCATTATTTGAAGGAAATGAAAATCTTAAGAAATTAATTAAGGGTTGTATATCTCAATTGATAGTTTTCCATTATTGCTTATTGAATTTAATACCAGAACGATAATAAATTTTCATACCACTTCGATTTTTTCGAAAACCGCTAGTAGTTTTGGCTTCTATATTATAGATACCAGTGTGAAGTTAGCCTGAAAAGATAGCCGGTAAAATTCCCGAGTATGCCCGATTGTTCATTGGCGTGCACCAAATGAATTATTCGTATTAACAAAGGGAAACTAGATATACTTGAGAAATGTAACGCTATTTCATATCATTATTGCGAAAATCAGTAATTTATACGGTGAAAATGTGAAAGATAGGAAATGGGCATTGAAACGAAAAAACTCCAAAGCCATGAATTGATTGAACTTATGATTTCGTAACAAAATTAATTCAAAAAAATTATGATTCGACAAGTAATCGGTCTTGCATCAATATGACGTTACTAAAAATACTAGAATGAAATTAGTTATTATTGATATGGTTGAAAAATTCACTCAAAGTGGAATATAGATTGAAATTGAATAGTGTTCGATTCTGCAGAACTATAAAATCGAATGAATTTTTTCATTAAATGTTTCATAAATCCATTCAAGGTTGGAAGCGCGCAACAATTGTCTGTCATATGTTTGAAAATATTTTTTCACGTCGAGGTGAGGGTATCGAAATCTCCGTCGCATAGCAAAGCGGGCACGATATTGTACGTGAATGAGGATTCCAGATGCTAGTTTTGAAGAATTATTTCTTATTATGTTCGAATGAATCCCTAAGCGAGAAGACAAGGGTATTGAAACAATCCATATTCTTCAAAAGGCACACAGAATTTCAAATTAACTCTTCTTCAACTTTCCGAAAATCGTCAAAATTTACCTGATGTCGAACCTGTATCAAAATAAAATTTTCAGAAAACATCAGATTCAAAGTTACCTTCCATTGTATGTAGAACAAAATTTCTTAGCGTGGGGATAAGAGTGTCAAACTCACTCAAGTGTGCGAAAAAAGTCCAAATTGACATGAAGTCGGTCCTGTATCAAAATGAAATTTTCAGAAAACATCAGATTCAAAATTACCTTCCATCGCATGTAGGACAAAATTTCTTAGCGTGGGGATAAAAGTTTAAAACTCACTCTAGTTCTCAAAAATCGTCCAAATTGACCTGAAGTCGGTCCTGTATCAAAATGAAACTTTCAGAAAAGATCAGATTCAAAGTTACCATCCATCGTATGTAGAACAAAATTTCTTAGCGTGGGCATAAAAGTGTCAAACTCACTCAAATTTGCAAAAAAATTCCAAATTGACCTGAAGCCGGTCCTGTATCAAAATAAAACTTTCAGAAAACATCAGATTCAAAGTTACCTTCCATCGTATGTAGAACAAAATTTCTTAGCGTGGGGATAAAAGTGTCAAACTCACTCAAGTTTGCAAAAAAAGTCCAAATTGACATTAAGTCAGTCCTGTATCAAAATGAAATTTTCAGAAAACATCAGATTCAAAATTACCTTCCATCGTATGTGGGACAAAATTTCTTAGCGTGGGGATAAGAGTGTCAAACTCACTCAAATTTGCGAAAAAAATCCAAATTGACATGAAGTCGGTCCTGTATCAAAATGAAATTTTCAGAAAACATCAGATTCAAAATTACCTTCCATCGTATGTGAGACAAAATTTCTTAGCGTGGGGTTGAAAGTTTCAAACTCACCCTAGTTCTCAAAAATCGTCCAAATTGACCTGAAGTCGGTCCTGTATCAAAATGAAATTTCCAGAAAACATCAGATGTGAAAATACTTTGTATGTAGGACCGAATTTCTTAGCGTGGGGATAAGAGTGTCAAACTCACTCAAGTTTGCAAAAAAAGTCCAAATTGACATGAAGTCGGTCCTGTATCAAAATGAAATTTTCAGAAAATATCAGGTTCAAAGTTACCTTCCATAGTATGTAGAACAAAATTTCTTAGCGTGGGGATAAGAGGGTCAAAATCACTCATGTTCGCAAAAATATTCTAAATTGACATGCATTCGGTCCTGTATAAAATTGAAATTTTCAGAAAACATCAGATTCGAAATTACCTTGATTACTTTGAATAAATTGATATCAAAACTAAATCACTTATATTTTCCTTGGAATTAATAAACTGAATCAATTAAAATACGCCGAAAGATTTCGTTTGTATAAATGGCACAAATTACAGATAAATTAATAATGCTGAATTTTATAAATCATTTAAAAAGAAATCTTTTACTTTGAAATTATAAATCATTGATATTCATTTCATTAGAATAATTTTTAGGAATAGTAATTCAAAATTTGTTAAAAAGATAATAGATAGACAAGTAATTCAATCAATGTAATTAAATTTCAAGTCTAGTTTTATGCCCAATTTCTTATTTCAGCTGAAGAAGAGTGCGCTTTGAATTGTCGACCATTGGGTATGAACTTCTACGCCACACTTAATAAGACTGTGATCGATGGTACACCTTGCACTCGACCGAAGACATCTACAGGAAGAGTAGCGCCACATGGAACGAAAGGCGTTTGTGTGTTTGGTACTTGTAAGGTGAGTCTTTGATGAATATTCGATGTAAAACTTGATATATAGAAGCCTGAATGACCGTTTAACAAAACTGACGTCTCATATGAAATTCTTATTTAAATGGAGAACCATTATTCAATTGTAGAACGGGAGAACGGGATAAAGTTAAATAAGAAAAATTTTCAGATTGATTTTGAGGTAGAAATTCCAAGAAATTTTTCCAAGCTCATTCTTTTGAAGTTCAAATATTCATAATCAAATGTTTGTTTTAATAGATTCACCCAGTTTATGGATCTACGTTGAGTTTCTCCGGTTATTCTATTTTCGTTTTTATATATTGAAATGTTAATTGTCGGTAGTAGAAGATATTTTGAAGATAGAATATTCTTGAATAATATAAAATATTATTAATGAATGTTTCATTCTGTTATATAAAATAAATTTCCACAATAGAAAACTCATAATTCAAGAGTATATTGTGTTTTTCTTGATTAAATTCTTTAGAAGAAAAACTTTCACACATACATACATACAGATATATTGATATATATATATATATATATATATATATATATATATATATATATATATATATATTTAATTGACTAGAATACCTCCGTATTATGATAATATGATACGAACCCTTATCACCCTTTCATATAGATATATATATATATATATATATATATATATATATCTATATATATATATATATATATATATATATATATATATATATATATATATATATTTTAGAACAAAATATCTCTATATTGTTAATATAATATATATATATATATATATATATATATATATATATATATATATATATATATATATATATATATATATATATATATATATATATATATATATATATATATATATATATATATATATATATATATATATATATATACAGGGTCGCTGATATGTATGGAAACGGTCGATTATTTACTGAAGTAAGATAGCTAGCGAAAAATTTTGAAATACAAAAGTTTTGGGGTTTTTCAAAATCTATCACATTAAATAAAAATAAAGTATACAGGGTCAGTCAAAAAGTACTGAAGAAATAAAATTGCTTTTTCTTTAATAGAACACCCTATATATTATACCATATTTCAATTTTGCTCAAAATTCTGAACAAAATTTACATAGCACATCATTTTCTAAATTCAACCGTTTTCGAGATATCAAATTTTTAAAATAAGTTTTTACTACTCTCAAATTTATTAAAGAAAAAGCACGAAATGATGGATATTTATTATGAAAGTCACACAAGGTGGAGTATGTGGAAATGATTACAATTCAATTATAATATTTTAACAGAAAATAAAAAAGCATAATTGTTCAAGGTTGATAAAAATACACGAGACAAGTTGTAATATACAACAAATTCTATTTGACAAGGTGCTCACCATTTACCTTCTGACTGTAAATGTAGTCTTCAAAAATAGGCCGCCAAATATCTAGGAGTTGCAAGAAAGAATAAGGCATAAAATTTTTACCATTCCTCCTCACATTATTTTAAATTCACTACAAAATTTTGTTCAACGAGTTCATTACTGTCAGGAGGTAAATGGTAAACACTTTGAGCACCTTGTTGAATAGAATTTGTTGTATATTACAACTTGTTTCGTGCATTTTGATCAACTCTGAAAAATCATTTCGTGCTTTTTCTTTAATAATTTAGAGAGTAGTAAAAAGTTATTTTCAAAATTCGATATCTCGAAAACGTTTGGGTTTAGGAAATGCTATGTAAATTTTGTTCAGAATTTTGAGCAGAATTGAAATATGGTATAATATATAGGGTGTTCTATTGAAGAAAAAGCAATTTTATTTCTTCAGTATTTTCTGACTAACACTGTATACTTAATTTATATTTAGTGTGATAGATTTTGAAAAACCCTAAAACTTTTGTATTTCAACATTTTTCGCTAGCTATCTTACTTTAGTAAATAATCGACCGTTTCCATATATATATATATATATATATATATATATATATATATATATATATATATATATATATATATATATATATATATATAATATATATATATATATATATATATATATATTATATATATATATATATATATATTATATATATAATATATATATATATATATATATATATATATATATATATATATATATATATATATATATATATATATATATATATATATATATATATATATATATATATATATATATATATATATATATATATATATATATATATATTTCTAAATGCGACTATGAATACATATAATGTAGGTATTCACTTGGCATTAAGCATCTCAAGAAGGAAGTTTCAAAGAAACTTGCGTCATGCGTATTTGATCTAATAAACAAGTGAATTGTTTTTATTAACTATTAATAAATGGAGAAATTATTATTCTTTGGAAAAAAAATCTAAGCTAAAAATGAAATAATACAGTGTTATATTTATACCTAATTGACGAAATACCATATTTTTCATTTTTGCGAAGAAATAATAAAATTTTTCGCATTCGGATTCAATATTTCGAAATCATATGGTCCAGGAGGCCACTATTGTGGAAAAATCAAGGGAATCACATTTTATACCAAATGATAAAATGATAAAATATAACCATATTTTCAAAAAGAAACTTTCATTCTATCGCCCCAAAATTTTTCGTCCAACTATCGCGTTTCGCATTACAGCCGCAAGGCGCATGGCAGAGCAGCCAAGGCCAATATGGCGGCGCCCATATCAGCTGACCGTGTTTATATTCTCAATTACTCGCGCAAGTGTTCCGCGGTATTTCTGTGTTTTGATAGTAAATGGATTTTTACCCCGAGGCGAAGCTAAGGGGTTATAGTCACACGACAAAAAGTTAGTAGCAGTTCTGATTTTGAAAATTCCAACGGATACCGATAAAACACATATGATTTCATGAGAAAAGTGTTTTCAAAAATTTTTTCCCACGAAAAATAAAAAAATTATACCGTTTTTTAGATTTTTTTTGTCCATAGACATGTGGTGCTATCTAAAAATCTGAAACTTAAACCGATTTTTACAATAATGAAATAAAATGATAGCATTTAATGTGTAGTTTTTTAATTTATATAATACATTCAAAAAATATTGACGAAATGCACATGCGCCGAGGGGTTTCATCATTCCTAGTGCTACGCAGTAGGGTGTCCGGATTTTTATTATTCACTTTATCGTGATGGATAACGATAAAGTTAGTGAGTTAAATAGAGCAGTCGTTATTGATAGAATAATTGAAGTTGACAACAATTCAATGATTTAAATAAATATTGCTCTTAGTCTTTAATATGCGTCCATAATCTAAATGATTATTTTAATTATGTATTCTAATACGCAAATTGAATTTACATTTTATAATTGAATATTTTGTCTACTATTGATTTCCCATTATCATTATCATTCTTCAATAATTAAGTTAAGTTTAAAAATGAAATTTTAATACCCTAAATCAAAAAATTTCCTAAGAATTTTTAGTGAAATGCCTACAAACTGAAAAAAAGTATCACTTGCATCGTAATTTCATAAAACCACACAATAGTTTTCTCATTGATACATATATATACCGGGTGTCCACGGAAGGTGGCTCGCCCCTATAACATTTTTGTTTTCGGAGATAATGAAATGAAATTTAGAGGATCTGTTTAATTCATAAAACTGCATTTTTTGAAAGTAACTCAACTTCATGCAACTTCCGGATTCACCGGAAGTGACATAAACTTTCGATTTTTAAATGGGTAACCTGGTATATGTTCAGTTTTTTCGTCTCCATATGACATTTAGAATAGAACCATGTATCATTTGTTACTTTTTGTAACTGTTGTTTTAATTTATTTCGAAATAAATTTCTATTCTAGAAGGCTATAGATGTGTTCAAATAAATAATTACGGCCCTAAAATTGCTCCGTTTACCGTCCTGGAACGTAGATTTGTGGGCGTGACTTCAGACTTCTTTTGTTTCAGTTGTGTTGGTCACAGGCTACTCGATGATTTCAAATGTTATTATAATCTCAATAAGAATCCTTATTTACAGATAGTTTTAAGGTTATGGGATTTCAGGTTTTTATCGAAAGTTTACTTTCAACCTGATACCTAGAGGGCGGTATCAAATTAATCGTAATAAAATCATCTTTTTTTTTAACCCGACGAGCCACCATGTTGCCATTTGAAAAAAAATAGTAATAAAAGTTTCAAAATCAAACGTCACATAGCTGAAACATTTTGATCGAAAACAGTGAAGATGTATTTTAACATACATTTTAGGACCGGAATTAGTTATTTGAACGCATCCATAGCCCTCTAGAATAAAAATTTGTTTCGAAAAAAAAATAAAAAAACGGTTACAAAAAGTAACAAATGATACATAGTTATATTCTAAATGTCATATGGTGACAAAAAACTCAAAATATACCAGGTGTCCCATTTGAAAACTGAAAGTTTATGTCACTTCTGATAAAACCAGAAGTTGCATGAAGTTAAGTTAGTTGTCAAAAAATTCAGTTTTCTGCGATAAACAGATCCTCTGAATTTCATTTCATTATATCTCCGAATACAAAAAAGTTATAGGGGCGAGCCACCTTCCGTGGACACCCGGTAGATATATATATATATATATATATATATATATATATATATATATATATATATATATATATATATATATATATATATATATATATAGATAGATATATATATATATATATATATATATATATATATATATATATACATATATATCTATATATATATATATATATATATATATGTATATTAATATGAACGATCATTTCAAATAACGTTTCGAGGTTATTGTACTCCGTGAATAATGCATTTTATACTTCTCTCTACAACTAATCATTACGATTAAAACATTTTCATGCTAATTAGTTCAATGTTTTGAAATGCGCTCGACTTAAGGAAGGAATATGAGCATATAATACTTAAATCGGTTTAATATTTACTTTCAAATTTCCTTATGTGAAAGGTCGATGAGATGAAATGTTTAATTTCATTGTGGATACCGAATTCCAGTATACATCGATTTCTTATATAGTCTAGTCAACTAGAGCTCAAAGGAGGAATGGACCTAGAAGGTCAGCTAAAGGCTGGAGGAGGCTGGAAAGACCTCATTTTCATGTTCCGGAACCGTTGCACTATAAAATTGAAAACTAATTGAATTTTTTATGAATATTTAACAAATTCTTGATGTTTCTCGAAATATAAGTTATTGGAATTCGATTATTTTCAGAAGAATCTTTTCTATCCTTTTGTCAAACATTTTGTTTTAATGTCTCATACGACCGTTTGTATCTCAGAGTATATTCCAGAAAAGAAGTTGTAAAACATCGTTCAATTTCATATACAACTTTGCTAATTCATCTTCAACCAATCAGAATATAGAATTTCTGAAATATTTCCACAATTTCGATGTTTGAGTAGGAAGTATTTTGCGTTCTAACTACTGTAATTGGCTATCATGATGAATCACAAAACACTTCATTAATTTATCCTAACACTTTTTATAAAAAGAGCTGTTGGAACGGAGTTCCTTACCTCACGTTTCATTCCTGACACTAGGCGATTGGAAGCTAGCTCTAAAAATGATAAAACGTAACATAAGCGTCACACTCTCAAGGTCAGAGGTATTCGTATATGCATATTGATGAGTATTTTGAAAGGCTATTCTTTCAACGCAGACGGCATATTATTTTTCAGAGACCGTTATATTCAATATGTGACTTTTTGTGTATTCTTCTTTAAAGTATAGAAATATTCCTGGAAATTGTATATTGAAGTTAGAACTGGTTATTTATTACATATTTTACTCGTACAATGATTATCAGGAATCAAAAAAAAAATAATTTCAAACACATTAATAATAATATATATACATATGTAGCATTTGTTTCAGATAACTACTAAGATCTTTCCTATTCATGCATAATAATACATATTGATCTGATATCATACTTATTCATTATTTCAACTAATGTTTTCATGTTGATATTGTCATCAGAATGTATTCTAAGTTGAACATGTCTCTGCTGGCAATAATGTTTCTGTTGTTCTGAACTCAGAAAAACTTTGATCCCTTGTTAAGATCAATGCTTTGAAAATTTCATTTATTTCGAAGTATTATATAAATCCTACTATGATTAATTCTGTTTTTTTGTTATTGTGCCATCTATTTAATACATAATATATTATCACGAATCATATAATAAAAGTACCCATATAATTACATAGACCGAAATTAATTAAAGAATAGAAAAATGAGCATTTCAGGAAAGATCTTTGTTTCGTTATGTGGGGATATTTTCTCTAGGCAGAACAATACCATGGAAGGGAGAGGAAAATTACTGTGAATTTTAGAATGACTAACTTTTGCGAAAGAAGACTTAGTGCCAAAAATTTTTCTAACTGGTCGCAAATGATTTGCAAATCAATTTGATAATTTAACAACGTGCCTAGGTAATCAAAACTTTCTATGGAAACAAAAATTGAATGCAAAAGTAAGTCACCTTCGAACAGAGTAATCATCACATGTTACAAAATCACAATGAAGATGCCTGATTCCGATATAAACGTTGTTGTTGATTTCTGTCAATGCTCTATTATCCATGAAGTATATTCTTGAAATTTGATACTGGATTTTCAATTTGGAATGAGAAATAGAATAAAAGTCAGCATCGCCCGTGAAACAAACGTTGATAACCAATAGGAAGATCGAAACGGCTATCTACTTTCAATTTGAAGTAAATTAAATTTGAGAAGTCAAGTAGCTGGACATTTTTGTTTTCAACAGAGATAACTATATATCTCTGGTCATTTAATCATTAGGACCAACCAATATATTCACAATAGGAGATATTTATAATATAATTGTAGACACAGATTATAATTTTGAATTAAACCCTATTTTTTCAAGAACAAAATGCGTCATCGTGATTCGATCTGGTCGAAAGGGAGCTAGTACTCTTTTTAAAATATTCATGAAAATTTTCATCAGTAATAAGATAAAAATAATTCATAATATATACATATATATACAGGGTCACTCACGGTGGATGGTAGGTTAGACGTTTACGGAGAACGAGACATGAGATTATTCTGAAAATTTGGTTTCTTGGGTAATTTATTTTGCTCTATCGATCTAAAATAATAGTGGCGCTGCGACGTTGCCGCTTATACTAAAAAGTAGCAGCAACTATGAAATTTCAAATGAGACACCCTATATATTATTTCATTTTTTGCTTCTCTACCATTTTCCAATTGTTTTTGTATAATACTTTCCTATACCTATCTCCAGAGGTTTTCGAGAAATTAAATGGTTTCCTTATTTTTTTGTGCAAAACATAGCTTCAATTAAATGTTCATTGCTAAGGTATTCAGATTCGTAGGACGCTAAAATTTTAGGTGTAGTTTACTAAGTTCCGACGTATTAGGAATATTCTAAGGACTTTGTTCTCCATTATACAGGGTCCTTCAAAATTTGCGATTTTAACGATAAATACAAAAATAGTAAAAAGTGCATTTTTTCAAATGTAATACCCTGTATATTATTAAATATCTCGAAAGAAAATTGAAATTTCCCTCAAATGATATATCATGTTCCTATACCTAAAAAGTCAGGTTTCCGAAATAAAAGCAAGTTTCTATAAAAATCGGATTATTTAGCCATATTTTGTATAAGGTAGCTATGAAATGTCAAGAAAGATGTCATTATGAAAATTTGACAATTAGTCCATCAACAATAAAACGTTCGCGCGTTCATTAACGAGAATTTGATTTGAAAACAATCAAAATGGAAGGCAATAACTATTCTCATGAAGTTTTGATGAAGTTATTTATTGTACATGGTTAATGTGACCATATAATAGCAAGAACATGCAGAAAATTCAATAAAATGTATAACTATTGACAACCAATAAACGGGAGAAAATTTGTATGTTTACAAAATAATTTTATCACTTATGGGTCAATACTGAAAGCGAAACGAAATTTACTAAACTAATAAAAACAATTTGCGTTTCGTAAAATAACATAACATAAGTGATAAAATTATTTTGTAAACGTACAAATTTTGTCTTGTTTATTGGTTGTCAATAGGTATACATTTTATTGAATTTTCTGCATGTTCTTGCTATTATTTGGTCACATTGACCATGTACAATAAATAACTTCATCGAAACTTCATGAGAATAGTTATTGCCTTCCATTTTGATTGTTTTCAAATCAAATTTTCGTTAATGAACGTGCGAACGTTTCATTGTTGATGGACTAATTGTCAAATTTTCATAATGACATCTTTATTGACATTTCATAGCTACCTAATACAAAATATGGCTAAATAATCCGATTTTTATAGAAACTTGCTTTTATTTCGGAAATCTGACTTTTTAGGTATAGGAACATGATACATAGTTTGAAAGAAATTTCAATTTTCTTTCGAGATCTTTAATAATATACAGGGTTTTACATTTTAAAGAATTCACTTTTTACTATTTTTGTATTTATCGTTAAAATCGCAAATTTTGAAGGACCCTGTATAATGGAGAACAAAGTCCTTAGAATATTCCTAATACGTGGGAACTTGGTAACCTACAACTAAAATTTTAGCGTCTTACGAATCTTAATACCTTAGTAATGAACATTTAATTGAAGCTATGTTTTGCACAAAAAAATAAGGAAACCATTTAATTTCTCGAAAACCTCTGGAGATCGGTATAGGGAAGTATCATACAAAAACAATTGGAAAATGGTAGAGAAGCAAAAAATGAAATAATATATAGGGTGTCTCATTTGAAATTTCATAGTTGCTGCTACTTTTTAGTATAAGCCGCAACGCCGCAGCGCCACTATTATTTTAGATCGATAGAGCAAAATCAATTACCCATGAAACCAAATATTCAGAATAATCTCATGTCCCGTTCTCCGTAAACGTCTAACCTACCATCCACCGTGAGTGACCCTGTATATATATATATATATATATATATATATATATATATATATATATATATATATATACATATATATATATATATATATATATATATATATATATATATATATATATATATATATATATATATATATATATATATATATATATATATATATATATATATATATATATATTTATATATATATATATATTTATATCATACCTATAATAATTAGAGATTAATTCAAATACCTAAGATGCTTGATAAACGCTAGATGAGACATATCACAGAAGATCAGATCTCAAATGAACAAGCGAGAAATATCTTCATAAAAATGAAGAAGGTACTCTCGCTAGCCGGCCAGCCGCTATATAAATCTGATCTAATATCTAATATCTAATACATATATGAGTGGTTCTGGTACAAACGAAAAATAGTTTTCTACTCTGACTCACAAGAAAAATTAAAGAGAGTGGCAGGTTTCGTGCGAAAGAGGAAAGTTTCCTTATCGGTGACAAAAGTTGTGACAACTGATCATGGACAACATATCCAAAATTCAGCCTCCTAGAGTTTTTTTGAAGTGTGTATTGATGTAAAAACCAGCGTTGAAGGATTTTTGCACCTTCAAACTCTCCAAGTTGTAAGGGTATTTCCTTTAAGCGTTTCTAATTATTTTCTCTTACTGCTGCCATTTTTATGTAGATTTCTTGTTTTTTTCGTGGTTCTTGAGGATTTGCACACCTCCACAGCTTCTGCGTAGGTATATGAGAAAATCAGAATCAGAGGGTTAAAATACAACAACCTGATTTCTGTTTTCTCTAACGAGCCGAGAAGAATCATGAAATAGGGGATTGATATCATGTATTGAAGGAAGTCGATAAATCGCTTCTTTACTTAATTCCATATAATTACAATATCCTCAACATAACTTGTATAGTATAACCTTTCTTATAATCTTTCCACCAGATTAAACATCGAATAACTTACTCGACTCTGGCCATATACAGTAATGAAAAGGAATTTTCAATAGCAACTCCTAGTCGAAGCTCTATTTACTAGTATGAGACTTTTTTTCATAGAATATATCTATTTCATTAAAAAAAAATGAACAGAAACATAGAGCTTGCTTCATTGGGAGGTTATACCTATTGAATGAATATCTATTATCGACGGACTTACTTTGTTGAAATTTGTAGAGAATTAACTACCAAAATCATAGAACTTATTTTAAATATTTGTAATGAATGAAGTAAATATACAGGGTGATTCATTAAGGGTGGCGACCGGCCTTATCTCGGAAACCGTATGTCCTAGAATTTGGGAAAAAAATTCTTATATGTAAATCTGCCCTAAAAAAATGATTACAAATGTTTTTGGGTCCATAGTTTTCCGCTAGGTGGCGCAATCTACCACTTATGAAATATAATTGGATTTTTTACGAAATATTCCCCAATTTAGGCTGGTAAAAAATATCAAATTTGGAAACTACTGTCCTAATTCCACAGCTCTTGTAAGAGTCATTTTTCTGTATTATCTATTCTGAAATGGTGGAGGAAGTTCTTTTTTTTTTGACATAAAAAAGACCGATTTTCGAAAACGTAGACTCTTTGCAAAGAGTATTGAATGTAGATTTCAGTAACAAATAACAAAAACACTTTAAATTTTCCAATCGGCAACGAGAGGGCGTTATGTAACACCTAGCTCCATTTATGATTTTTCTTGAGAAATTTCAAATGCAATGCTATAAATCTAACTAGCTAACAAAAAGCCAAATTTGATGACTTATTGACCTGTCAAAACCGCGAACTGATATCTCTTTTCATTCCAAAGATATTGGCATTTTTTGATGAGTGTTGGTGATTGTTGGCTCGCCCTGTAAGGTGGAAGAGAAATTATGTTGCTAAAATTGTTCTGAAAAAAAAATGACATCATGAAAATATTTATCAACATTACATAATGAAACAAAACTAGTCCGGTCAAATTAGACCAAAAAATAGGAGTGAAGTTATAAAAATTTGCACCCATCTGAAAATTGGTAGGATTGTTCAAAACACCATTATAAATGAAGTCTGAAAAGTCTTCATCGATCTGATACGTGCAAAAAAAATTTACTCGGGTTCGAATATCATAAAAACGGTTTTTTGGCGATTTTCAGCAAAGCAGTAAGTTTTATCATGAAATTAGTTCAGACAAAAATTGTAGATCACCTAATTATCTATAAAAAACCGATTTCATAAATTTTTTCCTCAGAGCCACCGTTTTTGAGATCAACGATTCAAAAAGTTGAAAGAAATGCAAAAAAACACTAGCTCAAAGGTGGCGTTGAAACGTGCATATTATGACGATTACAACTCTTTCAACTTTTTGAATCGTTATATCTCAAAAACGGCGACTCTTAGAAGAAAAAGTATTTTGAAATTTTTTATAGATAATTATCTGATCTACAATTTTTGTCCGGGCTAATTTCATGCTGTTGTGAAATAATATGATAAGGGTACATTTTATAATCCTTTAATATTCTTTGCACCAAAGAATAATTCAATCCTAGATCTCTTGCAATTTTTAGAATACTCAAATGGGGTTCAGACTCAACTAACACCAATACGTTAGTAACATTTTCTTCATTGCGACTTCTACGTATCCTATTTCTTAATGCGACAGGTCGAACATTGCCGGTTTCTCGCAATCTTTGTGCCAATCTTTTGAATAATTGAATGAGTATGAATATCGTATCGCATACCTACTTCCGTTTAGCAATTACTTCATTTTGTAGACTTTCAAAATATATACTGGGCATATATATTTGAAACATCTATCTCTCAACAGTTTAACATCATTCGTAATATTGCAGCTCGCCCATTAACATAAAACTATAAGAGACCGTTTGAGAAATTAGGGATTGAATTTTTACCCGAAAATTTTAATCCGAAATAGTTCAACGCAAATAATGGCAAGCATTTTGAATATTTAAAATAATGAGATAGTAGGAGCGTTTTGTAAATTTCTGTTATGAGTAGCTCCCTTAGTTTTGTTTTATTATGTAATGTTAATAAATATTTTGGTGATGCGTTTCTACTTGTTATTTTATTTTCAAAACAATTTTAGCAACATAATTTCTCTTCCACCTTACAGGGCGAGCCAAAAATCATCAACACTCATCAAAAAATGCCAATATCTTTGGAATGAAAAGAGATATCAGTTCGCGGTTTTAACAGGTCAATAAGTCATAAATAGAGCTAGGTGTTACATAACGCCCTCTAGTTGCCGATTGGAAAATTAAAAGTGTTTTGTTATTTGTTACTGAAATCTACATTCAATACTCTTTGCGTAGAGTCTACGTTTTCGAAAATCGGTTCATGCATTATGGAGTTACAGTCTTTTTCATGTCAAAGAAAGCGAACTTCCCCCACCATTTCAGAATAGGTAATACAGAAAAATGACTCCAACAAGAGTTGTGGAATTAGGACAGTAGTTTCTAAATTTGATATTTTTTACCAGCCTAAATTAGGGAATGTTTCGTAAAAGTGGTAGTTTGCGCCACCTAGCGAAATACTATGGACTCAAAAACATTTTCATACATTTTTTTAGGGCAGATTTGCATATATATATATATATATATATATATATATATATATATATATATATATATATATATATATATTTTCTTCAAATTTTACTGACCACTTTTATTATATAGTAGGAGTATAGTTTTACTAGGTTAAGGCCACAAATACAGTCAATTTTAATAATATTTTACTTCCAAATATCACAAATCAAATTAAAATTACGCGTTTCGACTTATGTCGTTTTCAAATAATAATTAACATAACCCTCAAATACAATAACATCTATGCAAGTTTATCTTCTTCTCTTCTAAGTTACATGGCCACTGTGATTTTGATGAATGATATTATGGAACGCCCCCCCCCCTCCCCCAAATAGCACGGGCCCCACCTACTTGTATTGACTGGGACCTACTCGATTTAACATTGTTCAAAATCCCTGTACCTTTTATCTTTTGAATATATAAAAGTCCCCCCCCCCCCAAAAGTCGGGCCTGGATATATATATATATATATATATATATATATATATATATATATATATATATATATATATATATATATATATGTATATATATATATATATATATATATATATATATATATATATATATATATATATATATATATATATATATATATATTACGGAAACTGGAGTTTTATGGTGTCCGAGGTATTCCACTACACTGGTTCGAGTCTTATCTTGGAAGTAGAAAATAATTTGTAAGGACAAATAACTCCAATTCTGCTTGTTAATCACTAGCGGTATCCTCTAAAGTTTTGTTCAAGGTCCTGTCCTCTTCTTATTATTTATAAATGATATTACCGATCAGTGGAGAAATTACGCTTTTTGCGGATGATACGAGTATTACTTGGAGCAATCCTAATTCTGCAATGCTGCACTCTGAAATGACAATTGATCTTGGATTGATCAAGTCCTGGCCTTATGCAAACTTACTTTGCTTCAATGTAGATAAAATTGTCGCTTTGTTTTATAGATATAACTCCCAAGATCTATTCCTGCAAAACCATGCCATTAAAAATAGTCGATTCTGTCAGATTTTTAGGCCTTTTTATCGATAATAATCTCAAATTTTCACAGCATGTACATGTCTCAGCTAAAAAATTATCATCGGCCTGTTTCGCCGTTGAATCCATCTCAAGTTAATTAGATACGGCATCTACAAGAATTGCCTATTTTGCAATGTTCTTCCCTTCTGGGGCACAACTTGATATGACACCTTTCTCAAATTGCAGAAGAAAGCAATTCGTTACATGTTTGTACTGAAAAATAGGGCTCATTGCAAACCTTACCTACTTCAAGAAAAATGGAATTTTAACGCTTCCTTCTTTATTTTTACTTGAATTCGTGTGCTTGATTCATAAATATTTTCATGCCGTACCCTTGATGCCACAGCACGGGTATTCCACCAGATTTTCGGGACATCATGTTCACCTCCCTATTCCTTCTTCTGAATTAACAAACAATTCTATCATTTACAATGCTGAGGAAATTTACAATCCCTTCCAGAAGAAATGAAATCTATAACTTCCTTGGCCAATTTTCGGAAACGAATAAAATCTTATTTTCTTGATCGACTTTATTACTCTATAGAGGACTACTATTCAGAGCATTGATTAATCGATATAGCCAAATTTAATAACCCAGGCATCAGTTTCGATTGAAGAGAATTTGACACTCTCGGTCCTATTGTAAAGTTGATTGATGTGTGTTTATTTTCATGTTTTACATTGTTCAGATCCTATATTTTTCGCTTTGTCAATAAAGTATATTATTTTGAAGACAATAAAGCATATTTTGAATTATTGAGATATATATATATATATATATATATATATATATATATATATATATATATATATATATATATATATATATATACAAGGTGTTTCTAAATTGATGCGAAAGATTTCAATGGGTGATTCTTTAGTAAAAATTAAGGGGGGTCTTTCATATAACTTTTTGTTCAACACCCTTTTCCCTCCAAGTTACATCCCTTTGAAATTAGGTGAAAAAAATTGTTTTTATTCAATACATCCACTTTGGAAAAATTTGGCAGAATGAAATTTGGCAGATAACTGCTGCTGATAAAATGGCAGTTTTTGAGTGTTTTTGTTACCCTTGAATGTAATCACAAGGGGCTGAAAAAAACAACCCCTATAATTTTCTGCATCAGAACTTTTTAATGCGCTTATATTTTCCTTTTTAAAAAATATATTCGAAAAGACAGATTCGATCTGCAACTTTTTTAAGTTTCAACTTTTAATCATAAAGTTGTTAGTTTGATCACAAAAAAATAAAATAGTGCTCAGACTATTTCCCATGAATTCACAGAGGTTATCATTTATTTAAAAAAAAACAAGTAAGCTGCTGTCAAATGTCAAATAATTTGTTAATTGTTATTAGTAGTACAATTATTGTTCAATCCGCTCTAATTTTCAATATTCTTCAACTAAATAAAAAAATGCCATTCTTTCAATAAAGTTTTATTCAGTTGTGAAAAATGTTTGAAGTCATTATAAAAGTGTCTAGAAATTAGACAAAATCAGGACAATAAAATTATTTGTCATATGACTTCATTTGACAGCAGCTTACTTGTTTTTTTTTTCAATAAATGAATTTATGGGAAGAGTCTGAGCACTATTTTATTTTTTTGTGATCAAACTAACAATTTTATGATAAAAAGTCAGAGCATAAAAAAGTTGCAGATTGAGTCTGTCTTTTCAAATATATTTTTTAAATAGGAAAGTATAAGCGCATTAAAAAGTTCTGATGCAAAATATTATAGGGGTTGTTTTTTTCAGCCCCTTGTGCTAACATTTTGGTGTAACAAAAACACTCAAAAACTGCCATTTTATTAGCAGCAGTTATCTGCCAAATTTCATTCCTCTAGTTTTTTCCTAAGTGGATGTATTGAATAAAAACAATTTTTTCTCACCTAATTTCAAAGGGCTGTAACTTGGAGGGAAAAGGGTGTTGAACAAAAAGTTATATGAAAAACCCCCCTTAATTTTTGCTGAAGAATCACCCATTGAAATCTTTCGCATCAATTCAGAAACACCCTGTATATATATATATATATATATATATATATATATATATATATATATATATATATATATATATATATATATATATATATATATATATATTATATATATATATATATATATATATATAAATATATATATATATATATATATATAATATATATATATATATATATATATATATATAGTAATATATATATATATATATAATATATATATATATATATAAATATATATATAATATATATATATATATATATATATATATATATATATATATATATATATATATATATATATATATATATATATATATATTCTCGGTACAAGTTGGCATCTCTTGAAATTTGATATGTGTTTGTTTTCGAGGGGTAACAAAACTATCAATTTTCTTCTGCCGTTGCCATTTTTACATGGATATTTGTGTTTCAATATTTTTCCTTGCAATTATATATCAGACATCCAAAAAATTTCGAAATTCGTTGTCTAGAAGGTACAAAACGGATAAAAAAACACTAGATCTCGCATCTAATTGTTGACTTTGGATACGCTGCAATGGTCTATTATTTTCGAAAAGAATACGACTAATAAGGAAAATTATCCTGATCTGAAATTCACTGCCAGTATTGTTATTGAAGTTATGATGAAATTGAAATAAAGAAAAGCGTATGATGCACGTATATACCTATTACCTTAGTGCCTTTGAAGCGGAGTCCCGTACGTGTCGTGCCCTCAAACTCATTTCGCGTGCTTTAAAGGCTCACGTATACCATAATATACTATTTGGTCGCTTCCGTATTATTATGATGTGAGAATTAGAGTAAAACCCAAATTTCAAAAGCAAACGAATATTTTAAAATTTGGATATTCAAGGCAATACTTACTGCTTTACTGTATTTTGATAATCAACTTTGAAATTGAATCAGGTCAATAATTATGAATAAAAATAAACTCATTTCCCATGTTTTAAAATACTGTAAGTAGGCATACAGTGTGTTCATTGAAGTTTATTGAAGGGATTATTTCCTGGGCTTTCCTAATAATATTTTTTTATGGTTTTTGAAAAGCAACTTGATTCCGAAGATACAGGAACAAACAAAATTATGGATTATTAAATATTTTACACCAAAAATTACAAATTTCATATATTAGGCGAACTATTGAAAATGTCTAATTTCTCCTAGAATTCAATATCTAGTATAGTGAGTCATATTTCGGCTATATTAGTCATCTCGATTGATTCTGTCGAAAATAAAAAAACAAAGAGACTTTTCAAAAAACCAACAAAGAACAAAATATTCTCAGACTGGTCCAAGGAATAACCCCTTGAATTTAACCGTTTTTTTAATAATCAGAACATGAAGTTTTTGAAAGAGTTTTATAGTCAATGAAGAATATCTTACATTTTTGCTAAATGGAGTATCCTTAAAATAGTAGATGACATTTCCCTGTTTTTACGAACCGTCTTTCCTGCGTTTAAAAATAGTCGAATCATTTGCAGAGATATAACACGTTGGTTGCTCTGATATGGTAGCAACTGAAACTCTAGGTGCTGAAGCAGGTTAAAGAGGAGAATTATTGTTGTTATATATTTTGTTGCTCTTGAGTTCTCGAAATTGTCAGTTAAAAAGCACAAGCAGTTAAAAGTGGAGTAGGCCAAGTCTTTTCGACAGACACGTTGTTATTGTCATTGAAATTTGAGCAGATTGATCAGATCTATCTGTCACAAATGATGATAAAAGCACTTCTTCTCCAAATATGTTGAATTTAAGGATAAATACTCATTTTATGAAATCCTTGTGTAATATTGGGAGGTATGCATATTTCACGAACTTTCCACCTTGGTATATTGTTGCAGTTTTACCGAGATTTAACAATATCCACTCAAACATAGCCATTCTATTATACCTTATTTTAAAGGCGCAATATATTGTCACATCAACATGTGAATTATGATTATCCATTATGATCAGTGCCTAATTTTCATTGAGGCACTTCACTGCCACTACTAATGTTCCAAAGCGTTAGTGAAACATTCTTCATTCATCAAATATTATGTGCGGCGGCAAATTATATCTTGTGAAAACATCATTAAGTAATTTTCAATAGTTCTTGTAGTATAAGAAGTTTTATATGTAACAAAATAAAGAATTAGTAAAATTCTGGAAAAATCCCGATCAATTTTTGCCGCATGTTTGATAAACAATAATGGAATAAATATGGAATCATTTGAATTTCTATGAATTTTTGTCAATTTAAAATATTTATTCAAGTAAAGGAGAAACTAACTTGTGGAAGCAATTAAGCTTTCAAACAATTATTTCGTCAGGATCAAAACAAATGCGATTCTACAATCAAAAAAAATTACAGATAATTTCAGAAATGTTTCCAGTGGAGAAAATATAATTTTCATTTTCCGACTGTTGAATTCATTTTTCAGATTTTATCCCCGAGCATTGTCTTCTACAAAAAATTTGATCTAGATACAGTTTGCTGATGTGTGTTTTTTGATTGATAGATGATTGCAATTGTTTGTTATTCTTGTAGCACAATTATACGAGCTCGTATATTGACGCTGACTGCATACTGAGATCACTTATAAAGTTAAGCTGAAAAATAATATAACAAAACTGTTCAGGATATACCTTGATGTTATTTATTATAACCCTACTGGCTATGAGCAGATGGTTCAGATTCATGGTGATTAGAAATTCGCGTAAGTCGCTAAGTACCGTGTGTTATTTTCAGACAGGCAAAATATTAATTTCAAACTGGTAAAAATTATGTTCATTTTCAGCAAGTATTATCTGGTCGTTATTTTTGTTGGTTATCTTTAATGTTTATGAAACTATTATTTGTTTGTTTGTGTATTAAATAATTACGTGCTATCACATAGAAAAAAAGACATAATTGAGAATTACCATCAAAAATCGGTATGTCATAGTAGAATGCTTTTAATTAGTAAATCAATCATGTTGAGATATTGCAATACTTAATGCATATACTTATATTGATAAGTCATAAATGGATCATTTTCAACTAGTTTCTATTCTATAAAATAAGTTCAGGGTCTCTGGATCTTAATGGGCGTATATAAATGAATCCGTTACATGATTATCTTATAGAATAATTCTGCTATTTGACATTTGGAGAAGAAGCATTTCAATATAAGTATTATGATATATTAAGTTGTTCGGCGAATTTCGCAATATCATGTGTAGTATTATGGTAGAATATCTGTTGGTTTAATCTAAATCATTGAAAATTAGCGAGTTCTATTCTGAAAATTGATGTTGTATGATTATTTTATTCATACTTATACATATTTGGCAACATATGAAAGTGAAGCTCATCTCTTGAAGGTCTAAACTGGAAAAAAAAATTCCTGAATAATTTTGAATTCAGTTCCAATGGTTTCTACGCTAACAGGTAACATTGTGCATAGCTAAAATATTTTACTGCTTCATGTAGGTATATTTAAATCATAATTAGTTCAATAATTTTCTCTTATATTTCCCGAATTTAAAATAGATTTTAATAAATGGTAATCTGACGCAGCATATGTTCTACTGCTCCTGTCTTAATAAGCATCAACACTATTACCTTAACCAGATTACCTAATCGAATATTGGAGGATATTTCAAATAATAGATTTCAGAAGATACCTTCATTAATTGCAAATAAATTCAAATTTAAACATAAATACCAAATTTATATTTCTAATTTTAAAAAAGTAGTAGGTATATTAAATGTACCTATATTGTAACTGATATACTTGAAATCGATAATAGATTTCTCGTTTTTCTAATTGAACAAAAGAAATAAGATAATATATCTTCTTTTTTCATATAATTTAACTGTGATTTCAATCTCATCCTCTATTTGACAAGATCCTCTGTGAATAATATAAGATCGAATCATTAAATGACTCAGATTGGTGGAACGTTGAATTCCTAATAAGTCCATGTTTCTAATGATTTTAGTTCAATCATAATCTATGAAATAAAACAATTTATAAGAAGTGACTGAGTTGGACGAATTGATACTCGGTATAGTTATTTTATGATAGTCTCTTGTATAAATATGATATATACATATCTTAATCACGAGGGTATTATATATCGCCAGTTGCTTTCCTTTTGTAACTAGGGGCACACGAGTATAATCAACTCACTAGATGTCTCGACTAGTTTAATTCACAAAAGCTCTATTATCGCGTGCTGTAGATAATACAGAACAAACACATCATCTGAGTGGGAATAAAAAAAAAGTACACCTTCGCATTTTTTCACTTTAGTTTTATTGCTCATCTAATTAATCGTTATCCAATGGATGAATGCATTTGTGATCTCTTAAAAAAATTTGGAAAATTTATGAAAATTTTCATGAGATTAGGAATCAATAAGCATGGACTTACTTTCTTATTAAACTCAAAACGATAGTTTGCAACTTGAAAGGTAGATAGAAAGAAATGATAAGATGAGGAAAATATTTTGAGATAATTTTCGTTGTTTAAAAAACCCCTTGTAATTTGAGGCATATTTTGCCCAAAAATAATAAACTTTTTTGGGACAGGGGGTGGCGAAAACGTGCAGTGGCAAAAACTTTTCCAAAGCAGTCGCGAAAGATTATAAGTACAAGTAAAGATACCGATAAGTATTTCTCTTTTCTGACCAATTCAATTTTTATGTAGAGCTTCTTCGATTTCGGAAGTTATATATATATATATATATATATATATATATATATATATATATATATATATATATATATATATATATATATATATATATATATATATATATATATATATATATATATAATAATATATATAGTGAGATATATATATATATATATATATATATATACAGAGGCGGATTAAACGTTCAGAGCGCCGTAGGCAAGCATCTCATCGACGCCCCTATATCAAAAATAACTGTGTAATGTGCTACCCCTTAGGAAAACGCGATGAGATGGGGGCCAAGACTAAAAGAGCATGAGTTTACATGAGATCGATATTGCGGACAAATCTTACGATTTCGGTTTACAATATTTTAAAGGTTTAATTACGACTGGCATGTAAACACGAGAATAATGTATTCCCTATATAATATAATATATGGCTTTACACGCCAGTCGTATGAATTAAATTATCGAACATGATAAAATATGAATTAAATCAGTGTATTTATATAATTAACTAACTTCAATATGTTATAGTTCAAACTCGATAGTATAGATAGTGGCCTAGGAGTATGCCGTAAGCGCAGAAGGTCCCGAATTTCTTTCTCGGTCGGAAAAATTTGGGAAACGAACGTCTGGAGCTTTTATTAATTTTAAGAATTTATTAATACTTGGTAAATTTGAAAAAAATCAAGTTGGGAATTATTAAGATAAACTCGGATAAAGGGTTACAGTTTTAACACCATCTGAATTTTTAAGTATACTTAAAGTGAACTTAAAGGTACTCTGGTAACATAAAGTTAGATATAATTGGAAATAATTGAATTATTTACAGAAATTATTCAAAGCAGAAAATGAAATTATGATGGTATGTATGTACAATGAAGCAGCATTTTCGCTTGTCTTCAAAGTTGCTAATTTTCATTTACAAAATAAAAAATTTTGGCGCCTACATTTTTGTCTTGCGAAATTGACAATAACATCGTCATAGTTTAAAGATTGCAATGAGTTTGATTCTATGTTGAGTATTGCTTACGAATTTAATCTGATATCTGCCATAGTTGAGCGAAGATAATTTTTCACTCTCTTCAGACAGGAAAAGCTCTGCTCACCGATGCAATTGCTGACTGCCGTCGATACACACATTTTTAAAGCTATGTTAATGTTTGGATAAATTGTTTCAAGTTCATCAATTCTTAGAACCTTCAAAACTGCGTTGGTTGTTCGGGGCAGTTTTCCGTCCCGAACTACTGTTAAATAAGAACGCAGGTGGATACATTCATCCACAAAACACTTCTATGAATCACCGGAATACATTGTTTCTAACGTACTTGCTCTATTTTGAACTTCTTCAATGGTCAAATTGATCAAGTTGTTTAAAAATGAAAATTTCCTCTAAAAATTACTGTATGATTCTCGTTTATTTGGAAGTTCAACCAAGTATTACTAAAAATACTGTCACTCTGAATGTTTCCCGAACAGATAGTGAAATAGTAATATCTTCGGCAGATTCATCTGCTGTGAGCGTTTTCTTCCGAATCCTCTTTTTATCCTTTTCATATTATTTGGGTAGTGAAAGTTCAAAGGCTTGCTGCTCATAGTTATTAAAATTTTCCCTTTCTTCAGAAATTATGTGAATTAGGACCAGGTTGTTTGTAGGCGTAAGTTTTAGTCAGTCCCATCCGTTAAATTTATCTTTTGTTATAAATTAAATCAAATTGAGGTTGTAAGCAAACATAATATTTTTTAGTGTCTAAGTACGTCGCTTACTTAATGGTACAATTAATTTCATGCTATATTGTATATTTTTTCTCTATTTTACAATTCCGCCCGCGCGCCCCTTTGTAACCTCGCGCCCCTAGGCACATGCCTAAATTGCTTTAAGGATAATCCGCCACTTTATATATATATATATATATATATATATATATATATATATATATATATATATATATATTATAAAATTTGGGTAAATTTAGTCCAAATTTTGGAATCTTCCAATTTTGGATTAGGGAGTGGCGGGAAAATACATGAACGGAAATAAATGAATGAATAACATGAACAGAAATTTTTTGTGGTTAAGTTTTATGAGTATAAAACTATCTACAATAATTCAAATTGCACCTCTACAAAATCCAAAAATTTTCAACACTTGTGTAAATGTTCACAACAAAATTTTTATTTAAATTTAATTACAAAGAATAACCGCTTTTTGTGTAATCCAATAGGTTTCTATTCATTTCCCAATTTATCCTTAAAACTTTTTCATTTTCAAAAAAGATATCTCCATTCAATTTACGATTTTGTACTTGAGAATATTGAACTCTCTGTATGTACCTAAGAGTAGTAATTTACATCAAAATTGTAGAAGCGACAGGATTAGGTATATTCATAGTATTTTTTCCTATAGTTATCGCCAATGGGGTTCGAGATAATAGATCGTAGAAGAAAAGCATGACGTAAAAAATGGGTGTTATTGTGTTCATCATTCACAACGGTCAAGATAGATCATATCCTGAACTTCAAACAGGTTTCTTTTGATACATGGAAATAAATATGAATCTGATTACTTACCTCATTTATCAGTTTGATGTAATTATTACCTTTCGTATAGAAATGTAACCAGCTGTGAGTTGCATGAACAATGCTGTACGACATATATAATTAATTTACTTGTTGAATGATGACATTTTATAGAAGCTGAATTCACTCAATCATATGACTGAGTATTTTTAAAGATTATTTCTTGGAAATGCCAATTATTTTGGATGTATTAATAATTTCAAATTGCTTTCAGATATCTCGATGAAATTGAAATCTATATGTAATATATATATATATATATATATATATATATATATATATATATATATATATATATATATATATATATATATATATATATATATATATATGTATATATATATATATATATATATATATAAGAGGAGGGTAGTCGCTGACTAGTTTAGAGGAAAACTATTTGTAGGGGCTGCAGTCCCTACAAATAGTTTTCCTATATATATATATATATATATATATATATATATATATATATAGTATGAAAGGATATCGACCGTACGGTATGAAATAGTAAGGAGGTTTATTGGGTGTGCGGTCTGTTATATATAAAAGAAAACTCTACTTTTCCTAGCTACTCAATATTTCGTCAAACTTTATTGACATCATCAGGAGTCTACTGTAAAGATTGAAAATAAAACAAAAATAACACCAGAATACAAAAACCACAAACAACTTACAGTTTAAGAGTAAAATGCAAATACACAAGGCATCACATCGACATGTTAAACAGTACTGATCACACAATGGGAACAAATCTCCCTAACAACTGGTCTACTTTTTTTCTTTCATTCTCATAGAGATAACACAAATATGTGGTGATTTTATTAATTCATTTTCAAACTAAATGAACCAAAAAAGTTTACGAATCAGGGTATAAAAGAATAAATTTTTTTCTTCTATTCAGCCAACTTTAAAATATTACTGTAAATGCTGCTTAACTGACCTGTATCGGACTTAAAATTAACAGTCCTTACTATATATATATATATATATATATATATATATATATATATATATATATATATATATATATATATATATATTATATATATATATATATATATATATATATATATATATATATATATATATATATATATATATATATATATATATATATATATATATATATATATATATAGTCACTTTATTTCACAGCTGTTATATTGTATCCAGATTGAAATTTAATGGGTAATACAGCCTTTGAATACACCAAAGAAAACTCTTTAGATAATTTCCTAGCTTTCGCTAATGTTTATTAGCTTCTTCAGGGAATATCTGTGAGATCATAAATCAATTAACAATGGCACATACATTTACGTTTCAGAACGAATATTTCAATGAGACAAAATCAGTTAAAAAGTTTGACTTCTATGTTTACATTGCTATGTAAATATAGGTCGTGGTTCATTCATAGCAATGTAAACATAGAAGTCAAACTTTTTAACTGATTTTGTCTCATTGAAATATTCGTTCTGAAACGTAAATGTATGTGCCATTGTTAATTGATTTATGATCTCACAGATATTCCCTGAAGAAGCTAATAAACATTAGCGAAAGCTAGGAAATTATCTAAAGAGTTTTCTTTGGTGTATTCAAAGGCTGTATTACCCATTAAATTTCAATCTGGATATATATATATATATATATATATATATATATATATATATATATATATATATATATATATATATATATATATATATATATATATATATATATATATATATATTAGAATAAAGAATGAGGAAGTTAATTATGTTAAGAATTGAATTTTGCAATACTTTTAAGAACTATCTATTTCATTGTTGAAACATAGTGTGTTCGTTTTAATGGTATCATTGTTAATTCCAGAAATAAATCCTTCGAATAACTGGATGTATTGCTGTAAACAAGAGACTTATATTATATATCTACCAACATGTCAAATCAATTACCACTAAATCCTGGTTATTTACCTAGTCACCCATTATATTATAATATATTAAATCAGCACTTTGTTCATGACATAATTTACCGCTCTTATGAAAAGACATTCTATTCCTGTAGTGATTTATTAGTTTGTAATCGGGAGGTCTTTAAATACTATTATTAGTGTTACTGGCTTTCTTCATTGTTTTAATGGTAAGTTGGCAAAACCTTATATGTATAAATTCTTGTGGTAAACATGTTATTCAAAATACTTCCTTGTTATGATAATTGGCAAAATAGTTCAGGAATGGGTATCGGAATCGTAAGCAATGTAGTCGTGCAACATCACAACGATGAAATATTCAGCTTTTTAACATATTCAAACGCCACTCATCCTGGTTAAGGTTCACACACACGTTCACCGAATTTTCATTCAATATCATACATAAACACTTAATGCTCCCAAAAAAAAAACTTTTGATGTCCAATATTACATTATAGAACCTACATCGTTTGTGTAGTAATAGATGATTTAAATACTTCGAGAGGATGCTGAAGTAACATTTATTTGTCGAAATGATTATCACATTTCTGGGAATTCATACATAATGAATGAGTTGAATAAATATTTTTAGTATCAGTTTTCAGCTATTAATTCATTTAACTCCTTAAAAAAATATTTACGTTTGATTATGTTCTACAAAACTTCATTCACGGTACTATAAATATACGTTAATTCAAATAAATTGGCAATACACACAAAAAATGTATATTGATCGTTACACAAAAATAATAAGTTTTGTTATAATTAGCTTTTATTTCCGTAATTAACAAATATAAAATACAATGGAGGGTGGAGTATGGGACATGTTTATCGTTTCCAGACCAAACACAACATATCATACAAGATAATGAGAAATAAAAATTTGTTATTACACAACGAGATTATTGCATACATTATCGATGAAGAACCATAAAAGAATATTACTATGCCATGGTTCCACTTTTGAAACAGAAAGAAACTAGAAAGTGTCTTGGGCTAACTTGAAGAAAATCAGTTCCACTCGCTCGAGGGAAAAAAACATAAACATAACTAAATGCATCCTAACAAATCGAAACAAATGAGAATTTTCGAAGTCAATATTAATCCACTGATTAATTGCATGGTTTAGGAAAATATCCGGTCTTTCACAGCTTTTTGTACGTTATATATGATCTCAAAGATGTTAATTTCCATCAGAAGTGTTATTATAAGGTCTAGATTCCAGATATATAAAACTCCTGTGAGAAGCCGTTCTACTAATTTTTGGAACTAGGTAATCATAAGATGCGTTCCTTGTACCACACCCATGACTATACAATATGCACATTTGTTTTTGTAGTGAAACAGAACTATGCCATTAGAATAGAGCTGTCGCATATATATGGAAATTGTTTTTTTCTGTGTCTTATTTTTAGTTATTCATCTATTTTTATCAATAACAGGCCCTTCAATTATGAAAAACCGTTTCCATAATGAGTGACTTTTTGAAATAAATTTTTCTAGAGCATTCTCCAAATTGACAATTGTTTGGACAACACAGTGTCTTCATCATATTTAGTTACAAGTTATTATCATTTAATTTTAAATATAGTGAATATTAAGATTAAAGAAACGTGTTCTTAAGGCACATATTTTAAAGATAATTTTCGTAATTTGAATATTCAGAAAATTTTTCGAAGATGATAGATCTTTCTATCTGATTAGGTCCATAATTCTCTATTTTTGACTAAAGGTTGATTTGAAATGTATGATATTTCACATGAAAAGTAATAAGTAAAACACTTGTCTAAAAACCATAAACTTTTATGCGACTTGTTTCGCCTTTACAGCATTATCAAGACTGAATACATATTTCAAAGACATCACTTGAAATTATTCGTATTTCGGTTCGGTAACTGAAGGTGGTGAAATAGAATCGATGGGTGTTCCAAATTGTCAGAGATTTAGATTTAAGAGGGGGGAGGGGTTTAGCTCCAACTGGTCATTGAGAAGAATATAATTATGTGATTTTTGAAGCTTGATTATTTCCATGATTTCCAGGAAGTTCATTTTCATACCTTTTTCACAGTAATGAAGAATTTTTGGTTTAAAAGAAGATGAGATGTTATGTCCTTTCGACTCTAGATGTTTTTTGAATGCTGACTGTCCGTTTTTTAGATGTTCTTTCAGCCCGGTTTCAAAGCATCTTCCGGTCTGGCCTATATATGTTGAATTACATTCTTTACTTACATTCTTCACAGTCCAGCATTTCGGGAACATCTAGAGTCAAAAGGACCTAACATGTCTTCCTCTTTTGAACCAAAACTTCTTCATTGTTGTGAAATCTCTGATAATTTGGAAAACCCATCGATTCCATTTTACCACCTCCAGATACCGAACCGAAATACGCATATTTTCAAGTGATGTCTTTGTAATATGTATTCAGTATTGACAATGCTCTAAATAAAGCAAAACTAGTCGAATAAAAGTGTTTTCAGATAAAAGTTTTTTCAGTTTACGGTTTTTACATATGTGTTTTCATGAGTTTCAAATTGATAATAAACTTTTAGTGTAAATGTGGTATCATTAACCAAAATTATGATTTTATTTCATAAAATGCATAAAGTGGATGGGACAAATACTCCCGCACCTGTCTGCTTTCCTCCGATACACTGCAATAATATATACTACTATTTAATATGATAAAATACGACTAATTAAGAAATCATTTTTTTATAGCTATCCTGAATAATTTCGAGAAAGCATTTGCCATTTCAAAACATTATTTTGTATATCACTTTTAACATGAATTTATTGATAATCAGTAAGTATCAATTATATCATTAGGAGAAGCATTTTAAGAAAATAATGACTGTCACATTCTTGTGCTGTTATGCACATTATTTCCGAATAAGATCGACTGAAGCGTGAACATTAGAATTATCACGTTCTTTCTAGGAAAGAGCAAAGCACATAATAATATCCATTTTCAATTTAAATTCATCTGGAACTAGCTGCAAACTGATAATTATAGTTTACGGGTAGTAACCTACTATCGCTTGTTTAGATTGCACCGTTTTCAAATGATTTACAGAAGCTTGAAGCTGATAAGAAGGTATGATAATGCAATCTATCTGAAGTAATATACGGTTAGTCATTGTTTGTAGCCTATCGTACCATAATCGGCAGAATAAACTAGGGACTATGCTGCAGGTTGTATTGAATGATCTACTACAAATACTCTCTTAAAAATATTCAAGATCGTTACCGCATTTTAATCGATTAGACCAACAGGATTTGATAGTTATATTTTAAATTTTGTGACCCCTTTTTCATATACTATAGAATGAACCTGTGAAATGTCTGCCCCCTTTTCCCTCCAATAATCAAACTAATGTGTCATATTCAGGGTTATGTAACAAGTTTAGTAATTGTCATAAATTATTTTATTTTATGCATATTCAAAGATTGTTGTATTGATCTTATTTTGAATAAGGATTTCGTGGGAATATCCCGCTACTTATATACATTCTTTTCCAATTAACAATGGATTTAAAATCAAATATTATCAGTTCCTAGAAGTATAGATTGATATCGATTAATTTTTATTTAGGTATTATTTATTGTCTATGAAACTATCATAGTATCAGTGAAAAAGAAATATAATAATTTCCTGAGAAATATAATCTTCTGGAAAAATATTTCTTACAAACAGGATAAAATTTACTCCATCTCCATAGGCCAATCGAGTGAAATATAATTAAATTTATACAATTTTTGTTCATATTTGCCCATGAAATAATATATATATATATATATATATATATATATATATATATATATATATATATATATAAATATATATATATATATATATATATATATATATATATATATATATATATATATATATATATATATATATATATATTAATATATATATATAAATATATATATATATATATATATATATATATATATATATATATATATATATATATATATATATATATATATCATGTAATATACTAGATGACCATGGCTAATTTCATATATTACATAAAGTGAACAAGGAAAATTTTTCAATCATACAAAAGTATCCATAAGAAAAGAGATCTCATAAGATCCAAACAGATGAATGCAGATCTTGAGCCGGAGCGACTTGACGTTTTCTATAATTCACTGTTGCATTGCGAATGCACATTTCGCGTCGCGGAATACATATAACCAGCTCCATTGGAAGATTGTTTGATAATGTCGAATTATTGCAGAGTTTTTCTTGTTCACTTTATGTGCAATATTGCAACGTATCGAAAGTCAATAGTCAGGTGCGGGAATAGATGTTTTCATCCGTTTTAGACCTTCCAGACAACAATTTTCGAAATTGTCTGATTTTATTTTCATCTACATATTTTTTGAAACTACATATTTGCATCTGCAGCGGCTCCCATCTAACCAAATGAGCTTAAAGCTGAACTAACGAAATTTGGGTAAAATTTTCTAACCGCCGCCATTTTTACGTAGCTATTCCTTGTTTTTTCGTGGTATTTGAAAATTTGCGCAACTTCACCGCTTCTGCAGATTGAGTTACAGGGTTGAAATATGGTACGTAAATTGAATTTATGTTGGAATACGTTACTTTGTGGTTTTCAACACTTTTCCTCAACCGCGCTGCATTTAGGGAAGACTTTTCCGTTTATTCCTTTCAAATCGCACCTTCGCGAGTTTTTTATTTTTTTTTTTAATAAAATAAGTTATCTTCTTATTTTTATCACGGTATTCGATTGAAGAGTGGATTTTCAGTACACGAAGCACTTCTCGAATTTTATTTCGGTTTGCTTTTAAGACTTGGCTCTGGAAATCATAATTTATTCCAACCGAATCGCATCTTGACGCGATGCACTTCGCGCGAAAATTTTTTTTTGTTTCGGTTGAGGAGTATTTATATATAAATATATATATATATATATATATATATATATATATATATATATATATATATATATATATATATATATATATATATAGGGTGACCCAGAGCTACGTAATCGGTCCATAACTTTTTTGTCATTGAAGATATCGATATGAAATTTTCAGAACAAATATGGTCTGACTAAGTCTATCTTTCAAAATTATTTTGAAGAAAATTGCACTTCCGGTTTTGCCGGAAGTGATATCAACTTTGTTATTTCAAATAGAATACCCTGTATATTTTGTGATTTTCGAATTTCTTATGTAATTTATAATGAAATTGTCATAACATTCTTCATACTTAAAATGAATAGTTTTCGAGTTATTAATTTTTTTCCTAAAATTTTGACAGTTGCGTCTTCAACAAAAATAGGCTATAACTTCTTTGTTAGTAGGTCTATTGGTATGCGGTTTAGATTTTTTCAACCTTGAAACAGAGTTTTATTTATTCCTTGTCAAAATTTTTTATTTTTCTAACTTATTACTTGATAAAATCTAGGGTGAAGTTGGCAAATTTAAAACGTTAATAACTTTCTTATTTCTAATGGAATGCTATGTATATTTTTGCATTCTTAAATTTGCTATTCAATTACCTTTCGATTTGTATAACCCTTCTCTATACCTAAAGTTAATAATAACAAAGACATTTCACAATTTTGTAATAATTTATATATCAATACACCTGAGATATCGTCTAGCTTGTTATTTTGACGTATCCATGGATACCAATAATGAAAATTATTTAAAATCTAATTGAGTCACCTTATCCAGTATTTTTTCAGTTAATAAAATGGATTTTGCGCGACAAGAAATGATGGTTTACTGTATTGGAGAAGCGGTTTGAAATGTTCTGCTAGCTAGTAGAATTTATCATCAAAAACATTCTGATTCTGATTCAACTACGTTTTGAGATTCTGTTATCAATAAGCATTGATTTCTTTCTGTATAACATTGAAATGTATAATTTGGAGTAACTGTTTGATCATGCGAATGTACTCCTCCTGACCAAAATGATAATGTCAAACTTGACATTGTAATTTGACATCAGTCTAGCTACTACAAACATATGTTGTTTATAAACAACAATAATTATTGAATCTTAACGTCTTAGAATTACTATTTGTTCAATATCTTTTCGGATATCAGCATCAGGTGCTACAAACCTAATGAACAGAAAAGGTGACACAATTAAATTTTAAACAATTTTCGTAATTGGTATCCATGGATACGTCAAAAATAACTCGCTAGTCGATGTCTCAAGTGTATTGATATATAAATTATTACAAAATTGTGAAATATCTTTGTTATTATCAACTTTAGGTATAGGGAATGGTTATACAAATCGAAAGGTAATTGAATAGCAAATTTAATAATGCAAAAATATACATAGCGTTCCATTAGGAATAAGAAAGTTATTAACGTTTGAAATTTGCCAACTTCAGCCTAGATTTTATCAAATAATAAGTTAGAAATATGGAAAATTTTGACATGGAATAAATAAAACAATGTTTCAAAGTTACAAAAATCTAAACCGCATACCAATAGACCTACTAACAAAGAAGTTATAGCCTATTTTTGTTGGAGACGCATCTGTCAAAATTTTACGAAAAAAATTAATTACTGTTCATTTTAAGTATAAAGTGTGTTATGACAGTTTTATTATAAATTACATAATAAATTCGAAAATCAAAAAATATACAGGGTATTTCATTTGAAATAACAAAGTTGATATCACTTCCGGCTAATCCGGAAGTGCAATTTTCTTCAAAATAATTTTGGAAGATAGACTTAGTCAGATCATATTCGCTCCGAAAATTTCATATCGATATCTTCAATAACAAAAAAGTTATGGACCGATTACGTAGCTCTGGGTCACCCTGTATATATATATATATATATATATATATATATATATATATATATATATATATATATATATATATATATATATATATATATATATATATATATATATATATATATATATATATATATATATATATATATATATATATATATATATATATATATATATTTAATATATATATATATATATATATATATATATATATATACATGACGAACGTCATATTTAGATCTGTAGCTGGACTTTAGCGTTTCAGATTAAACAAGATAAATTCATAGATATACTCAGCTTGGTAAAGGGTATAATTCACCCAATGATTAATGGTAACTTATGAACTATTTTTCATTATACAAAGTCACTCATAAGTGACAGTAAAACTTTTGCGAAAAGTTTCCCAGGAAGGGAATCATTTCCTGATGCGTTAGTTTATACAGTATCTTCACTTCCTTTTCTGTCGATACACAGGTTTTTATATTATATATTTCCGTGTTACGAAATTCTTCATGCATTCTTGCTAAATTCAGACATTAATTGATGTGGAATAAATTCATTCCTTGTTTTGTATAGTATCTAGATCGATCTATTTAGTTGTTGTTACTGAAATAACACATTATTCATTGAATGAAATTCGAATCTAGGTTGCATGAAATAATCACATTGAAAAATAGATTTGAGAAATAAAATGAAACTCACTTCAGATAATTGGTTACATATTCGAAATTACTAATTAATAATCAATTAGTTAATATGAAAAGCGATGTTCACTGATGAGAACACTGATGAATCAACAAATTAAAAATTTGAACCAATTCATTGAAATTTTAAATATATCAGCAGCCAAAAAAATTTAATTCTCAAAGATGGCTCTAAATATAGTATTAAATGCTTGCTGCAATAAATCCTACTATCTATCACTACGTGAAAAATAAACTTACAAAATTAATTATAAAGACATGAAAACTAAATTGTATACTTATTTCCATTCAGTTGAAGAGTAGCTTTTATAATGGAACGAATCCATAAATATTTCTTCTTCTATAAAAAATCTATTCTATCAATATATTACAAAAGTCAATATATATATATATATATATATATATATATATATATATATATATATATATATATATATATATATATATATATATATATATATATATATATATATATATATATATATATATATATATATATATATATATATATATATATGTATATATATATATATATATATATATATATATATATATATATATATATATATATATATATATATATATATGTATATATATATATATATATATATATATATATATATATATATATATATATGTATTTTCAAAACTCAATCTTTTTTCCACTTATACTTATGTTTTTCCTTTCAAAGGAAGGCATTATTTCTTGTAACCAATGCCAATGCGTTTATGTCATGAGGAAGAAACTCGGAGTCCAAGTGGTGATGAATGTGTTGATTAAGCCATCAACAGTACATGAAATTATCTTCAGAGAATCTGGTTACTGAAATGTGATTCATTCTTCAAATGATGCAAATTTTTCATGTGTGCGAATTCGACATGTCAAAATCAAAGTATGGCAGGATATTCACATGTTCATTTCGTTTTTATCGCACTTAGTAGGCTGTTGTAGTGTAGAAACATCTGTAATATGACACTGTATAAGTCATTCGTTAATGCCAGTCTATCAATCAAAGTGCTAAGCGTAAATGACTGACTGTTTCTTTGATTCCTTCGATGCACCGCATCCAGAGCCGTCTTCAAAGGATAACTTCTGTGCATCATTATAATAACTGGGGAAGAATATTTTAAAATTCCCAGATATTGGAGAAAATGTCGAGTAGTAAAAATTATAAGTTGATGAAAATGTCATTGAAAATTACGTTTTTTAATTCAGTTGAAAATTATGAATACTAAAGTTGAAACAAAAATTGAACTCGAAGCAATACATAGACTCTTATGAAGTTACATAATAAGTATTTATAAAATTTTTTTTTTGAGCAAACGTATCATTTTATTTTCGCATACTCAAAAATCGAAACAAAATACTGCTTTTTAGTAGATTTTGAAAATTGAATTGAGTAATTTTGCCTCAGCGGAAACACAATAGGGGAGTAACCTAACTTCAAAATATTAATACTAGTTTTAGAAGCTTTTTACATGGAAACATTTTGGTTTCTTTCAAGGTGTTTCAAAACATCTCGCTAATCTCGAAGAGTAATTCCATTTTTTGTGTATTTTATACTCAATTCTTACAAGATCGTTATATTCACTGATGTACTAAAATGTAAACGCTTTCTGTATTCATAGAACCTTTGTAGTTTTAACATTATTTTGTAATTTCAAATAGATTCATTAGTTTGTTCCCAAGTATATGTTGGATTGGTTTAAAATAACCAGCACATTTCCATTCTTAATTGAAAATGTTATTGACGCAGTTTTTTCAATACCTACATATATTATCAATCTAACAACGCCGAAACGGTTTCAATTTTCATCAAATCATACCTAACGAATTATAATTATTTGTAGAGCTTCAGAAATAAGCATGCCACAACATATTTGTATTCATTTGAAAATTAGAAAGTCATTCAGTTCATGCCGATCGAATGTGTCGAGACTTTTTGGATAGGGCTATTTCGACTATTATCGAACTATTTCGATTTTTCCATAAACTCATCGGTGATAATATCTTAAGTTATTAAAAACTTATATTTCCATATTTGTGAAGTCCTAAAGGTAAATGCTTGAACACATGATAAAAGTCACTCTTTTATTCTATCGACCAAAGCAACTTGAGCATTGAGAATTAGGTGGTGTGTTTTTGAATAGTACCTATCAAACAGATGATGCTGAAACTTTCCTACAGATCAGTAATTTCTGATCGAAGAAAAATTTTTGTCGAAAGATGTTTTAAGTACAAACTAAAGGATTCTCAGTTTGAATGCGTTTCCTCTTTCAGCTATTATATTTTCTGCTCAATGTGCTCTAGTTATAAATGAAATAAAAAATAGTTCATAAAAACTAAAAACCGCTTTGATAGAAAAGCACACTAAAAAGTATATAACAATTTTCAGTAAATTTAAATTAAGAATAAGCGTAATTATGAAAGAATTTCTTTCTATTGTAGTAGATCGTGGGGTGCTTGCAGTCAATTGTTCTAATATTTTGATGACAAATATTGGTAAAAGTAGAATTATCGAAGAAATATCTGAAAAACTTACTTATGCTTTTCTGCAATAAAAGAAATTTCTCTGTAAATTGCCTACAATATTCTTGATATTCAAAGTTATTTTCTACTTTTTAGTTTGATTTTTTATCAAAACGTGTTTCTTAGTTTTTTAAACTATTATTAATTTTTTATGTTGTAGTTCAGCTAACTACAATAGCGTGTTTTTTAATTTTTTTTTTAACATCTTTGCTTCTATAGGTTTAAGACGTTTTTAAATCTGTGCTTGGCACAGAGACACTACCCAGTATCGAATTTCGAAAATCTCTAATCCTGTAGGTCCTGATTAAGATAATGACACAAGCTTTTCAAATTATTGCATTGTCATCGGTCCTTAATAAGTGTGCAAAACTTCAAATTAATACGACGTTTTGGAGGAGATGAAAATCACGTTCAAAGATTCCATTACATAGATACATACATAGATACATACATACCAAGCTCATAAAAGCGTGTTAAAAAAACTTTGAATGTCATCGGGACAAGTCTCATTGTTATCGGCATTAAATCACGAGTTTGTAGAAAACCATGACACTGTGCATAGTTACATACCTCCTGATATATTTACACACTCCTTGGTGAAGTTGAATACCTCTTGACATTCCTGACCAAGTGAGTATCACCCCTACCACTATATCTCTCACCCTCAATCTCTATTACTGTCTCAAAAATATTACATATAGGAGAAATTCGACCAAAATTTCTATGGTCTCTTTGCTCAAGATGGAATGGAGTCACTTTAGGTGGGTATAGCTTAGTAAGTAAGTACCTACTCATAAATGTAGGATTTTCGACCCTAGGGTCACCCAAGTGACCTATCACCCAAAGGTACCAGTCCAATTTAATGATACCTACCAAAAATTCCATAATAAAGAATCATTCTTCCGATATATTTCATCCAAGACAGATGAAAAATTGCTCGTACACAGAAAAATGGCAGCTTTCAGGGGCTACACTGGGTAGGTCAGTGATATTTATGATAATTTCCAAAACACAGAACTTGTAAATGTAGTCTTATGAAGTAACTTCGGATAGTGAAAGATTTCTAAGCCGAAACAAGTTCTAAAGTTTTAGTATTAAAATCATAATCTTAATATTTCAATTGACTTACCAGATTATCACTTTAACTCATATGTTTATATAAAAATATGGGCACGTCTTTATTAAGGAAAGATTCTCACTCCGTTCCTGTTTCATCGATATCGGAGTACCACATACACCATCGAATGAGGAATGTTACTTGTCTAAGAATCTGATTGTTTACTCTAGAGCGAAATGTAAAATCAAACTAATTTCTCACACGTGTCATGAATATGAATATGAAAGGAATCGATGTTTCAATTGGATTTCAAATCGTCCAAACATATTACAACTTAATGAAATGTGACGAGTTATCTACAAATGAAAAAACAAAGAAATTATTGTCAGTATAAAGATGGTTTTTTCGATTTGAATGAAATTAATGAATCGCTGGCAACGCGCACTTGCGGTACAATTTTCAATAGTGACTAATTTAATTATCTATCGAATTCTGAACATAACATGCCATACCTTCTTTTATATATTAACAAATGACAACAAATCATTCAGTAACGTATTGGACAGAAATAAAACTAATTTCGAAATTTTGATATAAATTTTGGCAGAAAAGTTGATAGATCCATAGTCGCTAGACTAATTTCTTTTGAAAATATAAATGGTAATATATAGATGGAGGTGGAAAAAATGTTATCGAAATGTGAAGAAACAGATAATGTTGAGTTGGAATGGTCTAACATTAAAAAATGTATACTGAGCTCAGCGGCAAGTCAGCTAGGGAAAGAAAATAACGGAACAAAAAAAGAATGGTACAATGAAAAATGTCGCGAAATGGTAAAAGCAAAGGGAGAGTCTAGGAGGAAATGGATCAGCACGAATATCTCAGAAGACAGAGAAAGATATGAGAAAATGAGAAAAAACTGTAACAAAGCTATAAGAAAAGCTAAAAGAGAATGGACGGACAAAAAAATAAGACACATAGAAAACGAAAATAATAGAAGAAACACAAAGGTCTTCTATAAAACAATAAATGAACAAAATAAAACATATAAAGGCAAAGTTAGAGGAATAAGAAACAAAAACGATGAAGTGATACAAGAAGAAACGCAATATAAAATTATCTGGAAAGAATATTTCGAAGAACTGTTAACAGAAGCAGCTACAGATAAAGCAATAGAGGAAGAAAATGAAGAAGAAAGGGAGGAGAACGCAACAGAAGAACCAACAAAAAGTGAAGTAATAGAAATCATCAAAAAAAGTAAGAACGGGAAAGCAGCAGGAAAAGACGAGATAAATACTGAATTAATAAAGTACGGTGGAGAAGAGCTTCACGAAAGACTTTACCAGTTAATTAGGAAAATATGGAGAGAAGAGAAAATGGTTGAGGAATGGGAAGTTGGACAAATTGTAACAATTCATAAAAAAGGGGACCAACAGGAATGCAAGAACTATAGAGGTATAACTCTTTTAAATGTGGCATATAAAATATTGTCAGCAATAATACAGAAGCGTTTAGCTAGAAGATCTGAAGGCATAATAGGCCAATACCAATGCGGTTTCATACAAGGGAAGTCCACAACCGATGCCCTTCATATAATTAAGCAAATAATGGAAAAAGCCTTTGAATATAAAATTGAAATAGAAATGCTATTTATAGACTTCCAACAAGCATTCGATTCAGTCAAAAGGAGTAAATTGATGGAAGGACTGAAAAAGCAGGAAGTTAAGAAGATTAATTGCAATGACTATGAACCAGTCAAAAGCGAGTATACTTACAAGTAAAGGAGAAACAGAAGACTTTCTAGTTAATAGAGGGGTAAGACAAGGTGATGGCCTCTCAACAACATTGTTCAACTTAGCCCTAGAGTATGTTATGAGAAACGTAAACAAGGGGAATTTAAGAACGAGCGGAGGCCAAATGGTCGCATATGCAGACGACATAGTCATAGTAACGAAGCGACGAGAAATAATGAAACAAATACTATTAGAAATAACAACAGAAGGTGAGAAGATGGGATTAAAAATAAACAACAGCAAAACGAAGATAATGAGATTTGGGAAGCAGTGTGAAAACAAAATTATAAAAATGGGTGAATACGAATTTGAGGAAGTCGAAAAGTTCAAATATCTAGGGGTTACGATCAGCAGTAACGGAGAACGGAGATCAGAAATAGAAGAAAAAAGAATGGCAGTAAATAGGGCGTTCCATGCCAATAAGAAACTATTAAAGAGTAAATTATTAACAAGGGCCACTAAACTCAAAATTTATAACACAATGATAAGACCGGTTATGATGTATAGAGCAGAAACGATGACGATGACAAAAAGAGAAGAGGAGGAATTGAGAATAGTGGAACGAAGAATAATGAGAACAATCCTAGGACTAATAAAAGTTGATAACAATGAATACAGGCAATGGATGAACTATGAAATACTGAGGGAAATGAACGGCGAAGATATAGTGAAACGAATAAAGAAGCGAAGGATAGAATGGCTCGGCCACGTATGGAGAAGAGGAGAGGATGCAATGGTCTGCTCAGTGCTGCAGTGGGAACCAGGAGGTAGGAGAAGGCGAGGAAGACCCAGATCTAAGTGGCTGAAGGAAGTGGAGGAGGATTTAAGAACGATAGGTGTCGCTGGATGGAAGGAAGAAGCTAAGGACAGGGCTCTATGGAGGAAAATAAGCGAGAAATTATAGGAATGATGGGGATTGATCCACCCCAGAAAGCGAATTTAGAAAGCATTTATGCGGCTCAACCCCACATGGGGTGTTTAGCCATTTATTATTATTATATAGATGGTAATTAACCAAATATATATTTGGTTAACAAGTTCGGAATAGACTGTTTTTTAAAACGAGTAGACATCAAACCAATAAAGCACGTTTTTTAATAATATTTATTCGTAGAACAAAATTAGGAACATTGTCTTTCTTGTTTACATTAATATTTTTATTATAATTCGAACAATTGCTCCTATCAAGAGTTAAGTATAATTTCCTTGGATTTATTATTTTAATCAAAACATGAAGGCGAGGTAGTTGTTGCTACCGAAAAAAAAAAGTTAATCTTTTTCAACAATCGTAATTCATTGTTAAACTTACATTCAGCGTTAGGTAGGTTTCATCATCTGCTTCCCTAATCAATATTTTTTCATGCTCACTATTGGATACTCGATTTCCTTACTTTATAATCAACGGAACATTTTCAAACTTGCTTTTGATACAGTTTTTTATTAATCATTGCAATAATCCTGATAAGCAAACATTTTCAAACAGCAAAACAGTGGCAATTTCGTTAGTCGTTACCTATTTCATTTCTATGGTTTTGATCAACTTTAGTCCTCTACTAAAACATACCTAGCTGGTTAACAGGTAAAATGATCTTCCTGGTATGGGTAATTCGTACTTCTGAGTTTTCCCACGGTCACCACTATTTAAACACACTAGTACGCTTATTACTTTATACTTGTAGTGTTCTTTGCAAAAAAAATTCTCAATAATAGTCCCTATATGAATAAAACACTCTACTAGTCTATCTCCGTGCTATGACATATATTGGAGAAATTGACGGTTGAAATATAAACACGGTTATTGGTTAAATAGTTATTTCTCAAAATAAAAATTCGATTCAATTTAATACAATTGAAATCATGATATATTTTTGGTAACTGGTAAATTCAAGGTTAAGATAAATGGAATTTCAAGTTTTATTTCAGCTGGTACTTTGAAAACCAAATTAAAAAGAGTTTAATGAAGTTTATGAACTGCGAACGGTTAATATGTGACAATGAATAATGTTTTCATTTTGGAATTCAAAATATACAAATTTTATTTTGTTGTTTTCTGATAACGACGTATGAAAATAACTAACATTTTTTCGAAATTTGCAATTTATTATTATGAAAAAAAAGAAACCCTTTTACTCGATTCATTTTCTTGAGGAAGTAGCACATTTATAACCTAGCACGGGAAGTACGTGTTTACCAGACTAGGCAAGGAAGAATTACATAATTGTTTTCGTTACACTTAATCACCAAATAATTTGTATGAAAATATAGGTAGGTATACTTCAGAAGAATGAAGTTGATAATTAAAATATCAACATAATAAAACCTAATCAATTCGACATTGAAATAGTTGATTTTTGCATTTTGAAAGTTTGCATGGTCACGATTATTGCATTATGAAATATAAAGAAGCAATAAAAGCGAGTTGGAAAATATGCCTGTTGAAATTTCAAGTGCAGCTGCTCTGCTACAGCATAATTATTACTTAAAAATCGAAGTTTATATTCGAAAACTTTTATAATTTGTTGAGGAAAAGGATGAATACAAAGAAATGGAAAACTATTACTGAGCACGTAATTTTAGTTGATCCAGTTTAACCAGTTCGATTTATATAAAAAAAAAACATGCATAATAGAAATTTTGAAAATTTAGCAATATACCTAGCTCGGCGAGGGCAGATTATCTAAAGCAAATAAATTATAAGTTAATAACACCTTCGGTTATACCGGAAGTAGGTGTCAATTTGCTTATTTAAAATAGAACGCTCTATATATCAGAACAATGTTCGATTCTAATTAATATTGCAACTAAACTTTGTGTATCACGTTCTTTACCTAAGTCTAACCGTTTTTGATATGTTCAAGTTTTAATGTCAAAAACGAATTATGTGGGCTCTAAAATAATCATCAATTTTTCCTATAGAAAAGCTTCATTTATTAATTTGAATACTACTACTATTTCTTTCTGAAAAATAGTCATTTTATGAGAATTCTGAACTATTTTTGTTAATAATACAGTGTGTTCAAAAATTCATATCTACAATTGAATCAAAAGTGAACTTTTTCAAATGGAATGAAATGCTAAATGAATAATTTGCATGCGGTAATTTTATTACAAATTTGGAGTTTAAATACATCTAGGTAGCTAGGGCGGCAATGAAAACCAAAAACTGTCATCATGACGTTTACCAGTTAAAAATTATTAACAATGCCGGGGCCCTTGAATTATTCAAATGGAGATTATTTAATTTCATTCATTATTTATGGACAGCGTGATGAGGTAATAACACGAACATTTGATACATTTGCCAACCGCTTTTATCAGAAACGGAAACCATCACAATATGCCGTTAAACAAGTTAATGAAAATTATAAGAAATTTGGATCCGTTAGAGCAGTAGTTGAAAGAAATGAAAACCTCATTGACATGAGAATAATGTAATTGTAGAGAGAATTTCAAGATATCTGGACATCACAAGATAACAGTGTATTTAATAGGAAAATACTAAATATTCATTTTCATGAGTCGCTCTTCTTATTGACTCACGTCTTAAATTTGCGAATTCATTTCGCACTCACTGCATACTATCATCCATAGTTCTTATGGGCATATTATATATACGATTTCCAATTGTGCCCCAAAAAAACAGAATCATAGAAAGATCTGAAGAGCACGGTGACCAAATAAATGGACCATTGTTGGTTATCTAAAGATCGTCTAAAGTGTTTCGCAAAAAAATCATTAATTACAGAGTCATAATGACAGTTGTCTTCAATTGTGATCATAGCTTCCTGCATTTAAAATTAATATTTGTAATAAAACTACCATATGCAAATTACTCATTTGGCAATATACATGGATATACCTACAACCGCAAAAAAATTGACAGTAGTTTTCATTGAAAAATAGGATAAACCTATAGAATTTATTGAATTTATTAAGTATTGACTTTTGACAATTTTCATAATTTCATTTTTGATTTGAAGGTTTGAACACTCTGTATTAATATTTGCCAAAATAGTTCAAAATCCTCATAAAATGGTTATTTTTAAGATATAAATACTGTTCAAATTAATAAATAAAGCTTTCATTATAAGAAATATTGGTGATTATTTTAGGGCCCGTAAACGTCATTTTTAACATTGAAACTTGAATATATAAAAGTGAGACTTAGGTATAGGAGGACATGATACACAAAATTTCGTCGAAATATTGTGTTGAATCGATGTCTATAATTATATATAGGTGTTCAACTCGAAATGAGCAAGTTGGCACGTACTTCCGGTATAACCAGAAGTGTCACTAACTATTTAAGCCGATCTGCCCCTGCCGACCTAGGTATAATTCCGGTTCGATATTTTGTATAGCTTATAGTTACTCTATGCTAAAAAAATATCATTTACTGAAGGATAATATATACATAGCCACATCTCCTAAGGTTATCGTATATCTAAAAATAAAGAACGTTGGTTATAAAGCAAAAAAATCAGTAGTCTTCGACACTAAGCAGATTCGAAAATTTATTACGAAATCAGATGGTGACAGTCATATGATATTGAAGACAATTTTAGCAAAAAATTACGATTGTCGAAAAAATTTGATTTACTTTCACTTCTGGTAGCAGTAATTTCCTATAATATTAGCAATTACTGAAATTTCAATATAAATATTAAAATGAACAAGAATTTCAAATGGTAATTCTGTTTTATGGATAATTATTATTTAGAAACGTGCTTTATTGCTTTGATGTTCCATATGATTGCCGAAAATGTAGTGCAAGCTTCTGGAAATTGTTTTCTAGGAATAGGAAGATTTAATTTTGTCTACTTGTACAAAAAACCATAATTTTCAGGATTTGTTACGAAAATTACAATTATCGAGGATAAAATATATATTCCACAGTAAACAATAAAATATTTCTATATATATATATATATATATATATATATATATATATATATATATATATATATATATATATATTTTGCTTTTGTTTTATATAATATTTCCCCGCGATAAATCTCCTCTTTGTATTATATATATATATATATATATATATATATATATATACATATATATATATATATATATATATATATATATATATATATATATATACATATATATATATAAAAATATATATATATATATATATGTATATATATATCTATATATATATAATCTCTTGATAATTATTAGCAATAACAGGCTGGTTGAATCTTAAAAAACTCGATTTTAAAGTTGACGTTTCACTACGATATTCGTAATTGAAATTTCTTTGACATTTATTAATTTGAAAAGAATTTGAAAAGAACAAGGCTGCTTTGTCTTGCTAACTTTAAAATCGATTTTTTTAAGATTCAACCAGCCTGTTATTGCTAATAATTATCAAGAGATTAAAAATAGATCAGAGGCAACAACAATTCGAATAAATAATTATATATATATATATATATATATATATATATATATATATATATATATATATATATATATATATATATATATATATATATATATATATATATATATATATATATATATATATATAATTCAACTGATTGACTCATCTTGCTATGGTTTTTATAAACTAATACTACCTTAAGGGGAAAGTTCACTAGGTTCAACTCTAATTATCACTTTCTCGAACTCCCTATTAAAAAATTCAATGGCAATAACATTTGACACGAATTGCAAAAGCTCTTGAAAATATTTGTTATCAGAGTTTGTTTGAAATATTTTAAATTTTTCTAAAAACTGAGTATTTTTATATTGAATTTTTTTAACCACTTCAATCTTTTCAACATCTTATTTTATTTGGAGAAAAAATTCTTTTTGATTAAGAAAAATATGATTGTAGCTTCAAATGATGCTGTTCGAGAAACAACCAGTTTATAGATTAATCTTGACTAATCCTATGACTATTTGAAAAAAATATCTATTCCCTACACTTTGTGGTGAATTCAAGTAACAGAAACAGTTTCGTAAAAAGTTTCTTGAATAAATTCTTCAATCCAATATTACTCAGTTGGGAAGCCCGCTCGCTGAATTATAATATATGTAGCGGTGAATTCTTCAATTCACATAATGAGCATTATTGGTCCGATGCCAGTCCTAACTGCACCGTTATATAACGAGTGAAATTTATTTCAAAATATTGAATCAATAAGTACTTAACATTCATTTTGATAACATGCCTTTGAATTATCTCTCAATAAGCTAATGCCATGTCACATAAAAGTTGAGGTATCTGGACTAATTGTTTTTACTCGATGTACCAACAGGTTAACGCCGTGTCCATCCATCATATTAATATTTGTAATCGCCTAAACTCATAGACGTACACAACACCAGGGCACACAGTTTTCCTACAGAGGCTAACAACATATCCTATTAGATATTCAAAATGATCAATAGGGACGAATTAATTAATGAGCTATTAGAAGTTTTTAGGTAAAAGTTAATTCGCTAAATCTAATTGTCCATTCAATATGAAAATAAGAATCTGATGCTTTCTAGAGCTTCCTGGAGGCCCAATTGAAACCATATATAAAACGATATTGAAACCATATATAAAACGATATTGAAACCGTATATATTGGTAAAAGTTATGTAACGAATGATTTGAAAAATTACAATCTCTTGGAAGTTATGAAAAAAACAACAACAAACGCATTAGCAGTCTTGATTATTAAAAACTATATAATTATTCAAATAACTACTCAGATAAGTATCACACCTTTAATATTAACTTCAGGATTAATTATACGAAGAGTAGAGGATTAAAATTGAATTTCCGAAAAGATCTATGAATTAATAGGTATAAGAATAAGTGTTCTACTTTGTACAATCAACAGAATATGATTTTCTCTCACTTAAAATTTTCAAAATGTTATTTAATCTTTGCAAAGCCTGTGGAGAAATTATCATTACACTATTTATCACAAATTGTCATGCATTATGTTCTGGACATGAGACAATTTTCTACATTCTAGGATGAGGAGCTTGTGTTTTAGGGAACTCCATTCAGACCTCTAGAAGATTCGTCTAAATCAAACATGGAAAATTATGGAATTTCTTAATTGGTTTTCTCAGAAAATTATAAAGTCACATTACGCTATTCATATGATTGATTCGTATATTCTTCACCTCACATTTACACACTTTTTGGACACTCTATATTCGTCATAGTCGTTTCATCAACCATGTTGACATCATCAGGCGTTAGAAATTAAAATTAATATGAAAAGAAAAACTAATGGTGGCCTAAAACTGTCTATTTTTTGAATAAACCGACTATTCGATTCAATTGACTACATAGAAAAATAGCAATAGCACTGTCCAGTTTCATCGCCAATTCCTATGGTATTGTGAACTTTATAGACAAAACACGTACCTACTTCGTTAGTTGAAAAAGTACTTTACTGAAGTGGCATAAAATATGAATTTTTAGATTAAAATTAAATATTCAGTTGAAAACTCCATCAGCTATTGAGCTGGAATACTTTGATTTTAAAGATAGACGTGATATTTGTTTCATATTACCACATTATCTCTATTGATAGTAGTATCAGTCTTGGTTCTTGTTGCAAAGTATGAGTTTTGAATTTAGCATTTCTTATCGACGACAAAGGCCAGACTCAAAAAATGCATGAATTTTCAAAAATATTAAAAGGACATGAAGACGACAGGGATTTGAAAATTATGTTCGCAGCTTTTAGTAAGACCAAACTAGTTAGATAAATCAGGATAAAAGACCATATTGTATTATCGAATCTCTCCAATATTTTTCAATAATTTTTAACCGCAAAGACATTCTTTCTATAGACACAACTTCACAAGTTCTGTGACAATAGTTCTCAAGAATCCTTTGATATTGCGGATAAATCCGTTGAGTATCTGACACAAGTTTTTTATTTCATGAATATGATCCTTTGCGTTTGTCTTTCGCTGAGAAAAACAAAGCAATGGCTGTCACTCCTGAAAACTGCCACTGAATGCTGAAACATTTTATTTTTCACTTGTATATTATATGTTTATTTCACCTTGGATACGATTGGTATAAACACACTCATTATGCCCTAGGCCATTACGCCCGCATTTGCGGGCATAATGGATTTAAAACGCCCGCTTATTGTACTAGGAGAAATGAAGCAAATTTCATTGATTAAATACTTCATAATCCTTGTCGTATGCGACTCTGGTTTTCTCCGGCAATTAATTATTCGCAGCTTTGGCTGCATTTTCTATGATATTCTTAATTCATTTTCATTTTCATTATTTCTATAAAACTACACAAAGAAAGCAGCATGACATTCACTGAATATGATGACAAAAATATTCACAAACGTCAAACTATCAACAAATGACATGCCTACTATGAGAAGGAAAATGGATAGGAGCAATGAAACGATTTTAAAATCGCTTTTTCATCATAATATGATAATTTTTTCGTGAAAAATAAAATCTTGTATGCACCGCGTGCGTTACTAGATCCTTACGCTCATCGGGCATCCCTCAGATCCCTCAGGGCATAAGGATCTATATAACGCACTTGGTACATAAATAACTATTGGACTTCTGACGTTAACGTGTAGTCAATCAGATTGACATAATTTGTGAACAATGATAGTGTCAACGTGGTTGACGAAATGCACATCGAGTGTCGAGCAGCGTCTTTCAGTATGCAGGTTTTAATATATTTTTCTTTTATGGCAGAATTGGTTCAATAACGATATAACATGAAACACATAAATTAAATTCATATATTACTATCAACACTATCCCTCTCAGCAGAGGCTCACATTTTTTCGAACATTTTGACATAAAAATCGGCCATTTAACTCTTGTTCAACGCCAAATAATTCAAAATTAATATGATACCGAGTACAAATATGAAATTCATATTATTGTATCGCGGCAATTTGGACACTGGATGCCCGCATTTTCCATTTTCAACGAAATGGATATCTTAATCTTTACTCATGATACTGTCAACATAGTTAATGAAAAGGCCCCCGTCGATAGCCTAATACCTATAAAATATATTTTGGTGTAGTCATATAATATAGATTTTTCATTAATTAAAAAAAAAATGCTTTATTTGATTAACAAGTTATTGACTATCTATATGCGATATAATATTTGATAAAATAAAAGAAATATTTAAAGCTTTCGTTATCAATTATTTTATTTTTACTTATAATATTTTATTAAAATACCATTCATTGCATACCACAGTTTGAAACAATTCAAGAATATACCTGATTGAGCCGAGCTAGTATACATAGAAGCCATACTTTTATTCTCTCAAAGACGTAAAACATCTTAAGCAAATATCACATAATTTTCTTGTATACATGAATTGAAACACAAGGTCGAAATAAATGAAAAAAACTGCAATCTATCATTGTCAAGTGTTTATGCAAATAGTTGAATAACGCATTAGATCGAAGTTAATTTGTTCACATGCAATTAGAATGCGATTGCCAGATGCCTAAGCAATAAAATACCCAGATACCAAATACCAGAAGTTATTACGTCTGTTGTATATTTTCACATTGCTTCTAATAATTCGTCTTAAATTTTAAGTTTTTCTGTAGACTGCTCTTATTTTGTATGTTGATCAAGGATTCATACCTCAATGTTTTTATTATTGGACTTGAAGTTAAATATTGATACCGCATGGCTGGCTCATACTGCGAGCCCATCTGATTATCTAAAAATGTAAATCAGTAAGTTATATATCAACTAAACAAAAAATTAAAAAATTAGGTACCTAGTTTGGGTGAAAACTTGCGGCGAGATCAGTTCTATAATAAGATCAAATGGTTATTATATCTCATTGAAAATATATCAAGCAAAACCAGACAGAAGTTAATTGAATGTAAATTAGTTCGCTCATATTATACGACTATTATACACTCAATTCAAACTCAATATTAATGAAAAACAAAATTAAATCTCACAGTATCTGTCTTATTTTACTACTGGAAATATTTATCATCTCGGTGACTTTACTTTATATATCATAATTCTGGTAGATTTGTAAACGGCCAAAGTTTTGAATGCAGCTTATCACGTATGTATCCAATTGAATTTGATTAAGTTTAAAAACTTTGATAAATTTTATATGATTAAATATTAGGTACTTAATGTGTGAATTTTCATTAATTATAGAGAACTTGAAAGTAATTTATGATTAATAAAGAGGACACTTAAGATTTATTTTTCTATTATATTTTTGATAGAAAGGCTATTAGCCCAATGGCATACTAGAAAACGAAGTAAAATACTAAATAGTGAGATTGTAGATTTTGAATTATATGTGAAAGCATGAATACGGGGATGAGGTGAATACTACTGATCATTACAGATTCGTTGCTTCTATGTATGCTGGTTATTTGAACCATTTCAAGAAAATATAATTTTATTGTGCTGACTAGATACAACAGCTTAATTTATATCTATGATATGGTCGGAAAATAGAAGTCGAACATTGCTTATATGATGACGTCTGAGAAATCAAGGAAATTGATTGGACATCCTATATATCATTAGGATAACTAAAGAAAAAAAAAGTAGTTTGGCAATTTCCCATGACCAGGCAGTTTTTACATTAGTTCTCGTATAAACACTAACCGAATTAAAGTGAAAAAAATTGTCTTCCTTCAATGATATAGCATATTACTTTCGAAAGTCGGAGAATAGTTGAGAAGTAATTGTATTCACAAACATATAACATTTCAATAAATCGTGCTTAATTTTATGATCGGAGATTGGAAAGCTTATGGAACACTGAGAAATCCATCAGTGGTCCTTCACATAGAAGTATTAGTCACAAGTGCACTGATAAATTCATCGGTGTTCATTCACATAGAAAAACTATTGTTCATAGTTAGTACCTAATGGTTGATTGATTTTTTCCATTAATTCTGTTCAATTACTGAATTATGTCTACTGCTATTTGAATTAAAATATAAAGTGGGCACTGCATTTGGTTATAATAACTTTGAAAAAGTGAACACATTAATTTTTCAGACTTACAAGAATTATTATTCATTTTTGGTATTGGTTGATTGATTCTCTCAATTAGTTTGGTTAAATCACTGAGTTATGTATACTGCTGTTTGAATTAAAATATGAATTGGGCATTGCTTCTGTTAAATCACATAACAACTTTACCAAGGTGCACAGATAAATTCATCCGTGTCCATTTACATAGAAAAACAATTGTACATAATTGGTATTGGTTGATTGATTTTCTCAATTAGTTTTGTTCAATTATAGAATTATGTCGACTGCTATTTGAATTGAGATATAAAGTGGCCACTGCATTTGGTAATTCACTTACAACTTTGAAAAGTTGCACAGATAAATGCATCGGTGTATTCACATGTGG
>JARQZK010000799.1:260000-325000 GCA_030704885.1 Cynegetis impunctata | reverse complement strand
TTTTAACATGAAATAGAAACCTTATTTTTTAATGAATTTGTTCCTTTCATCATGAAAGCACTGTATATATATATATATATATATATATATATATATATATATATAAATATATATATATATATATATATAAATATATATATATAAAAAATATAAACATATATATAGAAATATATATATTAATATAAATATATATATATATATATACATATATATATATAAATATATATATATATATATATATATATATATATATATATATATATATATATATATATATATATATATATATATATATATATATATATATATGTTTCTGAAAACATACTAACTTAAAGTTCATAGGAATATCATCATTTGGAATTTTTGACACAGAAAAATGTTTGTAATAGTAAGATTCCATTGAGAAAATAATTAATGTCGAATTGAAGTAAAGGACAAATACTATCAAATAATCTGGGTTGCATTGTTTCATATTTGTTAGAATGATATTTCGAAAAAAGATCTAAGTAGTTGTTATTATAAGCATCAAACCGCATTATGTTCTATTGTATGAAATTATCTGATCGATATTGAAATTATTACATTTCACATTTCACGTCCATTGAATTGAATTTCGATTTTATCAGTAACATATCTTGAAATCTTTTCAACAACAAAAGGCATATGTAAATCTTCAAATGATACCTACTAAACAGGAACTGATCAATTTGTATAGATATGTGCATAGCTTTAATGATGCGGCAATACGTTAACGTTATAATGGAATAAAACTCATAAACAATTTTAGGCATGTAGAATTGGTTGAACTGATTACTTGAATACTCATATGAGATATGCTATTTGATCTAAGACCTGTGTCGAATCTATTTAGGTATTTATATGAAGAAAAATAACAACGAGTCATCCAAAATTAACGCATTATGACTAATGAATTGCTCTTACTAGAATAGAATGAAGCGAACAAATTTGACTTAAATAGTCAACAACAAATAGTTATTTGAGAAAATGAAAATCAAAATAGTGATTTATGTAACAAGTGCGTTATATAGATCCTTACGCCCGGAGGGAAACATTCGGCCCGAGGGCCTCTGGCCCGATAGGCGTAAGGATCTAGTAATGCACGCGGTGCATACAAGATTTTATTTTTCACGAAAAAATTATTATATTATGATGAAATAGCGATTTTAAAATCGGGTCATTGCTCCTATACTTTAAATTTTCCTTCTCATAGTAGGCATGTCATTTGTTGATATTTTGACGTTTGTGAATATTTTTGTCATCATATTCAGTGAATGTCATTGCTGCTTTCTTTGTGTAGTCTTATAGAAATAATGAAAATGAAAATGAATTTACCCAAGAATATCATAGAAAATGCAGCCAAAGCTGCGAATAATTGATTGCCGGAGAAATCCAGAGTCGCATACGACAAGGATTATGAAGTATTTAATCAATGAAATTTGCTTCATTTCTCCTAGTACAATAAGCGGGCGTTTTAAATCCATTATGCCCGCAAATACGAGCATAATGGCCTAGGGCATAATGTGTTTATAGCAACCGTATCCAAGTTGAAATAAACATATAATATACAAGTGAAAAATAAAAATATATTGCTTCAGAATTATCATTTTCTACAATGAATCAATTGAAATGAAATTATAAATAGGAAAATGAAAACTCAGTACATTTCTGTCATTAATGTATGTCCAATACAGCAGTGTTCACGTAACACTTGACATCCGGCAACCAAAGAATTATCGTTCATGCGCCTCCCTGGTACTCTCTTGCCCAAAGTTTTAAAATGACAAAATTTTCACTGGATGTACATAAATAATTCTAGATACCGAATTTCATCTAATTTAGTCTGATAAGGGCCGCTGCAGATGCCAAGATGTACCGGATAAAAACTATATATATATATATATATATATATATATATATATATATATATATATATATATATATATATATATATATATATATATAGGTATATATATAATATATATATATATATATATATATATATATATAGGTATATATATATATATATATATATATATATATATATATATATATATATATATATATATATTATATATATATATATATATATATATATATATATATATACAGGGTGACCCAGAGCTACGGTTCAAAATTTTTTTGTCATTGAAGATATCGATATGAAATTTTCAGGGCCAATATGATCTGGCTAAGTCTATTTTTCAAAATTATTTAGAAGAAAAGTGCACTTTCGGTTTTGCCGGAAGTGATATCAACTTTGTTATTTCAAATGGAATACCCTGTATATCTTTTGATTTTCGAATTTTTTATGTAATTTATAATGAAATTGTCTTACCACTCTTCATACCTAAAATAAACAGTTTTCGAGTTATTCATTTTTTTCGTAAAATTTTGACATTTGCGTCTTCAACAAAAATAGGCTATAACTTCGTTGTTAGTAGGTCTATCGGTATGCGGTTTGAATTTTTGTGACCTTGAAACATTGTTTCAATTATTCCCTGTCAAAATTTTCCATATTTCTAACTAATTACTTGAAAAAATCTAGAGTGAAGTTGGCAAATTTTAAACGTTAATAACTTTCTCATTAGAGGCCTCGGTAGACCAGCGGTAAGCAAGTACCGCCTTGTACCGTTTGTTGACGAGGATTGTGTGTTCGAGTCCCACCTTGATCTTGGGAGTTGTGTATGTCCGAAATTTAGTGGTTATATATGATTAATAAATATTGTTGGGTAATGCACATAGTTTACAAGCCCATTGGCCGTTCGGAACCGGCGTTAAACTGTAGATCCCTCGAGTTAAAAAAAAAAACTTTCTTATTTCAAATGGAATTCTATGCATATTTTTGTATCATTAAATTTGCTATTAAATTACCTTTCGATTTGTATAACCATTTCCTATACCTAAAGTTAATAATAACAAAGATATTTCACAATTTTGTAATAGTTTATATAACAATACTCTTGAGAAATCGAATAGCGAGTTTTTTTGACGTATCCATGGATACCAATTACAAAAGTTGTTTAAAATTTAATTGTGTCACCTTTTCTGTTCATTAGGTTTGTAGCACATAATGCTGATATCCGAAAAGATATTGAAAAAATAGTAATTCTATTACGTTAATATTCAATAATTATCTTTTGCTCATTAATGCTCATCAATGCTTATTAATAACAGAATCACAAAACGTAGTTGAATCAGAATAAGAATATTTTTGATGATAAATTCTACTAGCTAGCAGAACATTTCGATCCGCATCTCCAATACAGTAAACCATATTTATCATTTCTTGTCGCGTAAAATCCATTTTATTAACTGAATAAATACTAGAAAAGGTGACACAATTAGATTTTGAATAATTTTTGTTATTGGTATCCATGGATACGTCAAAATAACCCGCTATTCGATTTCTCATGCTCAGGTGTATTGTTATATAAATTATTACAAAATTGTGAAATATCTTTATTATTATTAACTTTAGGTATAGGGAATGGTTATAAAAATCGAAAGGTAGTTTAATATCAAATTTAATAATGCAAAAATATACATAGCATTTCATTTGAAATAAGAAAGTTATTAACGTTTAAAATTTTCCAACTTCACCCTAGATTTTTTCAAGTAATTAGTTAGAAAAATGGAAAATTTTGACAAGGAGTAAATAAAACAATGTTTCAAGGTTACAAAAATCCAAACCGCATACGAATAGACCTACTAACAAAGAAGTATTAGCCTATTTTTGTTGAAGACGCAAATGTCAAAATTTTACGAAAAAAATGAATAACTCGAAAACTTTTAATTTTAGGTATAAAGAGTGGTAAGACAATTTTGTTATAAATTACATAAGAAATTCGAAAATCAGGAGATATACAGGGTATTCCATTTGAAATAACAATAAATTGATATCACTTTCGGCAAAACCGGAAGTGCAATTTTCTTAAAAATAATTTTGAAAAATAGACTTAGTCGGATCATATTTGCTTTGAAAATTTCATATCGATATCTTCAATGACAAAAAAATTATGGACCGATTACGTAGCTCTGGGTCACCCTGTATATATATATATATATATATATATATATATATATATATATATATATATATATATATATATATATATATATATATATATATATATATATAGCACTAGGCATTTGAATAAATCATAGCAATATCTATTGGAAATCCATGACGTTTCTGTTTGGCCTATTATTTTTATGAGTTTTATACCTGTTACTTTCTGATGGATGACGGTTTGTTGGCATATCATTAGTGCCGTTCTCAGAAACTATTATGTGTTAATTCACTGTCGTTGCCCATTCGGTTGAATGGGCTGAACAGACTGTTCTGTGCTGTGTGTCACCGATTCCGAATTTTTTAACATTCTTCCTTAGAGGCTGAAGGGAAATTCTATATCATTGAGTCTCATGAAACTAGCTCTGTTGGAGATTTGATTAATCATCAATGTTTCAATCAAATATTCCATATATATATATATATATATATATATATATGTATATATATATATATATATATATATATATATATATATATATATATATATACTATATATATACATATATATATATTTATATTTATATATATATATATATATATATATATATACATATATATATATATATATATATATATATATATATATATATATATATATATATATATATATATATATATATATATATATATATATATATATATTTCAGATATTGAAAAAAATCTCGGAAATCGTGGTCCAGGAGGTTCTAGATTGAAATCCATTTCCAATCCTCACTGTTGACTTTCGATACTTCCTCCTGAGTTGTATTTCATTAGCAAATAAGTTACCGTGATTCATTCCCACCAAGTTCATTAAATATGTTACAAATCCCCAAATCATCGCTATAACATAGAGTTGTATTTAATGGCTTTCCGCTTATTTGTGACGAATTGCTCAACCAACATTCCTATACATAAAACAATCAAATTAAAATACACTCAAGCAGCAATAATCTGTTAAACGTGAAAACCTTTCAATCGTTCACAACGAGATACCCGCCCCGACGTTCCAATTTAGTGAAAGCATTTCAATCTTAAATTTAGCCATCATTCTTTGTGAATTATTAATGTTTGGGAAAGTAACCATCTTACACTTTTTAGTATATTTTCTTGAATCTGCACTTTGGCGAATGCGCTAGGGTATAAATATAATATACAGACTAGTGTTGCCAGGTCCGATTTGTTTTAAATCGGGGCACATTGTGAAACAAATCGGGATTTAGGGTTGTAGATCGGGACAAACAAAAAACTAGGTTTTTTCAAATCAAGGTTTAATTTATTGTGTTCCGCAACTTATATTACTAGTAAATTTGAATTTAATCCTACATAATAATAATCGGACTTACCGGACTAGTTGAAATTACAAAATATCACAATAAAATCGTGGTTTAATTATTAAATATGGACTCGGTTTTTAAGTTTGAATAATTTATTTTTTATTTAAACTATATTTTCCGTTAGATTTTGCTGCCTTTAGGATTGGCTTGTTTTTTATATGACGTAGTTATAAAATTCACTGCAAGTCATGCTAAAGTTGGTTTTAATTTGAATTTCTGTCTTGACATACTCGAGAGTCGATCGGTTTGGCCTCTCAGACCAAATTAAGTTAACCTGGGAAAATACCCTTTCTGTTGCCTCGTTTGATAACGGTATTGAAGCCATAAAAGAAAATAACTTCTGAAGATTTACTAAGTCTTGATTCTCTTTAAAAATTTTGTGCCATTTTTGAAACGGTGAGACTTCTTTGATTTGCACTGTTGCTTTCACTACTTCTTCGACTTGTGTATCAATTTTAGAATTTTTAATAATGTCAACCATTGTAAGTGAATTAGTCGTCTTGGAGAGAAAATGGTTCAAATAAGTCCAACTAGCTATCCTTGAGTTCGTATTTAGTTTCTATGTAATGTAGAACATTTAAATACTACGCACAATAATCTTTTTTCTATGTTAATTTTTTTTATCATTTTCAATCCTCTGCCTCAATGGTAATAGGCCAGACAGAGTTCCTTCATGTCAGAATTAAAAAATTGTCACAGCGCAGTTAGACATTCGTCTTCTTCTGATGATATAAAATGATCTTTCAGTATATCGAATCATTTAGTAGCACGTTCCACGGCAGGCAGAAGTGACAACTGTCTTGGTTTCATTTTACTAAGCAGCTATTGTGTACTTATTATGTCATTTTGAAAAAAATTCAATTCAATGTTGTGATGAGATGCGTAATTTATAAATTTTTTCTAATAATAATGGTTTTTAATAAATTCATTGATTTATCGGGACATTAGGTCCCGATTAGGTGCAAATTGAGACGCGTCCCCAGACCCCTAAAAATCGGGACGTCCCGTGCAAATCAGGACACCTGACAACACTAATACAGACTGTAAGTCGAATGATAAAGAACTGTATTAGCACCGAGTTTTACACTTTCATATACGGAAATGAGAAATTACTACTGATTTCATAATTTATAGGTATCGATATATTTAGTATGTACTGACTTATGAATAAACTGATTGCTAATTAGGGTTGATTATTTTATTATATCAAATGTGTATTTGCAATAATTCATTGGTCTCATATTTACGAAACAGTGCTTCTGAACTCCATACACAAAAAATTATGAGCGACTCTCACCGCAGGCGCCAATGAGATCTAACCTTCTTTCATGAAAATATTGCCTTTATTCATATCACATACATGTTCTGGTTTATTCATAGGCCGAGAATTAGCATTAGCTACACTCGCACCTAACTCCTAAAAATATTGATTTTGTTGACATGATATTTCGTCATTTTTTCTTGTCCGAACAGCTGATTCAATTTATATGACTACTGAAAAGTGGATCTCAATAAAATTCAATGGATTATAAATTCAATAGACTTAATATAATGATTATTATAATGTTTCTCATAATAATATAATATATTAAAACATAATAATGAGTCTATATTCACATATATTTGTAAAAATAAGTGAAACTTGTTTCGAAATACTATTTATTCGTGAGATTCTGGACTCAACAATGGTATCATTCTACAGATATAAATGTTTATAATATACAAGCTCAATTATTTAAAAGCATTTTTGTTGAATATTTATTGAATACAAATCGATATTTGTAATCATCACTAACTAGGCATTGTTGAACAAGGATAAAAAGGGACTACTGAATTGTTTGTAATGTAAAAATTTTAGGAGATAAAATTTTAAATCTTCATTCTACCTAATCAATATTTCATTATCAGCTGAAGAAGCTCCAAGAGGAATTATTCATTAAATGATTTCCATGATCTGAGTCTACCTTTCAATTTCTGAAAGTTTCGCCAATGCAAAAAACTGCTGCAATTGATTTTATATCATCGATTAGAAACTCTACATAGATATTGATTCGCGAAAGATGTAATTGAAGTATTTATAAATTTAGAGGCTATATTTATATTTTTCTTGTGAAATAGATTTTTTGAACAACTTTCTATGTATCATATTTTCAATTATATCTGTTTTGAAATTATTGTTCGAAACGATTTGCTTGATAATATATAAATAAATAAAAAAATATGAAGTAATTAATAAATGCAGAAAGCGTGGATTAATTTACAGAATTAATTGAATTTGTGCGTTCTCGCTTTATGTTATCCATTTTCATCGCATTATCGAAATAACTCTTATGAAAATCCAGAATACCGAGAACTTAGGAGATGCACACCAAATAAGAAATTATTTATTTATTTCAATTACTCTTTTCATAATGTCGTCGTAGTGAGTTTTCATTCAATCAGATTCATATGTAATATGTAACGATATATGTATTTTTTCAGTAAGAACTTATTCAGTACCTACTCTGATGTGTACCTTTTTTTCGAAACTGAAAACGATAACATCATGAAACGTCTTACAGATACGAATATTAAGAATAACGAGCATAAGCGCTCAATATTCCCATGTATCTTCACAATTAAGTGGTAGATGAATGCTGACGTATGTCTGCGGGCTCCGTTCGGAGATAGATATACATTAGACACGAATGTTTCGATGCTTTACATTTCACTGATATTTCTGTGAATAAATGTATTTCAGTTGCAGAGATGAATCATGAACCGTGTGTGCCTAAGATAAATAACGCAGATATATAAATATATATATATATATATATATATATATATATATATATATATATATATATATATATATATATATATATATATATAATATTCGAACTGATGAGTCCGTTACTCGATGAAAATCAATTGTTAAAATGTTTGAAAAATAAAACTCTCAGTTGAACGATATTCACATATAATGAATTAAAAACAGTTGCACAACGCGTTTTGCTGACACTACAGCTTCTTCAGATGCGAATTTCAAACTAAAACCAAAATATCTAATGCAAGGTTTGCAAAGTACAATAAATTATAAATTTGGAAAATCCATTCTGGGATTCTAAGAACAAACTACCTTCATTCTTCGAAAAGGTTAAGAACGAGGAATCGGTTCACGTTCAATTGAATGTTAAGTAACTTCTGAGAATTGTTATGCCTATCAATTTCTAAAGCTTCCATGAGATTTAATTTTGAACCTTCTGTTCCGAGATGTAGAATTTCGAAATCCAAATTGAAGCCATGTTTCTATTTTATTAAATGTCAAGCATAATATTGAATCCTTTTTTTGAAATTTCTATGTGTCCGACCAACATATATTTTATTACAATTTCCGCATTTAAGTTTATGAACTTCCGATTCACTGAGCTTATCTATTTTTGACTTGTTGTTTTTTATGTATTTTCTTGAACTATTTCTTGTTCTGAATTAATTAAAATATTAATTAGGGAAAAAGGATTGTAATTTGTTGGAAGCTTTGCCGAAATAAGTGAAACTATTACCCATATTTAATTACTTCAGGTTTGATCATGGGAAACTTTGTGAAATTGCCATGTTATGATTTTTTTTCCTTATTATTTTGTCTATTATGTTTGGATCATACCCATTATTGACTGCTGTCTGCTTGATTATATTAAGTTCTTTGTTGAAATTTTCTTGAGAAAGTGGTACATTGAAGAGGCAATGTATCATACCAGGTATTATAAGCTGCTAATTTTTGTTAAAATGGATGATTAGACAGATTAGTTTGTTTATTGTGATATCGGCATATGAAGGTTTATGAAATATTGAAAAATTATGTTTGTTGTTATGATTACGAATTATTGAATCTAAGAAACTGAGTCCTTTTTTTCGGTTGTAAATTGAATATTTGGGTGTAGTGAATTGATGAAATTTTCTATTATTTTCAATTGTCTTTCCGAGGCCTTGAAGCAGACTAAAATATCATCTACGTCACTGAACTAATAGACGAAATTTTTGCTCATAGCGTGATCATGTAAAACTTTTTCGAGATTGTTTAGAAACATTTCTGCTAACAGTGGGCTAAGCGGGCTGCCCAGAAGCAAAACATTTTGGCTGCGGTATATTTTATCATTCAAACTGGAATAATTTTGATTTATACAGGAACTTAATAAAGTCATAATGTCGGATTTTATAGAAGGATTAACATGATGTAAAACAAGTTGATGTTCTACGAGAGCAATAGGATCAATTGGCGGAATAGATAAATATATAAATTGACTATGTCGAAAGATATTAATCTGGCGTTACGTGGTATGTCAATATTTTTAATTTTGCTGATAAATTTAAAAGAATTTTAATGACCGCGTCTGCATTGTGTATCAACAGAATATCATCATATTGATTAAATTTTCCGATTCTATGGCGACTAGTACAATTATTTGATTCTTTGTTCTCGTTGTGGGCTTTCCAAACAGTTTAATTTTATTATAACAATTACATTGTTTCTGTTCGATGAGTTGAAATGAATCTGAACTCATAAGGTGTAAACAATAAACCTAAAATGAAAACTGCCAATGTTTTCCTTGAAGAATCGCTTTTTTATAATTGTTTTTTTGTGTTAACGAAATCAGTTGAAGACATAACCAATGAAGTGAGTATTTCAGTTTCCAATCGTCAAGTTAATATTCTCCAATTAAAGAATTATGCTTCTATTATTTTTCTTCGAAACATTGATTCATCATCCTTTGCAATGGAACGAGACTTTCGAAAAAAGATGGTAAATAGTGGAGCAATAATTTTGAATGGCATATTCAAAGCCGAACATGTGCTTCTACTACGCATACCAATTATATCAACTGACACTCCATTTCATTTCTATTAACGCTTACAATTCGCTCTTCGTCTTGCTCTTGCAATGACGACCATCAAAGCACAAGAACAGTTCGCTTCAAATATGTGTATTAGACTTAAAATCGCACGAATAATTTTATTTGGCCTATTCACGCATTGGAAAACCATCAAGTCTGCATGTATATGCACCAGGTAGAAAGGATTATGTATCCAAAAGCCTTAGAACGATAGCACTAAATAAGTTACAGTTATAATATCGATAAAATAAAAATAAAAGTAAAAATTATTTATAATACCTTATTATTTATCAAAAAAAGCCGCAGAAAACCGTCTGATTTAGCTAATAGGCATAAAATTTTGAGTGGATCATATTATATTCACGTAATTTTGTTAAACTTTATGAAAGATTATCAGTTTTCAATATTTTCGAATATTTTTTAACGATAGCAGCAGTTCAAACTGTCTCGAATTCTGACTATTTCTGAATGAAATCATAAATCCTAGAGATCCTTCTACAAAATCTCAACCTGCGTTCATTTGCGTAGGTAAACACCATAAATTACGTATCGGGGATCACGGTCCAGAAAGCACGTGAAGCTGGCTCTGACGGAATAGAAAAGTAGCCTACTACATTTCTTTCGGTGTAGTTTGGTGTAGTCGTGCGTTCCGCGTACTCTCACGGCGGATGTCAGTGCAGTTTATCAAGTTGGCGCACGAAGACGCGGATACGCGGATCATACTCTCTACCGCGCTACGTACGAGATAAATCAGATCTCGAAAAGCTCCGCTCGTTTTTTTTTACGTGGTAGGTTATGCCATATTTCGAATCGGAAAAATGGGCACGATCTTGTGAGTTGTTCAGATTAACGACGTCGTTGTGAGTTGAAAACAGATATATGTATATTGTTATCACAATACACAAACTGATATATCCGAAATTTTTTTTATCCACAGAATGAGGCTTCGAAATTTTTTCACTATGGAGTAGTAGGACATATTTTAAAATAAATGATCAATTTTATAATCATTAAATTTTTTATATTGCTTATATCAAAAGCAATGTATAAAATTTATACAGACTTTTGATTGAATTTTGATGAAGCACGGTATTTCCAGGATTATTATGACTCAGTGAAGAATATATAAAATTTTTTTTAAATCTTTGATTGACCGAAATAAAAGGTAGATCTTCAAACCCCTGCTAGATTATATATTTATCAATCAATAAACAGCCATTCTTCAGATAAGCTTGTGTATCGTGTAATCTTTTTTCTTTCAAAATTTTATTGAAACTAATTGGAAATCTATACTGCATATAGTTTCAATAAATTTAATGAAAATCAGAAAAACTTTTGCTCAATAATTCTTCAAATTTGAATCAGTATTCACTTTATTGATATCATCAATATGAATTTCTAGAAACTTTTTGAGTATATCTGTAGTGTTGTATTAAATTAATGATTATAATATTGGATTTGAGTTCGTCAGTTATGCATATCTTACCAAAAATTATTCCAAACAGAAATAACTATGAATTTCTTCGTTAGATACAACAAGTGTCTTCATTTGAACAAATTTCAGCAATTCAAGATAAATCAAATTATATTCGACACATAATTTTGATAAATAAAATTATTTTAAAAAAATCACTAGGTTTCCAATTAATAGTTTTCTGTTAAATGATTTCAAATTGCTGACGAATTGTTGTTTTATACAACATCTAATATAATATATTAACTACCTATTTCAATTCACGAAAATATATTGAATTACTATTCACTTATCATTCTCCTTAAAATTTGAAAGTATTGATTACAAATTCGAAATATCCTGATCACTTTCTTTTTTAGTTTTTAGTGTAATCACTAAAGTATACCTTCAGTGAATAATAATTAATTATTATCTTCCCTCAATATAGTGAATTCATTTTCTATTATTGTGAATATAAATATAATTATATGGATTTATTCTCTAAATTCATTTATTCCTGCAGTTATTATCTGAAATTTTTTCTCATCGAATGTTATTCTATCAAAACGTTTCGTGAATTTTAACTGTAATTATTAAAACCCAATATTTTTCAAACGAATTTCCCTATATTCAATTCATTGCATATCATAGATTCAACGTTCTCTAGTATTAATAAAACATCAATGGATCTGAAAGTGTGTGGCAATCTCTTTTTCCTAATATATATATATATATATATATATATATATATATATATATATATATATATATATATATATATATATATGAATATATATATATATATATATATATATATATATATATATATATATATATATATATATATATATATATATATATATATATATATATATATATATATATATATATATATATATATATATATATATATATATATATATATAAATATATATATATATATATATATAAAATTATTCCAAAGATAGAGTCAGACCTAAAAGGAAAATGAAAAAGAAAACGAATTAATTTGTAGCTTAATTATCCCAAGTAACAATTGGGATAATAGAGGTCAAATTGTTGAATAAAAACCAGGATGGAATTTCTCTTCACTAAGTAATTGGAGACAAGTTTTCATGAAAACAGAAGCAAATCATCGCTCTTGTATTATCTCCAATGTGTTCATAAACTTAGATAAGAAAATGTATATATATTAAATATCAAAAATATATCATTTATATATAAAAGCATACATAAATATATAAGATTACTTTCGTAAACCTTTTTTAAGAAAATTTTTTGAAAGGGTTAAGTATTCGATATATTAGTTATCAAGTAACTTACTTCATGAAATTTACTTCCAACTCATTGTGAACATACATATGCTTTCAGATACTCTTAGTTTTTAAAATTTTCATAATTTGCGTGTATATGAATTTCTTGCCGAGTTTTCCATTTAGTTTCCTGATCTTTCAAATTTTTAGTTTTGACGTTATTTAATTTATAAAAATAATTTTTTCTCTGATCAAAATGCACATAATTAATACAAATTAATAAAATTGAAATATGAGTCTACAAATTCAACAAAATCTCTCATGATTAGTCTAACTAATTGTTCAATGAAAATTATTTGATTCAAAATTGAATTCAATGAGAAGGTATTAATGAAAAAAAATATAACAGAGTGTATCTATATGAATTCCCAAGTATGACGTAATCGTTTAGTTCTTACATTAATATATCATCTCTGCTCCAAATCGTGTTGTCTAAAAACTTCAGGAAATTATATAGAGAATTCATGAAATTACCTGCGTAGGTAGTGTTTATCACGATTTAATTTTGGAAACATATGGAGTTGAAATAGTTTTATGTATTCTCTGTCGACGCATTTTCAGTCTGTTTTCTAAAAGGAATCTCATTGTTGACTTTAAATTATAACTCATTGTTTCAGAGCTATTTTCGCTCAAACAGTCTCAACTTCTCCATTAGGTATAGTAGAAAACTGTCTATAGAATTTAAAAACTATATTATAGTGATAAATTTTGCCATTTTTAAAAATAAGATCAAAGACTGTATATACTAGCAAGTGCTCTTTCCAAAAAAAATTAAATATAGGTACAGTAGGTAGGTACTTGTGTTGTGAATGAAGTATAATTCCAAGAATACAATTGATAGAACTCAATCTATAATAATTTGCAGAGAAAGTATTGAGCAATATATGTAAATTATTCGGAAAACAAATTTCTTTGAGCAACATAATAAGAAACCCCAAAAAAAACTTTGTTATCAGATTATTTTAATGACATATTTGAAATTTAATTTAATATTTAATATTTGTATATATAAATACATATAACTTTTAGACAATAAGAAGCACTTTTTTAGGATGGTTTTTGGTAAAATATATATAAATATTCTTTGCTCTCGGTACTATCACTCGTCTCGTTAATGTCACCGTTCGGACTATCGTAGGCAACTAGCTAATTCCCACGTTTGTGTTGATATGAATAATGTCGAAACTACCTTCAGTAGCTAACCACATTTTTCGGAATATAAGGCGTATCTCAAATTTAGAGACTATTCTTTGAGAAAAATATTTTAATATTACCTTCGGCCCATGAGGTGCACCTAAAATTTGAGAATATTTTTCTTTATCAGAAACTGCTTCTTGAAGTCCGAAAAGTATAGTTCAATATATATATATATATATATATATATATATATATTTATTCGAATTGTTGTTGCCTGTGAACTATTTCTAATCTTTTGATAATTATTAGCAATAACAGGCTTGTTAAATCTTAAAAAACTCGATTTTATTGAAAAGTTGACGTTTCGCCACGACATTCATGGCTTTATCAAAAAAAAAAAAAGTTTTGATAAAGTCATGAATGTCGTGGCGAAACGTCAACTTTTCAATAAAATCGAGTTTTTTTAAGATTCAACAAGCCTGTTATTGCTAATAATTATCAAAAGATTATATTATATATATATATATTATATATATATATATATATATATATATATATATATATATATATATATATATATATATATATATATATATATATATATATATATATATATATATATATTCTCTTGATATTATTATTAATAGTGGACTGAATAGCATGTAATAAATAACAAAGAACGGCCACAGCCGAAAAATTTTAGTGTAACATACTTAGTACTCTTTTTTTATTCAAAATTTTCAAATCAATAAATGTCAAAGAAATTTCAATTTTTTCAGAAATTTTGATAAAGCCACGAATGTCGTGGCGAAACGTCAACTTTTTAATAAAATCGAGTTTTTTATGATTCAACAAGCCTGTTATTGCTAATAATTATCAAGAGATAAGAAATAGTTCACAGTCAACAACAATTCGAATAAATATATATATATATATATATATATATATATATATATATATATATATATATATATATATATATATATATACATATTTATACGATTAACTCGATTCATAAAAATGAAAAATGTGTTATTAATGTATTATGTTATTATCACGAATATATTTATATATTCTTTGATGACATATATGTAAAAGATATAAAAGATCTCAAATAAATAATATTGATTTCATTTCAATAAAAAGCTCTTCTGAAGTATTAATTTCCCCTTTGAAAATATTTAATATCCGTTCATAATTATTGTTTAGAGTATCTCTTATCTTTTGAGAGGTGAATTCTATCATAAGAGCAGAGAATATTTTGTGTATTTCAATTTCGAGATCGGGTCTTATTTAATCCGAGTTTAAATTTTTAATCAACGAAGTAATGATATCACTATTAAACTTGAAATTAATTATAAATGTAACAAAACAACATGCTGAATATTGCTGAATAAAGAACTGCAATCGGAAAATCAATGAAACTATTAATTATCATAATTAGATAATTCTTCTTATAAGCGGACTAATTAATATTTCACATTGATATATAATTTTTTTTTAATGTGATAATTCTTCGGTACATTCAGTTGATTCTTTTTCATTGAGAAATTGAATATTCTTTCATAATCATTCCCTTGTAAGGGAAATATTTTTTGTAGAATCTCGATTGTGCGTGACCATTTTCGAATTTTTTTCGCACAAAATCTTATAATTTGATTATATTAAAACAATGGTTAAAAATAACAATTTACACATTTACTATAAGAAATAACGCATGACGCACGTTTCGGTAGAACTTCGCCTTCTTCAGATGCTAATGGCAAACTCTGAGGAAGGTGAAGTTCCACCGAAATATTCTTATAATAAATGTGTAAATTGTTATTTTTAACCATTATTTTAATATGTTTATTAATTTACACCAAGTATCGGCCCAATCAATCCATAATTCAATTATTACTGCTGCTGCATTTAATGATCCTCAATAAAATTCAGAAGAAACACTAGAAAATGTATACCTATTCAGAGTTTCTTTAACGTATTCAGTATGAAATTCTTCGAATTGAATAAACTTAAACAGACCAATTCAACAGTTTTTGATTCATTTTCATTTGAATATATAGCATGAGATTCATCTCTTTGAGTAGATTTGATAGAGATTATTACTAATTTCACTTGTGTTTGAGATTAACCTATGAATATCCAAATATTTGAAAATAACACTAGCATTATTATTTCTTATCATAATGTCAATGGAATAGTCAAGATTTGCGTATTCAGATATTGTCGGAATGATGCTAAGAGAGTGCATATAACAAGTTTCTTGAATTTCTTGTAATTATATGCAGCAATCTTAAATCAATTTTATATTACACTCTCAAGAACGTGCTCATTTTCTGAAGATGATATTTTCTCAATTTCCTTTCCACCATCTCATCAAATATATTGTCGTTTACCTTAGCTGAAATTCAAATAAACATGTCTGTTTGCCTATTCTCGTAATGAGATTTGCGTTGCACCTTGTAGGTATTTAACTGGGTGTTTAAGAAGAGATTAAAGTTTGTGCGATATACTAGAAATAACAGCTCAATTACAGATCTGGAGGTATCGCGATTTAACTATTATGTGGCTGTCAAAGTTTCTTGTGAACATTCTGGTGTTTTATATGGTAAGTATATAGTTCAATGTCAAAGTAATTTTCAAAATTCTGAATTGAAAAATGTATATAGATATATATTCCAGGTAATGTTGAATTTATTATATTTAAACAAGAATAATAATCAATTGTTGATGAATAATTACAGGAGGTGTTTATAGACATTTTAGTGCTAATGACATTTTGTGATAATATCATTTCACATTCAACCTTCTTCTATTTATAACACAAAATGTAGTTATGCGTAGAGCGAATATAATACTATCAACGCAATGTTCTGTGTACCTGCGATTGATGCTTACTGACACTTCTACTTTTCCGTGACATGTTCAATGATGTAGCCCAGGGGTTCCCAAACTTTTTCGAGTTGCGACGCCGTTTTCTAATTGAAATGATTCCACGGCACCCTACCCTGATACAAATAACTTGAAGTATGATATATATATATATATATATATATATATATATATATATATATATATATATATATATATATATATATATATATATATATATATATATATATATATATATATTTATATATATAATTATATATATATATATATATATATATATATATATGTATATATATTTATATATATATATATATATATATATATATATATATATGAAGCGAATTTTGATATATTCATTGATAGAATGAATAATATTCTCCAGCAACTTACGAACGAAAATTCATTGTTCATGGTTGCAGGCGACTTCAATGTTAATTTACTATCCACAGAAAATCAAACCAAAACTTTTGTATCTCTCATCGAAACCTACAATGCTAGTTTCTCTATTTCAGAACCTACGCGAGTTACTTCGAACTCCTCGACATGTATAGACAATATTATTGCAAATCTTGATCAAATCGAGGCGTCAGTTATTCCGTCGCATATATCTGACCATACGGCACAAAAAATCTCTTTTCCTTCAAATACTGTCCCTTCACTGAAACCTAAAATACAAATTCGTTTAATAAACGAGCAAACCATGAGTTTGTTTCTGAAGAGATTATGCGAAGAAGATTGGAATGACATCTTAACATCTTATAACCGAAAGGACATTGAATCTCTGTGGAATGAATTCTTCTCGAGGTATAAGAGTTTATTTGATCAATGTTTTCCATTCATTTCAGTGACAAAGTCAAAATCTTTTAAGAAATCTTATGATCAATCTCCTAAATTGAAAACACTGAAAAATCAGCTAGACTTACTTTACACGATATCCAAACATGATCCAGATTCTGTGCCGCTTTACAGAAAAACAAAAATCAGCTTATGACGCAGAAATTAAAAAATGTAAGCAAAATTATGTGAAGCAAAATAATTATGACATCAAAAAACAAACAAACAAAGCCGTCTGGAGACTCATTGGTGAAATGACAGGTAGAAATCTGAATCCCAGCACGCCCATAAACATTTCTGAAAACCCCAAGATGTTACCAGACCGTTTCAACAATCATTTCGTTAATGTAGCTCCTTAATCACCATCCAATATTCTATCATGCGTTACAAAGATAGATAGAAATCCCAAATCTTACTTTCTTATCAATATCACTGAGGAGGAAGTAATCAAAACGTAAAGCAATTGAAAACCAAAAAGCTCTTTCGGATACGACGGTATTCCTATGACGGTCATTAAAGCCTCTATTTCCTATATCGCAAGGCCTTTAGCTTTCATTATTTATGAAGCTTTTAGGGAGGGAATATTCCCGGAATCCTCGAAAATTGCCGTTATAAAAACCTTTATATAAAAAAAGGGAATCCCGAAGATCTAGGAAACTACCGACCCATAAGTCTGCTCACTTCATTCTCGAAAATCTTTGAAAACTCTTGGTGAATAGACTATTAAACTTTTTTCATAAATGTAATATATTTTCAAGTACCAGCATGGGCGGCTAAAGAATAAAGATTCAATGACTGCAATTTACGAACTGATGCACGCTATACTGTAAGCACTAGAGAGAGGAGAAGTACCAGTTGGCCTATTTATCGATCTTTCAAAGGCATTTGACTGTGTGATTCATAGAGAACTTCCTCGAAAGTTGTCAATGTACGGAACTAGAGATAAACAACTGGATTTGCTGAGCAGTTATCTTCATGGACGCGTTCAGAGAGTAGTTATGAATGTTGATGGTGAAACCATAATATCAAAGGATAAAAAACTTGAGATTGGGGTTCCTCAAGGAAGTATTTTGGGACCTCTCCTCTTTGTAATATATATCAATGATTTGCCAAATATCTTTCAGAGACAACCAAAAATTTTTATGTACGCTGATGATACAAATATATTAGTGACAAAACAAAATGTTAAAGACTCAATAACAACAAGTGAGAATGCCATTTCAGATATATCAGACTGGCTCGGTAAAAATAATCTATCTATGAACGCAGACAAAACGGAATGTGTGGTATTTACAACATCGCATACTAAAGTGAATACTCCACCCAGTATAAATGTCCTAGACACATCCACTGAAATAAGTCCATATACAAACTTTCTTGGTGTTGTCTTAGATTGTAATTTGAGATGGAATGGACAAATTGATAATGTAAGAAAAGAACTAAATTCAGTGATCTATTCATTAAGAGTTTTATCAAGAAAAGTAGACTTACATGTTCTTAAGACAATTTACTTCTCAAATTTTCAATCTCTATTAAGCTATGGTATTGTTATCTGGGGCAATAGCTCTGAAATATGTAAAATATTTACGGCACAAAAAACAGCCGTGCGAGTAATTTTAGAAATGAAGTTTCGCGATTCTTGCCGCGGTGTGTTTAAGCGTCATAATTTTCTAACGGTACCAGGAATGTATATTTATTGTTGTCTTTTATTTATATCAAAACACAGTGAATATTTTAAAGTTTTCAAGAACCTCAATAACACCAGAAATATCCACTATTTTCACATTCCAAGTCATTCTCTCACACTATCAGAGAAAAATACCACTTATATGTGCATTAAATTATATAATGTGTTACCCCGTAAATATCAAACTCTTGAAGACTATAGACAGTTCAAAAGAGAAATTTTTCAATACCTCATCAACATCGAGCCATATAGTGTGCGGGAATTTCTTGAGTACAAGCCTGATGTTTCCGTGATTTGAATGTTGTTATTTGTTTAATCAATTTATGTCAAGACATGTTCTCCTTTCAAAGTGTATTTTGATCTTGAGAATAAAGAAGTTATTATTATTATTATTATTATTATATATATATATATATATATATATATTTATATGTATATATATATATATATTTATATATATATATATATATATATATATATATATATATATATATATTTATATATATATATATATATATATGTATATATACATATATTTATATATATATATATATATATGTATATATATATATATATAGTATATATACAATATGTCTTCGTAAGTTGTTTCATATGGAAAACTTTTTATTATTAAATTTAGGAAAAAATTTATTCTTCATAAAAAGTTTTGCCTGTTCCAAAATCTAGAATACAATCAACCAATTTTTTTTAGTCGTATACGAGGTTTGCCAAAAAATATAAATTCTGCTCAGAAGTAAAGTTCTTTTATTTTTGTCTATGCCGAAAATTTTTATTAAAAAAATTGATCAAATCTGAAAACCAGGTTGAATTATTCAGCTACATACATTTATATTGAAAAATTAGGTTTTATTGATTTTTACTAATTTTTGTAAATTATAAATTATGAAAGAACTTGTATCTCTTGTGATTATTAAAAACATAATAACCTGCTCGTTTCTTACTTTTGTGTAACAGTTTTAAAATTTAAACAAATGATGAATACATGTGCATTTATTTTGCAAATAAGAAAATACAGACAAATAATACGTTGTGTAACTAACTTAATATTAATACTAGAAATTTAATGTTTACCATTATACTAATGCCTCGATATATCTACCGTATCGTTCCATACATTTCATAGTTCATCATTATATACTCGCGAGATATATTGAAGAAACTAAAACATATATATATTTATCATTTAATATTTTTATTTTTACTTTAATAATATGAAATTAATCAATAATTAATTTAATGGTGAGCCTTAAAACCGTTGCGTATTTTCTCAGTAAACTTTGTGGAATTAAACTAATGGACAGGACACCCTCATTCGCCTTGTGAAGTTGATTTTCACTATGTACTTGCTTTTCTTTACAGCCACCACCAAAAATTCAGGTTTTCGCAGATAAGTCGTCGAAAATTCAATAAAAGTCCACTGAGTTTTGTCACTTCAACGGGGGTATTGCGATAGAGCACTAGTGTTGTATGGACCTTGAATCCCTGCAAATCTATCGAACTTTTCATTTCAATAGTATTTCTCAAATCAAATATTGAGTTGTGATATATGCCTTTGAAATATGGTTTTCATATCTTGAGGAAGATTAAGTGCATTTGATGTCAAATATTGAAAAAGAATCTTTGATATCATCTTCTCCATAACTTGAGTTTATCATGAAAGCTGTTATATTGTCCGTTTATTTCAAAGGGTGAATGTTCTCTCCTTGCAGAGAGAGATTAAGGAAATTTAGCTTTTGCTTGTATGCTTTCCGAAAGATCTTCCAAAATATTCCAGATCTATCGCGAAAAGCACATCGACATATCTAGCCCGATCATAGCTTACGATCCAGAAGACTTGACAACTTGAATATTCTGCGATCACGAGCTAATTTTACTCAAGATCAAGTAAAAATAGACCACCCCAAAAATTCCAGTATTTGTAGGTTTCTACTTTATTTTTTGTTGAGTTATGCCAAATGTGTCATGACGCCCCTGTGAAGTGACAACGACGCCCCAGGGCGTCGCGACTCACAGTTTGGAAAACTCTGATGTAGCTTGTTGTTAACACATACATTAACTGCGTGTACTCAAATGCCGGTTTTCATTCCATACAGGAATTTGAAAGATATATGGCAAGCAATCATGTTTGAATATTTATCATAATTTAGATATATGGCGGATTGTTTCACAATATAATATATATATATATATATATATATATATATATATATATATATATATATATATATATATATATATATATATATATATATATATATATATATATATATATATATATATTATATATATATATATATATATATATATATATATATATAATTAAGTGAACTAGGACATTTATTTGAAACTAATCAAACAAACCTCCTAGCCGAGCTGGTTATAAGAGTTCACGAAGCATCGAAATATCAACAACTACCCTAGACGGTAATTGTTCGAAATGTTAATTTGTTTATCACAATCGATGGAAATTGATAGACAGACTGTTTCGCCCTTATCGGGGCTCATCAGTATCATCCATCCACCGGGAGTGATAACCAAACCAACATTTCAAACGGTCATACATATTTCTTCTAGTAACTCCATGACATATAAATATGACACAGCGCCACCAGTCGGAAACAATTGAACCACATCTTTCAGAACAAAAGAAAACATTTCGGCAACGAGAACAAGTACGTCCGGAACACCCGAAGGTGGCTACCATATTCGCTAAGCAAGAATAAAGCTGACACATCAATTCGATGCGATTCAACATTACACACCGCAGGTAGCAATCGCCCCGAATTTTATCGCAATGGCAAATGAATATAAGTAAGAATTTTACTTATATATATATATATATATATATATATATATATATATATATATATACCTATATATATTTATTTGAATTGTTGTTGCCTGTGAACTATTTTCAACTTTTTGATAATTATCAGCAATAACAGGCTTGTTGAATCTCAAAAACAACTCGAGTTTATTAAAAAGTTTACGTTTCACCACGACATTCGTGGCTTTTTCAAAACTTTTGAAATATTTAAATTTCTTTGACATTTATTGATTTGAAAAATATTGAATAGTTAGAAAAGAATACTATGTTTCATCAAAATTTTTCGGTTGAGGCCGTTCTCTGTTATTTATTACGTGCTATTCAGTCCAATATTAACATTCAAATCTGTTATTATTAGATGGTAAGGGAAACCACAGAAACCTCTACCCACGTTGAAATTAGTCTAATATCAACAGACCTGACTGTTGATATTGAACTAAATAACACGTAATTAATAACTGCAGACGGCCACAGCCGTAATAAAAAAAATTTTAAAAAAAGATATTCTATGACTTTTCAAAAGCAAAATAATTTGAACCCATTTCGAACATTACGTGGGTAAAGGTTTCTGTGGTTTCCCTTACCATCTAATAATAACAGATTTGAATTTTAATATTGGACTGAATAGCACGTAATAAATAACAAAGAACGGCCACAGCCGAAAAATTTTTATGAAACATAGTAGTCTTTTCTAACTTTTCAAACTTTTTCAAATCAATAAATGTCAAAGAAATTTCAATATTTCAAAAGTTTTGAAAAAGCCACGAATGTCGTGGTGAAACGTGAAATTTTCAATAAAATCGAGTTTTTTTGAGATTCACCAAGCCTGTTATTGCTAATAATTATCAAAAAGTTATATATATATATATATATATATATATATATTTATATATATATATATATATATATATATATATATATATATATATATATATATAGTTTTGGTTTCACCTGATCTTATTTGATCTATGCTTTACTTCAAGTAGAGTGTTTTGTCAAATTTCTTAGCTGAATAATATATGAAATATTCAATATCTATGTATAGTAGTTTGTTACTCTCAAGAATATGCGGATAAGCCAAAATGAATGTAGATAAATTGATATAATTATGAAGCAGACGACAGTTGCATCTTTTATAACCTCTACAAAATTTTACAATTTACTATATAAATATATGTATATATATATATATATATATATATATATATATATATATATATATATATATATATATATATATATATTTATATTTCAATTTTTCAATAATGAAATTCATCAAGCCAGCTCTCTTTAAGAATTGATAATTGAATGTATAACTCTTTCAACTCTTATCCTTGCTCTTTGCCTTATCTGAATATAACAGTTTTTTCATAATAAATTTCTTTTTTTATATTATTTTCATATTATTATTTTTATATTATAAATATGACCTTTTATTAAGATTACTGAAAAATATATTTTAATGGTATGGGGGTATTTAATTACTCTAATAATATCTACTGAATAAGACAAGTATATGGTAGGTACCTTGAATTGTATGTAAGAAAACATACGAAAGTAATGTAAATCAAGTTTCACACATACAAAAGAACCGCAAAATATCATTTCGAATTGCATAGTTTCTAAGAAAATTGATATTTTCAACTACAAAGGTATACTGACATATCTTGTAATCTATTCTTAAACCTCGAGATAAATTGAAATATTCGAATCAGTTCCGGTGAAATTCAAATGTAAGGAGATTGTTTACAGCTTCTTCCTAATAATATGATTGGAAACTTATAATGATATTGATTCATATAACTAGTAATCTGTTTGCTGTCAACTCAATAATAACCAACCAAGTAATAGTTGGTTCAAGTCACATCCACTAACGATCAAGTATATGCAAATGTAATAACTGGAAATAATGCTCCACTGGAAATTTAATAGAACGGCCATTATTTCATTCTTGTTAAATACTGTGATACTACGACGTTGAGAAAAAGTTGAGAGTTGGGCTGAGAAATTCTCTACTGAAAATGAAAATTTTCATGGAATTATTGAGGAAGCTAAAAGAGATTTGAATTCCTAAGATTAGCCGTTTTTATCTAGAAAGCGTCATTAAAAAACAAAAGACGAGAGGCATCGCGAGACATCCGGTTGGAACGAAGTTCTTTCCGATATATATTATGTATTGAATAGCAGGTGTAATGAAATGAATTAACAGCGTTTGGGAGTAATTGAATGAATTGAAACATAATTATTTATATTAGGATTTATATATTATTTCGACAGCAAATGGCAACTATATGAAACATTGATAATTTGAGAGCGAAGTTCATTCAGACTTAGTAGAATAAAAACAATATTCTCATTGGGACCATATTCAATGTAACATATTTTCTGATGACATTAACATGATTATTTTTTGACGTTTCTTAAAACCAATGAAATGCTTCTTTAGACCGGCCGCACATTTACTACAATCGGTTCAGATTGTCTGAAACGATTGTCGGATCAGGGCATCTGACGCTCAAATACCTATACTTTTATACGGTCATATCGCACACCTACGATCCGATATCGGATCGGACGGCCGACTCGGATGCACGAGCAGTGCGTCCTACCAATCGGACCGATTAAAAGTCTGATCCGGCTACCGGAAGGCAAGCCGTACATTGTTTTTGCATAGTCTACCGCAAACATACGATTATTTCTGTCAGTTTTTGACAGGGAGTATAGAAAAAGGAATTGTCAAACTATGTGCGATACTGAAAATTTGATTACCACGGTCGAAAAATATTCCTGCTTGTGACATTCAAATAAAATCGGACGTATTTTGTCGGCAGTGTGCGCTAGTGCTCCGATTTGAAATCGTTTCAGACAATCGGATCCAAATTGTAGTAAATGTGCGGCCGGCCTTTTTTGTCAAAAGAGTAAGTTTTAACCAATGATGTCATTATTATAGTGGGAATAAATCTTTTGTGATTATTCTCGGGAATAATCACTGTAGCTTTTATTTGCTTAGCAAGTGTCAGATAGTTGTCAAAATAATTACCTAATTGTGTCAACGCGATATATAAAATGGATGAAAATCATCGGTTTAGTACCTTTTCTGATGAAGAAATAACAAAAAATATTTTAGAAACTACTTCGAAAAACAATCTAGTAAGTAATCAGTCTATATGGAGACGATTTAAGACCTTCACCAAAGAAAGAAATTATATTCTGGATCAATCTACTACAACAGCTACTCTGGCATTGATTTTGAAAGATTGGGCTTATAACATGAAAAGAAAGGACGGAAATGATTATAAAGAAGCAGTAATAAAGACAATGTGGAATAAAACGGCAAAATTAGTTCAAGAACTTCACTTTAATAAGTATAACAGGTCATTTGATCCTTTCAATGATATAGAATTCAAAAATGCTCGAGATGCAAGAGATGCAAAAAGAAAAATGTTACAAAAACATCCTGAAAAGCACAAAAAAAGTTCGATGGCACTTTCTAATACAGAATTGTTGAATCAAAAAATAATCTAGTCAAATATAACTCGCGAGTTCGATAAATTATAGAAAATAATTTGACAGATTTTGTTCAAACTTGTTGCCATTTGAAAATAGCCACTCGAGCCCTCCGGGCTCTCGTGACTATTGCCTGGCAACAAGTTTTGAAAAAATCTGTCAAATTATTTTCAATTTATTCTCACTCTCTTGTTATATTATTACTGAAAATAAATAATGGGAACTATGATGCTTTCACAACTGTCCGAAATATATGTATGATTATGTATTATTATGAGAGAATTTAGTAATTCTGTAGATAAATTTGTTTCTTTTAATTATACTTTTCGATCTGTGATCATCATTATACGAATAGATGGTAAATTCATAGGAGAGTGGACTTACTTCAATTCGCATAAACGATTATAAAATAAATTCATTTTTTTCAAGTCGGTTTGGTATTCAAGCGGGATTTTGCAAAATATAATTCTATCCGTTAGAATCGCATTTCAACGCGATGCATTTCTCGCGAAAAATACGACCTTGGTGATGGAGCTCTGGTGCTCGCATTTTTTTATTTTTAGGCCTAGCTCTCATTCTCCCGATGGATCTAAAATGTAACGTGCTATAAGGGACTTAATTCCAAAAACTTCAATCCACAAGATTTGTTTTATTTATTAGGAAATAGTCAATCAGAAAAAACTTGATTTATACCAGGTATTGAGATCTTTTTGTGTTTGTGATACTGTCGAAATTACGTTGGTATTGAATTGATGGTATTCATCAGAATAATAGTAATATTCGTAAAACATTAGCAGTGAAAAATCATATTGACGTGATAAAGTAAGGACAGAATGATTTGAAATCATGAAAAATATATAGGTTGACCATGGTCAATTTAATATAGCTACTACATAAAGTGAATTAATGCCGCACCTGATGAGGATGTTCAGGACGTGCTTGGCGTGCCGGTACATACCACAGCCTTGGAGGGAGGTGAGGGTGGTATTTATTCCTAAGACAGTTAGAATGGATTACACCACACCCAAAGCATATCGACCAATTAGTCTGACCTCGTTTCTGCTGAAAACAATGGAGAGACTATGCGAACGATACCTAAGGGATGCTATTTTGAATATACAACCACTGCATCCCAACCAGCACGCATATACCCCAGGCAGATCCACCGACACAGCCCTCCATCTGGTTGCTGGTCGGATTGAGAAATCTTTGGACAACAAAGAGTCCACCCTGGGGGTGTTCATAGACATCGAGGGTGCGTTTGACAAAACCACCTTCCCCAAAATTGAATCCGCACTGGCAGACAGAGGTGTTCCCCAGACTGTCAGGGGCTGGATCTCAAACCTAGTTCTCGACAGTCTCTTGCGCCACCTCTGCGATGAGGAATTCTACTCAATTGCATACGCAGATGACTTAACGATACTGCTAAGTGGAAAATTTGAAGGAGTTCTGTGCGACAGAATGCAGGGAGCCCTGGGAATAATCGAAAGATGGTGCGAAGAGAACTCTCTATCAATCAACCCCAGAAAGACGGAGATGGTTCTCTTCACAAAGAGAAGGAAACTGGGGCCATTAAAAGCACCTGTTCTCCTAAACACAGAATTAAGTTTCATGTCAGAGGTCAAATATCTGAGAGTGACCTTTGACGCCAAACTCACTTGGAATCTTCACCTGGAGAGAAGACTAAAAAAGGCACACATCTCCTACGGACAGTGCCGCGGGATCATGGGAAAAACCTGGGGACTGAAACCCAGGGTGGTCATGTGGATATACACTGCCATCGTGAGACCGATGATAGCCTATGGAGCCGTTGTCTGGTGGCCTAAAAGCCAACAGGCAACAGCAAAACTCAAGCTTGGGCAGATACAAAGGACCGCGTGTCTAAGTGTGACCGGAGCTATGCGAACAACACCAACTAGGGCAATAGAGGTGATGCTATGCCTGCCACCTTTGGATATTTATCTACAAGAAGTGGCCTTGGCAACTATGGCACGCCTTGAGACTATTGGTATAAAGCCAGAAGTAGGATGTAGGGAGACTAGACGTCGCCTGTGGCTTGAGGCTACTAACACGATGCCCCTGCTACAGGTTAAGGCAGACAGCATACCCCCGCGATTTGTTTTTGATAAACCCTACTCAATACACACGAACAGTGGAAATGAGATCTCCGATGAAGGAACGATCAATATTTTCACGGACGGATTAAAGCGAGAAAAAGGAGCAGGCTGTGGAATATATTCAAGACACCTGCGATTTCAACTTAAGTGGACCATGGACAAATGTGCCAACATAGTTCAGACAGAGCTAACGGGCATAACCATAGCCGCGAACGAGATTGCTCGTAGGAACATAACGAACAAAACCATTAAAATCTACACAGATAGTAGACAATCGTTACTGGCCCTGAAGAATCATAAAATAAGTTCACAGTCACAATGGGAATGCCATCAAGCACTTGCGGGTGCAGCCCATACAAACCAAATTATGGTGTGCTGGGTTGAAGGCCACTCGAGATGCAATGGTAACAAAAAAGCTGACGAATTGGCTAGAAAAGCAGCCGGCCTGAACATATTCGGTCCTGGCCCTTCCAGCCTACTACCGCTGAGAGCAAAATCACAAATGATGAAAGAGAACACCCATCAAAAATTCAAAATCCTACGGGATGAAACAACCACCTGCAGACTTGCCAGGGAATTTTTAAATTATCCCAATAAAGATGCAGCAATGACTTACCTGGCGATGACCAGAGGAAAACTACGCAATGTCGTGGGAATTTTAACGGGACACTGCCAACTTCGGAAGCCCTTATTTAATATGGGATTAAGCAACACACCTCTCTGCAGAGGCTGTGAACAGGAAGACGAGACGGTACAACATGTCCTCTGTGAATGCCCCGCTATCTCGTCACTCCGAGAATCCATTCTGGGTGAACGGTGGCCAATTTCAGCCACCTTGAGGGAAATCCCCCTAGGTGCAATCACCCTCTTTTTCAAACGACTGGGATGGTTGGGAGCCTAGGCTGGTGATGTTCCCGGGAAGGATGCACAAAGGGCCCAATGGGGCCTAAGTGCTGTGGTCTCGACTGCACTCCCAAAAATACAGAATACAGAATAAAGTGAACAAGGAAAGTTCTTCAATAATTTTAAAACTTGCATATTTTCAAGATTTAATTTTGAATATAGCTAATATCGCGACAAGTATTTATAGAGCGCACTGTCGTGAGTATGTCTAGAGTTTTTAACCTTCCAGTACACGGGTGAGAAAAAGTTGCGCCAGTAGACGGGTCGGGTCTCTCAGACCCTAACTCAATATATTTTTTTTATACAAAATTTCTTTTTTCTAGTTTCATTTATGTTTTATTTGAAAGTATTGAAGAATGTTCTTTAACTTAAATAACGAGGAAGCCAATTTTCTCATTTTTTTATATTTTTAATAATTCAAATTAAAATTTATTCTTTTTTTAACATTAGTATCAAGAACAATGAAAAAATGATTTTAAAAAATGCCTGAACAAACAATGTTGATGTTAGGATTCTTCAAACAAGAGGTCATATAAACTTTATCAACTAAAACAAGACAATTAATTCAACAACAGGAATAAAAAAGTTTAATGAAATATCTACTACTTTTGCTCACTACATTCGGAACAAAAAGTTACTACGTGTTCTAAACATAAGAAATTATTACATTCTTTACAGTAATATTCTGTTTTATGATCTTTACAATATTTCGTGTTCTAAAATTTCTACGAATTCGGGATCTAAAATTTCAACGAATCTGGGATCTAAATTTTCTACGAAGTCGACATCGGCAATCATCATCGGTATCTACTTCGACATCGGCTTTAACTTCCTCGAACAATTTACCAAGTCTATTGACTTCAACTTCATAAGGATCCATAATAAAACAAAATATAATGTGTACTTGTCCAGAAAATTACAATAAAGACAACTAAAAAATTACTCGAATATTCCCCGAATACTTACACCAACGCACGGGTCGGGTCTGACAAGACGTTTCTCGTAATCTATCATGCCCTAAGTAATAAACTTGACTTAAAACAATACTAATCGTTAGGGAAGGAGCCTACCGAAAGGTACAGCGGGGCTCCTCACCCAATTCAATGACATCAGAAAATAGCCCTATAAAAACAAAGCGCCCGGTCTGTCAGACCCAACCCAGGTTAAAAACGCTAAGTTAGCGTGCTTTGGTACCACATACGCCATAGTTGCAGAGTAGCATTTCATGTCAACAAATATGTATTCTCGCAAAGGGGTTCTGCATTTTCGATCCAAGCGGTGAGTTGTTGGTTTCCAATATCCTTGGCGGAGGGCCCTCTGGGTTGTTATCGAGATAGTAGTGCCGACCGCGATTTGCATTGAGGAGCAATTATAAATCTCTCAATTCACTCCGAGTCAAAAAAAGCTGCACTGATGAGATCCTATAAGTTCGAAACAGCTATATGCTAATTTTAGTCAGGGTGACCTGACGATTTCTATAATTCACTGTTGGATTGTGAATGATGAATTCTAGTTGGGGAATACATATAACTCCCCTGGAAAGTTGTTTGATAATTTTTCAAATTACTGAAACATTTTCCTTGTTGACTTTATGTAGTACAGAATGATTTTGTTACTACATAGAAATTCCTCAGAAACTTCATAGAATTTACATATAAATGAAGAATTTTTTGGAATTATAACGACAACGACGACTTAAAATTTCAATTGGCCATTTGGTATAGTTTGATAATTATGCATGATTCAGATATTATTTTATGAACCTTAGCTACTCAATCAATATACTGAACGCCAACACATAACAACTGAACATTTCTTAAGTCATATATATGATAAAAAGGTTTTTATAGTACGTATAATCATCCAACTTATTTCTATCATCAAGTAATTTATAATTCTTTAAAATTTTTATGGGGTTTACACTCATCTGCAATCATTATTTACGTACAAATGAACAACATTTATGTATCGAAATGTAGATATGTACAAATCTCGAATTGAACAAGTGTGGGCTTCTAATACGCCAAGGTCTATAAATGATAGAGAATCCCGAAATGCTCGAAGAAAATATTCACAGTCGTTTTATAGAATGGATGAATTCTATAAGTTTCTCTTCGACATTTCAGCTTGTATGAAGAGATTTGCCTTATATATTTTTTGAATCAAGTTTCAAGAAAATAATAGTATCTATATTTTCATTCCAGATGATGATATTTGTAGAGACTTAAACATATGATTTCTTAAAAGTATATAATGATGACCCGGATATATCTAAATCCCATGTTAAGAGAAGATTTTATGAGATCCATCGTATTCATCAATAAAGATGCGTTGAAGCTTTGATGTGACAAAATAAGGAGGACGTGAAATTTCAAAAGCTTTATATGTATATCATAGTTCTATGAATTTCACAAGATTATATTGTTTCTTTTATCACAACGCCATGGATACTTACAGGTATCTGGCATTATATTGAAAGAAATATTATTAGTTTGAACAATTTGTCCAATTTGTTAAAATTTGTGGAATTCTGGACTTTCATTGTCTATAAAGTATCTAAAACAAACAATTAAAGAAATTCAATTAGTAAATGAATGACACGTTCAAAAAAAATGGAAAAGAATTAAATTCAATGAATTAGTAGAAGTGAATGGTAGTATCTGAAAATAGAATAAAATGAGATTAGTGAATAATGAGTTAGAAAATAGTGAAAGGATGAAAAACTATGGAGAAAATATAAAATTCTAAGTGTATATTAATCATTTATTGTTGTTCACATAGGTACTGTTGAGCTTTTACTTCAGATTTCAGCTAAAAAGGTTGTAACTAGTGTAACTAGTACCAAAAAGTATGGACTAATTTTTCAGTGAAAAGCTAGAAGAATAATGAATTTATGCAGCCTGACCGTATAGCCACTATTGTCTCGAAAAATACAGCTCAAATTTCACTCCACATATTAAGTCATTGCTGTCCAATATACGATTAATATGTTCTATATAAACTTAATTATGCTAATGAAATCTAATATCAATTTAATTTATTCATAATGTGATTGGAAATTCTATATCTCTATCAATTTTTTTCGCTCTCCCTTCTCTAAAAGGGATGTACTTTGATATCCGACGTTTTCCTTGAAGCATTAGGAAACTGCGAAAATTTGTGTGAAATCACTGAAAATTCAACCTTATAGCACATATTTTAGAGTATACAGATGTTAAATAAGTGCCCTTTTGAATGAGCGCCTTTGTTTGTTCAGTAGTTTTTGTACACTACCTCCATAGCTCCTCCATATTGAGTAAGAGGATTGAAATTTCGTACGTCGGTTGAGTTAATGTGAGGTAAATGAGGTGTTGTCAGGGCCGGCCTAAGGGGTGTGCGAAGTATGCAGCCGCACACTCAAGCCTTTTGGAGGGGCATTAAATGGATCAATTTTTGTTAATAAAAAATAATAAATTTGGAAAATTTTTAGAAACTGATTTAAATATTGGGCAGAAATATTTAAACTATACTCGCCGGCATATCATTGGAAGCTTGGACACTAAACAGCTGTACACTCCCCTCTACACCCCTCACTCAGCGTCGTTGCCAGTTTGTGGACTGAAAAATTAATTCACACAGCTAAAAATCCCAAGCTTCCAAAGATTTGCCACCGACTATAGAAGGAATTTTGTCTTAAAACTATTACAGTTAAAATTCAAGGTAAAACCGAAGATCTACCCGGCTACCCCAATGAGTTCTGAAATAACTCATTTTGTGCACAAAAGTGCACAAAAACTGTGTTTTTGGACCTTAAATTAAATAAAATAATTGATGGCATGGTTTTCTGAAGAAACCAAAATGAAATATCCAAGTACAACAGAATGTGCAAGAGAACTAATATTACCATTTCATTATTCATATTCAGCTGAATGTCGATTTAGTTCTGTAACTGATGAGTTGCTTAACGAAAGAAATTGGTTGGATATAACTGAAAGGGGAGATCTGAGATGAAACTGATCGAAATTGAAAATTAATATCCAATCTTATTGTTTGATTTGCTGCTTTGCAAGCAGCATGAAGCGCAATTGTCTCACTAAATATCGTTTACTTTGTACTTGAATACCTGAATACATTATGTTTACTTGAATTATTTTTTTTAATAAATAACTTCCTTGTGAATTGTTTCCTGCAGTTCATCATTTAAGCTACTTAATGAATAACTAAAAATTTTAATATAAAAAAACTTTATCGCAGCGAGCTGCATTAAAAGAGCAGGTTTTCATAACGTATCCAGTTTAAAGAATATATTTAATAAATTATGATTTTTTTTCCAAATTCAAGAACAAATGCGCAAACAATATTTATTTCCTCCCCGGGGGATCAACCCACCAAACAATTCGTACCAAAACCAATCACATCCAAGGTATCACACGAAACTACGTACTTACAAACTTACAACCCTATATCTATGATATTCCGCCCTTTATCGTGTAAACAAGATATATTTCCTCCACCTTTTCTTCCAACCAATTCATATAGAAATAAATACCATCCAAGATATCGTACGAAACTACCAACCTACAAAGTTTCAACCCTATGGTACCAAAATTGCGCCTTCTATCTGGTAAACAAGATTTATTTCCCTGGGGGGTCAACCCCCCAACCAATTCGCATCAAAACCTATCGCATTCAATATATCATACGAAACTACTTACTCACGAACTTTCAATCCTATTGCTTCAAAATTACGCCCTTTATCCAAAACCAATTCCATCCAAGATATCTTTCGAAAAAGTTCACAAAAGCTGTGTTTTTGGACCTTAAATTACAAAAAATTCCATACCCCCGGCAGGGGCATAAAATTTGAGTCTAGCAATTTTCGCCTTAGGCCGGCCCTGGGTGTTGTGGTTTCAACCATTCGCTGACTTAGTGGGTTAAGAATCTCTTTTCCAAAGGAAAAAATGAGGAGAAAATACGACCTTAGCGGCCGAGCTCTGCGGCGTTTTTTAAATTTTACATACAGACTACTAACAGATTATTCATTTCTTCTATTGTGTTCACCAAATGACAAATGCTAATATTCAGGTATCCCTGTTCTCTTAACAAAGATAAAATAAAATTCAAAAATTCGTCTTTTCATGAACTTTGAAGTTCTAATATAATTAAAAATAGAAATTAGATATTATTTAAATTTATGTGAAGTATTTGAATACCTAACCTAGAAATCACAAAGATTTCTACAAAAGTAGTTTTGAGAACTGACGCTGCATTAATCAAAAGTATCATAATTTCATGTTCACACTCTGGGGGCTTTCCAGATTTATTTTCAGGAAATACTAAAATTATAATGGATTAAAATTATGTGATTTTCCACCATCATAAAACTTCATCAGCCATATCCAGCTGGTTTGAAAGTTCAGTTTTATTGAAAACTTGGCATTATTTAAATACCAAAATTAATAAATATCGATCTGTAATAACGTATTCTAATGAAACAGACAATACCCATATCTGAAAAATAATAGAACTCAATATAACAAACATAATCGTGAAGTCCCTCAAATAATATAATTGAAGTCAAAGTGTTATATCTGACTAAAATTATTACTTTGCATTAATTATTTTCAAATTAAAAAAGTATTTACTTCACCCATCCCAATAAAATACAATCAATGAGTAGGTATCAATGGGGGACTCTCAATGTTATTTTTTGTTCGCTAGATTGCATTACCCAAGCGTTGATAAATAATTACTAGTTGTTAAATTATGATTTCGATTGTAATGTTCATATAATTTATTTGATTAATCATCTGCAATAACTTCTTGGTGATTATGACGTTATGACATCGGCTCGTTAATGAAATTTTGATATACCTAATTGAATCTATTTAAAGAGTTTAGGTGGAAACTTAAATAGCTTCTGAAATATGTAGTTTGGATCACGTAATTGTTGGAACTATCATTCAATTAAGACGTAAATTGTAATTGAACTGACAAAATGAATTGAATTGTACACTTTTGCGATGATAGTCGTCTATTTAGAATTACTGATAATTTGTTCTCAGAACTTCAGAATAAGGTATGATGTTTTTATAACATTGTAAAATTCGCAAAGCAGTATCATGAGATCTCACATAATGAATTTGAATGTAGAATAATAAATTTATGTTGAATTATGGAGAATTGAATATTAATATACTTCATCTTGCATAGTTACTTTTTTTTGCGGTATCTAAAAATTGTTCATAACTATAAACGTGAAACACCTCTGGATAAAATATTGATAAAATTTCAGTGAGTAACAAAATAAGTGTGAAGGTCATTCTACTTATATTTTTATCGAGTCTTCTCTAATCAAGCCTTTATCATTCAAAATTAGTGTTCCTTTAGATTAAATTCCAGCAATGTACAGAAATAGCGGATAAATCGTTTTACATGTTGACTCCATTTATATAAGAAATATTAACTTAACAGAAAGCATTGAATGGTCAAAAAAACAGACGATCATAAATATATGTATTGATATCTTCAAAAAATTCATTATATCATTAAGAAGGTTACGTTTGTATAGAAAAATGAATTACGTAACGTTCGATTATCAAGTAAATATTTTCAATTGTATGACTATGTGTTTGTACTTGCTGGTGGATTTATTATATACATATATAAAGATATATATATATATATATATATATAAATATATATATATATATATATAAATAAATATATATATATATATATATACAGTGGCGTAGATAGCTTTTTGCGATGGGGGGGGGATATGACTTAGTGCAAAATTTCATAAGTTTTTCTTCTAAAGTTCTATTCTTGTTGATAAAAATAATCTCTCATGTAGATAGTACAAAATAAGCAAAAAAATAGAATTAAATTGCAAAAAATTCAAATTATTTGAATTGGAAAAATTATCAAGAATTAGTGAAAAATTGAATTATATTAAATTGGATATATAAATCATTGAACATATTCTTGGGAAAATTAGAGAAGAAAATCTAGTTTTCGGCGTTTTTCGACGTTCATGACTTCGTCAGCTATGATTCCAATGTCACGATGAATTGCCAGAGCAGCCAAACCTTTCAAAAGCAAAAAATTAGACAAACATATGTTTTTAATTTGCAATGCATTTTTTATATTCAGAAGGGTCCTCACAAGTCCACCTCTTTTATCGTGCACCTTTGAATCGTTTCTATTCGCTTCAAACGTCGATACCGGCAGCATAGCTAATATTCTGAACAACATATTGATATTCGAAAAAAATATTCTAGGCAATCATCAAGCTCTATTATTGAATTTTTAGGCTTAACATCGCCTTTACGAATTAAATATTTCTTCCACACTTTCAAGTTACGAGAACAGCAGGTGTAGCAGTAAAAAAATTTTGATAAAACTCATCAGTTTTGATGAATTTATCAACTGCTTTGTCAATTTCGTGTAAATCATGCTTGAAAAACATCGAAAATCTTTCTAACATATTTAGTCTTTTTTGTTCAACTTTTTTCAGCAGTCTCGGAAAAATATGAGCAAGGTGTCACTCGATTCGGAATAGCATATAGACGTTTTTTGAGAAAAATTAAAATTCGCTCGCGAAAATTGTGAAAGTAAACAATATACTGAAAAAAAGGGGGTTTGGTTCTTTGCCAATATGTCAAAAATCAATAAAGATTCTTGAAATCTGAAGAAAGATTCGAAAAGAAGAGGAAATTTCCCAAAAAAAAGACCCAACTACTGGAACTGTAGGATCAATATTCATAGTTTTCTCAGATAGGTAAAAATATAGCCGAAAACGGGTAATTTGGTTTGGGCAAGTCACGCCCATTTAGGACACTTCAACAATTATTTTTCCATATTAAATATGAAAATTAAGGAATGAAAAATTCAGACAGTTACTAAATCGGTGAATGAGCAATAATCCAGCGATAATAGCGATTTTTGAATTAGTTATGCAATAGTTAATTAACAATTTTTTGGTACTTGAACATGAAAATTGTAAGTGTGATAACTATTCACTATGGATCTGAAAAAATTTTTCATTCTCGGAGCTATTATTATAAGGCTTCAGAGTAAATCCCCATTGAAAAAATTTCAATTTTTCAGTTGTTTATTGACAATTTACGTAGGTATAGTTTTGCAAAATCAAAATTACTTTTTTTTATAATTTTAATGATCCGTTTTTTATTATCGGAAGCTACATGGAAATGGTTTTTTCAATATTTATCTCCTACTGTTTAAAAAATTGTTATAAACAAATGCGTTGTTTATAAGAGAATCAAGAAAAGAAAGTTATGATTAATTAAAGTGCGTAAATTGTTAATAAAAAACTGAAAAATTAAATTTTTTTTAAAAGGAATCTATTCTGCATTTTTTTGAAACTAGCTCCAAGAAAGGAAAAATGTATCAGATCTATAGTTTAACAGTTATTACACTTGCAATGTTCTTGTTCAAGCAGCAAAAAACTATTGCATAACCAATTGAAAAATCGCGATAAAAATGTTTTGTCACTGGATTATTGTTCATTTACCTATCCAGTGAGAACCTGAAATTTTTCATTCCTTAATTTAATATTTAATACAGTTGAACAATGTTTATTGTTAAAGTGTCCCAAATGGGCGCTACTTTCGCAAGCCAGACTACCCGTTGTCGGATTTGTATTTTTAATCTGAGAAAACTATAAATATTAATCCTACAGTTCCGGGAGACTTTCTTTTAGAAAATTTCCTCTTTTTGTATATGTATTTAGATATCAAAAATATCAATTCGTTTTTGAGATAATTATTTCTATCAGTAAATTGATTATAACTTTTAGAATTTTCAAGAACGGAACTTAAATTTTTTCAAAAAATATCTTCATGCTCTTTCGAATCGAATGACACCTTGTTCATATTTTTCCGAGACTCATGAACAAAATTGAACAAAAAAAGCACTTGTTGACTGGACTATATTTTCATGATTACTAAATCTTTCTCCAAGTCCAGAAACGGATTGAACGCTATCACAGAAAATTTTTATTTACTTCAAAATGTTATGGAGTAATTAAATTGTCAAAGCCAAAAGTTACTCATATTTTGATACCTACTCTACTTCAAAAAATATTCGAAATATTAAATAATGATTGAGAATATTCTATGTGAACAGAAATTTAATCAGTCACTAGGAACAAAATTCGTGTGTGACATGGAAAATTTTATTTACCAAGGAAGAAGTCAATCAAAATTTCTTCGCAGTTCTTTTCTTTCCAAATTTTAATCTACCTATACTATTAAACAAAAGTGATCATGTTTTAGATATAATACTACACCATTAAACAAAAGCTCGAGCAGTTTTGTTTAATAGTGAGTAGAGTATACAATTTATAAAGAGAAGAAGTGCGAGGTGATTTAGGTTGACTTCTTCCATTCGAAATAAAAATTTTCTATTAGACCCAAGTAGATATTGCACACACAATTGCACAATCGTCACTAAAACATATCTAGATGATTTTCATATAATCGCACATACATAATACCAAACGAGGTGCTAGTGCATAATAAATTTCATGTATACTTAAATACGTAGATACAAAGACTTTTATTCAATTCTATTATAATTTTCGAAGGCTCATGGGGGGGGGGATTGATCCCCTTGATCCCCCCCTATCTACGCCACTGTATATATATAAATATATATATATATATATATATATATGAAAATAAATATATATCTATGAATATATATATATATATATATATATATATATATATATATATATATATATATATAAATATATATATATATATATATATATATATATATATATATATATTATATATATATATATATATATATATATATATATATACATATATATATTGTTGAATCTTAAAAAACTCGATTTTATTAAAAAGTTGACGTTTCGCCAACTATATATATATATATATATATATATATATATATATATATATATATATATATATATATATATATATATATATATATATATCTTTTTCATACAATTTTCAGTTCGGTACATTCATCGTTGTCTTCGTCAGAAGTACATAGATGTACGTCATAACAATAAACTGAGGATACCGGAGATAACGAACCACGGCTTGCTCAATAATAAAAAATCATAATATTTAGATTCAGGCCACTATCAGCTGACGCCTTTCAACATCTAAACGATGAAATGGTTTCTATCTTCAAAAATATTTCTTGAACCGAGAATTATCAACTTATCCTCAGCATGGAGGGTGGTATTTAACAAATTTGATGCTATAAATTGAAAATCAAATTATTTCTACCTTAAAAATAAAAACTTGTCGAAAATCTAGAGTTGATTAAAACTAATACTGAGTTGAAAATCATCAAACCAGAAATATTAAACAAATGGGGCACCTATTAACATAAAAAAAATGAATATGATTGATATTATTGTGTTCATCATAAAATCACACTACGGCTTCATGAAACAGCTTCTTTAATGTTTTTTAAAACTATTTCGATCTTATAAAAGCACTTATGACAAAGATTGAAAGTTTTTCATTATATCCGTGAATGTCACATACATATTAATATATATATATATATATATATATATATATATATATATATATATATATATATATATATATATATATATATATATATATATATATATATATATATGTGTGTGTGTGTGTGTGTGTTTGTGTGTTTGTTCTAGTTACATCATATAAAAGTTCTGAAAAATGAGGTTCTCAGTCTACTCCGGCACTTTCGCTAATTTATATAATCAATTTACGATAACACTGCCAATATTAATATCATAATATTCAAATTTAGAAAAGTATTGGATAACGGTCAATTTTCAACCACTAGTAATATTAAAAAATTAACATTCACTTCACGTGATCAAATGAATAAAATGTTAAAATTCAAAATTTTCGTAGCTAGTTCACCACGAAATCAAATCAACCATACTAGCGAACAACATCCGGTCAGGCAAATCCTCATACATAAAATATTTTGTGTAGATGCCAATATCAAAGGAAGAACCTTTCTCTGAAATAAGATTCCATGTAGGGTGACATCTGACATATCTATTGATTTTATGTTGACCTTCATTCGTTATATTACGTGAAACACTTGTTTCCTGCAGTGTATGATCACGGCCTAGTGATATATTACAAAATCCTCAATCTTTTCGATTGAAATCGAAAAACCAGTAGACTTTTTGAGTAGAAAAAACCAATAAAATTATTAGTGACGGACGTAACAGAACGAGGAAATCTGTATCGAATGTGTGTTTCATAAAACCAAGTGAATATCATTTATAAAAGAAAATTTTTGTTGTTCACTATGGTAATTTTCAAAAACGTGTAATATTGAAAACCTGGAATGTTATACTTCATTTTGAAGGAAATATTTTATGTAGATCTCAAGAAAAAATAAAATATAGCATGTTCCTTAGGAAAAACATCAAGTTTGTGTTATATCTTAAAAACTAAATGTAATTTGACAAATTGGTTTTCAATGGTGGATTGGTATTTAAAAAAACTGAAAAATGCTTCTTCGAAATATCTGAAATTTTGATAACAAAGAATATATGGCGACTTTTAAAAAACGCAAATTTTTTAAAACGACTTGACGTATCAAGAAGCGGATTTCATATTCAAACTCGAGCCCAGGACATCTGGATTCGTTTTTCGATAACTATGATAGAAGTACTCTAAACCTCCAAATCCCATGGACATTGTTTACAAGCCCTTTGGCTTTTCGGAATCGGCGTTAAACTGTAGCTCCCTAGTGAGTTAAAAAAATAATTATGAAGCATGAAGTCAGTTGTGATGCTCTTTTACTCTCTAGTAATTGCATATGTAACGAAAGTTATTCATTTTCGAATGTTTTGCTATTAATTCTTCAAGAAGTTTAGTTCATTCAAACTAGATTCTCTAATTTTTAGTAGTGTTACGTTCACTTCTTTTGCTCATAACAAGACAAAAAAGCGGAAAACGAATAACTCAATATATTTTTTCCGAATGATTTGTGTATCTTCTTAAGATAATTGGAAAAATTCTATTGAAAAGCTTTATGGTAATTTGGATATCGAACTTCCAGAGAAGTTCTTTATTATCAAAAAAAAACGACAAAAATCAGAAATCTGCTCGATTGTCTCCCAAGAGCTTTCACTTCTTATAATGCATACACCGTTGGATAGTTTTTGGCAAGACCTATCTAATGGTTTACCAAAACCTGTTGGCCTGGCTGGGGAAGGAGAAATCTTATCTTGAGGAAAACTCAACAAGATAATGAAACTATCTTGATATTGTTGGTATGGTTAAATCGGGCATGACCTCTAGTTCGACGGAAATTGGTGTGCCTGGCCGGCACCTAATTTTTTTTAACCCCATAGACCCATAGACTTTGAACTTGGCCATATAGGTTGCTCTTATGTTATCCTGCTTGTTGTGCATACCTATAGTGACGCCATCTTGGTCAAACGGACCGTAGAGTACTGATCATTTTTATTTAATTTCTCCCACATAATATACAACAAGTTTTGAGAAAGTATTAAGAGAGATGTTGGGTGAGAGTTTTGATACGAAGGGTTAATCACTTCCGTCAGAAATTTGAAGAGGCATGTAACTGAAACAAGGGGTGTGTAATTGAACTATAGCTTCATGGGTGTCTATGATATATGATTGAATGAAAAGAATGATAAAACGTATCCGCGATTGTTTTCGTTTATTACTAGAACCCCTTTGATTCGTACGAAAGTAAAACAACAAAGAATAGAAAGCAAATTTAGACTGAGAACCAGTAATTTCGTATTTATTATCTCTCACGACTTAAGTATTTGTTTTTTCAAAGATTAGTGATCTATACGCAGAGCTGGATAATCCAACACTAACGTCTTTTGTATGCAATCTATTTCACTACAAATATAAAATAAATCTATATTCCAGATTCAACTGAATTCGGTAGAAAAATTAAAATATTAAGGACTTAGAACATAAATTAATTTGATAATTTAATACCTCCGTCAATTTCTTCTCATTTGAGGATAAACTATGACAAAAATAATTTACTTAGGTACTTATACGGGTATATACGAAACTATTTATATCCTATAAGTACTTCAACTGTTCTCATTAAAATTATCAAAATCCAGATAAATACTATAATTGATAAAAAATAAACGATAAATTGAGTAGTTGAGATCTAAAAATATTATAAGGAATAAAATATTATGTAGTATTATACATTCGATTTGTGTTCAAATCTTCATCAATCCCAAAATGTTTTGATCATTATTTATCTATTATAATTTGTTTCCGTATCTATTAAAATTACTAGTTATTTCAAGATGTTTAATATAAATCATCAAACAAACAAATACTAATGATAATAAATAATAACATAAATAACAATTTGCATAATATTCATGATAATCTATCAAATGTTGTTGTTGGCCACATACGAGTATAACTTTTGCATTAATATTTTGAACGGAGAATCATTCTCGAATATATATAAGCCGCAAGCTAAACATTATCATAAATATATCGAAATATTTAATACTTAAAATACCCGAAATAAGCTTAATATGTTTATGCTTTTATTTGAACATATTTTCACTCGATTTTATATGTGTTTTTCGAGTAATTTTTGTTCAACACTTTTTGACGTATCTATTCAAATAAAGTTGTGGGGGTTGATACAATATTTTTTTTTAATACACAGCAGTAACTTCTAAACGGATTTGAATAAAATTTTTCTCGTTGAGAAGAGCATATATTATTCTATCAAATCCATCTCATCTGTTATAAGTCAAATTTTTAGTGATGACGCTAGATGGCGGTTTTTGATATGATAACAGAAAAATGCCAATTTCTCTGAAAACTCAAAAGCAACAACCTGATTTTTTTCTCATAAAAATATAGTGTACTGATACCAAAAAAGGCTAATGAAAACCGTATTTCAATATCTGATATCTAGCCTAAAATATTGAAGAAACAAAATTTAATTATCATAAAATTCTAAAAAGACGCCGTTACACTGTTATTCATTTTTATTCATTGGTCCTTGTCCAAGAATCAATGATGAAACTTTTTAATTTCATGATTTTTGAATAATAGCATTCTTCGTTCAAAAATGTTTAAGAAAAATGTAGGAGCATAATAATCAATGAATATAATATGCAAGTGCAAGGTAGTCAGAATATGAAGAGCAGGCCATGGAGGAAAAACATATGCCTAAAATCAACTTGTCAAAAAATTTTGAAATTATACTTATAGTGGCAGTGTAATGAGTTTTTGTGGCGCACACATGTAAGGATTCGAAACGATTGAAATGCCTTTTACAAACTATGAAGCTGTTGATATCATACAGATATATTTCGAATGTCTTCAAAATGCGGCATTGCATTTTTTGAACGAAGAATACTATTATTTGAGAATCATAAAATTATGAAATTTCATCATTGATTTCTGGAAAATGACCAATGAATAAAAATAAATAACGGAGTAACGGCGTCTTTTTAGAATTTAATGATAATTAAATTTCCTTTCTTCGATATTTTAGGTAGAAATCAGATATCGAAGTACGGTTTTAACTAGCCTATTTTGGTATTGTTACACTACATTTTTATGAGAAAAAATCAGGTTACTGCATTCAATTTTTCACAGAAATTGGCATTTTTCTATTATTATATCAAAAAACGCTATCTAGCGTCATCACTAAACACTGGACATATCATATAGATATGATGGATTTGCTGGAACAATAAATGCTGTTTTCTCAATGAGACCAATTTTGTTTATATCCGTTCAGTCATTCAAAAATACAGCTGTGTATTCAAAGTAATATTGAATTTCCCCCCACCACTTTATTCAAATAGAGACGTCAAAGGGAGTCAAACAAAAATTACTCAAATAAAGCTTAGCTTGAAAACACATATATTTTTTTGATACATTTACTGAATGAATTACAGAGTAAAATCTCTTTAAAAGATTAATATGGTGGTTACGCTCCCTGGCGGCCATCTTGGAAATTTTTTTACCGCAAGTCTTCACGACGAATAGTTTACGAGATACAGCACTTCGCATTCTTATCTGGCCATCCTGTACATAACAACAAGTAGTTTCGAGAAGGAAAATGTAAATTATTCCATTAGTTAAAGTTTTCGAATAAGCTTTATATATAACCAGTACACATCCGTAAACGTCCTCAAATCCCAATAACAGATAGCAATGAGTGATTTGGAATAACAAAAAAATCAGGATTGAAAAGTATATCAGCTGGTATACCACAGAGTTCTATTCTTGGACGGCTGTAGTTAGTTATTTTCATGATTGATATAATGGTAAACATAAAACACAAAGGGATACCTCAGCTTTAATCCACTTTTCAAAGCGTTAATAGTATTATAATTTAAAATGGCCATAAAACGTACGCAGAAAAAAATTTACCATTTTCATTATCATCAATTATATTTGGAATGAAATCTCTAAAAATCGAATAAGTAATAATATTTCTTTCATTTTCATCGTCATGATAAACAAGGAATTATAGAAAAGAATAAAATACAGGCGCATAGGTGTTTCCTAATGGAACTAAGGAATGGTAATGGAATGCTATTCTATCCTGTTAGGGTTGCCATCCGTCCGGGATTCCCCGGATTTGTCCTAGCTCAGGGGGCGTCCGGACGGGGCTTTCGAAATATGTCCGGGTAAAATCCGGACAAATTTTGTGTCAGGGGAATCTCAATTGATTGAAATATGAGGAATATTTTAAAACAAATCTTAGTTAAAAATTAATTTACAATCGTAAGCCGCCTAAAAGCTAAATCCAGAGAGAAACTTGCTACATACACAGACGGTTTCTCCTCTCACCAAAATAAAGTGCAATTTTAAAGATTTGAGTTGCTCCTACGTTTAAAAAATCCTGATTGAAAAAAGGCATTTTGTCAGAAATTGTCAAGTCTTAAAAATATCAAGTTACGTTAAATGAGTAAAAAGAACTTAATCTCGTTAAAATTAAAACTTGTTACTTACTTTTGATTTATAGTTAATAAATAATTTAGGCTTTTGGTTACCTATTCTATCTAACCGAACTAGATGACCTATCCTATAATTTATTGTTACAAATGTAGAATGTAGTCTATTTGATCTTTTTCGATCAACCAAAAATTATCATTATAAGTTGTTTTTTATTTGATGATACAAAAAAGAGAGTTTTTCGAATTATTTTTGTTTCCAGATTACCTCAAAAGGAGAAAACTGTAAACTGTGTTATCTTAGTAGATATTTTATTTGTTTTTTTGTTAATATCGCAGAGAAGCGGTTTAAAATTAAAATAAATGAAAAAATTCAGAAATCAAATTTTTCATTTTATTCGAAAAATATATATTTTACGGGATGTCCGGGAAAGAACTAAATTTTACCCAAATGTCCGGGGTTTTCTAAGTTTTTGTCCGGCATCGGCAATTAAGGTGATGGCAAACCTATGTATGAAGAACATTTGCAGTAATATTTAATTCATATTATATATGAATTACATAGAATAGCACCCTATAGTGTAATTTGACTCTATAAAGATTACCATTCAGCTTACATCTGAAAAATGGAAATTTATCATTTTTTCTAAAAGCAATAAAGTAAGTATACAAATTCAAAGATTTATGGAATATTATCTATTAATAGTTCTAATGTCCCTAAATTATATCGGCTGGCCTATTTATCGAAATATTATTGATAGAGAATGGATCAAATATTGTTACTTATATAGATAAGTCATAAAATTTAGATCATTCTTCCACTAATGAAGACATGAAAAAATTTTTGTTACACGATAAGTATTTTCAAAGTGAAGCCATATTTAAAATAAATGTGATAATAATATTTTTTAAATATTTATTCATTCTTATGCTCTATTACATAGAATAAATAAATTTTCTTGAAATCTTAAATATGTATCACTAAGGATTTAGCTAATAAAAGTACAAGGAATGCAAATTAATATCAATTTGCATCGAACTGCAAGTTTCGTTCATAGTTGCGACACAATACTCGATTTCATTCACTATATTCTCGCTGAAAGTAAAACTGAATCATAATAATTTATAGCCACTTAATGTCGGATTTAACATCACTGATACGAGAATTTAATGGACAGACATGAAACCATTTGTTTTTTGAAAAGGTATAAAAACGGAAACACCATCAAAATATTCAGATGCAACAAGAAGTGGGACAATAAAAACACCATTTTAATTCATCGCTTTCCATAAATAAGAAGCAAGTGGAAATAGCTGTTAGTGTGTGTGTTGGTCGAATCACTCCGTACTAGAAATACGACGACATACAACATTAATCGCGTCAGCCTGTTTCAAATACATAGTGTTTAGTGATAAGGCTATTAAATCAAGTTTTGAGACAACGATTTTGAATTGACGTTCGTACAACCTCAGTCGCCGGTACATCAAACCTTTTTAGCATACCGAAACACCGATAAGGAATATTTATTGTGATTCCATTACTCGAATTCTTCACGCTGTATTTCTTATAATATACCACTTTTTCGTCTCTAATTATAGGATTATATACTCAGACGCTATACGATGTTAACTTTCCTGACTTTCTCATTAATCTTAACTGTTATTATGTGATTATTACTATCTATTTTATTTATGCGAGATCTTCTGGTAATTTTTTATTAGTATTCAGAGTAAAGAGTTTATAGGCTTGAAACAATCTCAATTCGTTATTTCATAATTCGAATATTACTCCAAATTTAATAAATGAAGCTGTTCTCTTTGCGACAACAAATCTGAATATTCGAGAACTAACATACTGGAAAGATACAGATTCTCATAATGGATATTCTGAAATTTTTGTTGAAAGATCATTTGAATAATATTATCATTTATCTACAGAATGGCCTTCACAATATTTAGGCTATTGAATCTGAACCTGAAACTTTTTTATTCATGGTTCGAAATACTTCGAGATATATATAGGCTCTTGCACCGTATGTTATTAAACTAAGTTTAAAGATAAACCGAGTTTAATTTGACATTTGACAAACGAAAATGTCAAATTAAACTAGGTTTATCATTAAACTCAGTTTAAAATATACGGTGCAAGAGCCTATTAATGTTTTAGTGTAGTTGTTTGAATAATCTTGAATGATTCTCGATAATTTCAAACTATCAGGCTGTATTACTTAGAATATGCTCAAGTAGGAAAAATCTACTTTTCATATTATATAATATACTAATTGGTTGAGCTAATAGTATTGATTATAGCAAGGATATTATCATTATTCAAATGTATTGAACATAAAATAAGAAATCGAGTTCAATTATCCGGAAGAACTTCATCGAATAGTTAACGTTTTTACACAAAATTCCATACATTATATATATATATATATATATATATATATATATATATATATATATATATATATGGTATAGCAACCAAAGATAAACTGATATTTTTGTTTGGTATAAGCAACTTATAATATATATGATAATATAATAATGATTATTAGTTGATTATTTCAGTGCTGATGATTAATGAACCTAACATTTTCTGTTACCACAAATTATATTCTGTTCGTTCACAAAATTTCAGCACTGATATCAAGGAAATAATTAATTCTGTGTATAAATATATATAATATCGGGCCATTTATTTTAAGTTTCAAACCGATTTCACATATATATATATATATATATATATATATATATATATATATATATATATATATATATATATATATATATATATATATATAAATATATATATATATATATATATAATAAATATATATATATATATACATGTATATATATACATGTATATATATATATAGGTATATACAGGGTGGGCCATCCATAACTTTCCACCCCGAAGTTTGAGCTTTGGGATGGAATAACGAAAAAACGCTCGGACAGGTCAAATTTTGTAGAAAGGGGGACAAATAAGGGTGTTCAAATGAGTTTGATATCACTACCCCTCTAGCTGCAACCCCTAACAGCTCTCATTTTTGAATAGGGAAAAGGGGTCGATGAGCACCTTGTTGGAAAGGCAATTTAATTTCCTGCATAAATGTATTTTTTTTCATCGCTTTATTATTATACAGAGTGACTCAGTATTATATCAATAACTTCCACACGCCGAATGTGGATCTTTGAGATGGAAAAAACGCTCGGCTTCTAAATAACGGTGATCGTTCTCCAAAATATCTGTCAACATAGGATCGACATTGTTCTCTAAGAGATCTAAGTAATTATCACCATTGAGATTGCCGTCTATGAAAAAAGGGCCCACAATATTTTCGCCATAAATACCGACCCAGATATTCAGCTTTTCAGGATATTGAGTGTGAATGTCTCTAAATAGCCTTGGGTTGGTATCAGACCAATATCGACAATTGTGACGATTTACAGATCCATTCAAATAAAAAGAGTATTCATCAGAGAAGCAGACGTTAAAAAGGAAGTCCGGATTATTACTTATCATATCACCCATTGTTTCGCAAAATTGTAATCGGCGATCAAAGTAATCTTCGTTCATTTCGTGAAGCAAACTCATCTTGTATGGTTAAAACTTGTAATTTCTAAGTATCCTTCTAATAGTGGTACAAGAAATCCCAGATATTTCTTCCATTTTTCTTGTACTTGAAGTAGGGTCATTGGCGAAATGTCCTAAAACTCCTGTGTCCACATCATCATTTCGGACACGATTCAAATTTTCTTTTTTCAAATTAAAAACTGAGTCCGTCTCTCTAAACTTTCTGACCAAGTTCAGGATGTAAGTGTGACTTACATTATGGTCCTCATTTCTCTCGTTAAAAAAAAACAGCATTTCTTCTTGCACTTTCATTATTCGCAAAAAAAATGGGATTTATTTCCACTCGCTGTGCAGTGGTATAACCCATTTTGAAAGTCGCAAGCTGCAACACATGTTGAAAATGCTGAAACCGAGACAATGACTGATAACGTGAAAACAATAATATTTACAAAGTAAATCGTGCGCTTTCGTTTAAATTGAAATAGTTGCTGTAAGGGTAGCGGCTAGAGGGGTAGTGATATAGAATTCATTTTTGACCCGTCCGAGCGTTTTTTCTATCTCAAAGATCCAAATTCGGCGTGTGAAAGTTATTGATGCTATACTGAGTCACTCTGTATAATAATAAAGCGATGAAAAAAATACACTCATGCAGGAAATTGAATTGCCTTCCCAACAAGGTGCTGCTCGACCCCTTTTCTCTAATCAAAAATGAGAGCTGTAAGGGGTTTCGGCTTGAGAGGTAGTGATATCAAACTCATTTGAACACCCTTATTTGTCCCACTTTCAACAAAATTTGACCTGTCCGAGCGTTTTTTCGTTATTCCATCCCAAAGCTCAAAATTCGGCATGTGAAATTTATTGATGCAACACTGAGTCGCTCTGTATAATAATAAAGCGATGAAAAAAAATACACTCATGCAGGAAATTGAATTGCCTTCCCAACAAGGTGCTGCTCGACCCCTTTTCCCTATTCAAAAATGAGAGCTGTTAGGGGTTGCAACTAGAGGGGTAGTGTTATCAAACTCATTTGAACACCCTTATTTGTCCCCCTTTCAACAAAATTCGACCTGTCCGAGCGTTTCTTCGTTATTCCATCCCAAAGTTCAAAATTCGGAGTGGAAACTTATGGAAGGCCCACCCTGTATATATATATATATATATATATAGATATATAATTATATATATTTATATATATATAAATATATACATATAGATTATTATATATATATATATATATATATATATATATATATATATATTCAGTGAAATTGAATGTATGATTCATGCACAGTTACTTTATTTTATTTTTCTCTAACCTTCGTTGTTCAACTTACAATGAAATCCATCTTAGTGAATCATCAACTTTCAAATATATATCTGAGATTCAGAATATTTTCATCTCATTACGACACTTAAAAGGTAACAAATTTATAGCCTTATTTACTTTAAGCCATAATCAGGTGTCTGAAAGCAAGATTAAGGTGTTATCAACAGGCGGCATGTCAAGAAACTTAGCATGATTAGAGCTGAGGAATATATCCTGATTAACTGGGTTTAAGAATTAATGAATGATCAGTTGAGAATTTTGGAGGATTAAGCATGTCAGTCTGCTATTTTAGGGTAAACCGAATGAAAATTTTTTTTCAATCCCGATATAGAATTTTGGATGGTTGAATAATTGAACGTATATTTTACTCTTTTTGGAAATTGGACGATATTACACAATACTAATTTTGTATATAGTGCTTTTGTTATATGAATGATTAATAAAAAAAGGAAGTAGTATTCAATAGTATAATTATTTACATATATTCATAAAATTCGGTTTATTAGTATACTTTCAGAACTGTCACTAAGAAATAATGATTTTACGGAACAACATGAATTTTCCATTTTTAATTGTGTCAGGAGAAAACTCCATGTTTATAATGAACGATTACTTGAAAAATGTCATCATTGCTATTTTTCCGGCTAAGAACACACTTTGTTTCGAGAAACACATTCTAATGATAATTTATGATTATATTTTCTACTGAAAAGCTCAAAGACAAGAATTTTTTGATCTCAGCAAGACTCACCTTGTTCATGTACCTACTGAATATTAAGAGAAAGTTGAAGATAGTTGTAGAGAAATGGATTAAAAGAAGCATTTCTGAAAAATATTCACGAAGTATTATGCTATGCAGATATGGTTTTCGTAATTCGATTTTTCTATTTTAGAGTAGACTATAATCGGAAATGTCAATTGTCCTTTATCTAAACATCTTTGTCTAACAATCTTCGTCAAAGTGATTTTTTCTCTGAACAACAGAATTTACTTGATTCCATTTTTTCGTTAAGAATATATTTTTCTTTTTTTGTTGGCAATTTAGGCAGTTTAAATCATTTTTAAAATATACTTACTCACTATCTCAAGAGTTAGCAATATATGCATGTCCAGTCCAAATCTGAATGTTCAATGAGGTAACATTTTTAGCAGTTTTCAACTTTGAAAACCTGCCTATTAAAATGGGTGTGATTAGCAAAGTTGGACCTAGGACCAACATTGTTTTTCATGACCTTTCATGATATATATATATATATGATATATATATATATATATATATATATATATATTTTTTTTTTGTATGTATGTATGTCAGAGTTTACGTATTTTAAAGATGTTTACACGATAAAGGGCGCAATTTTGAAGTAATAGAGTTGACAGTTTGTATCTAGGTAGTTTTTGATGATATCTTGAATGGTGTTAGTTTTGGTTCGAATTGATTGGGAGGTTGGCTCTCGAGGGAGGAAATAAATCTTGTTTACACGATAGAGGTCTCAATTCTGAAGTAATAGGGTTAAAAGTTTGTAAGTAAACATTTTCGAAAGATATCTTAGATAGAATAAAATTGGTTTCGGTACGAATTGGTTGCGGGGTTGACCCCCCAGGTAAGGAAATAAATTTTGTTTACAAGATAGAATCGAAATTTTGGGACCATAGGGTTGAAACTTTGTAGGTAGATAGTTTCATATGATATCTTGGATGATATCTAATCTGATATGAATTGGTTGGGGGGTTGACTTCCAAAAGGAGGAAATAAATCTTGTTTGCACGATTAAGGTGCTCAATTTTGTAGCAATAGGGTTGAAAGTTTGTGAGTACGTAGTTTCGTATGATATTTTAGATGCGCTTGATTTTGGTTTGAGTTGATTGGGGGGTTGACCCCCCGGGAGAAAATAATTATTGTTTACGCGATAGAGGATGCAATTTTTTTTGGATTTGGAACAAAAATCATAATTTAATTAATATATATTTTAAACTGGATACGTTATGAAAATCTGCTTTTCTAATGCAGCTCGATGCGATAAAGTTTTGTATTATATCACATCTATTCAATCAGTAATATTTCTTGATATTGTTTCACATTTTTCAATAATATGAAGTTATATTAAAACCTGCAGCTTGTAGTTGCCTATCTATTTATAATATCTGATTGCAAATGATGTACAGTAAATGATAATAATATATACCTTGAAAATATTGATTGATCAACGGCTCTTGGGAGCTCAGCCCATTAGAAGTTTAATTTATTATGAACCTCTTATGAAACACAATAATACAAAAGACGTGTCGAGCTCCTTCAAAGTCGCACACAATTTTAAACTCAGTATGGTATAATAAAAGTGGCCACAAAACTGCTTACTCCTATAAAACTGATTAAAAATTTCAAGAACTAATTAGAAAGTGAAAAAAGTGTTGAATTATATAAGAAAGTAGGGGAGACCGGGGCTTTTTGCCGCAGGGGTAAATCGCCGCACCGGGTTTATCTTTAAAACGTTAGGTCTGGCAATGCTGCATATTATGTCTACGTGTTGCTTAGTAGAGGCAGATACTGTGTAGAAATTTTCAGTAATGCCAGAGCAACAGTACGGAGCACACGTGAACAAGTTCAAATATATAACGGGTAAGTAAGTTTTTATAATCACAGTATATTTGTTATATCTTTCGTTACATTTATTATTAGAAAATGGTAAATACCCTGTCTCAAACGGTGCACTCTCTGCTTTACTAGACAATTATTGAGAGCATGTATTTATTTACATTTTGAGGTTAAATATGATAATTATGACTAAAATACTACTGGGGCTATTCGCCGCATTATTTCCGGGGTAAATTGCCGCACTGGGCTACATGCCCCGGGGTGCGTTGCAATTCATTAATTTGTGAAATTTAATTTCAGAAACATGAGAACATATAAAAGAAAGACCCAACGAGGTACCACACCGCCTCATATCATGTTAAGAGCAGCTAGACTTGTAAGATTAGAAAACAGATCAATTAGGGGTGCGGCAAAAGACTTTGATATTGCCGAGAGAACTCTGAGAAGATTTTTGTTAAAAGTAAGAGAAGATGAATTAAATGGGTCTGCCGAGATACCAACAATACGTATCGGTTATTCCAAACCACGACAGGTAAGATGTGTCTTTGTGCGTGTGCGTGGTTTATGTTTCATATGGCTATATCAATTTTAGGTCTTTACCGACATCCAAGAAACCCTTCTGGCGAAATACATTCTTCAAGCTGCAGACATATACTATGGATTAGCACCGAAACAAATAAGAGCTTTTGCATTTGAATATGCCGTGGCGCTAGAAACAAAATACCCGCCACAATGGAACGTAACAAAAATGGATGGCGAAGACTGGTTTACGTTTTTTATGAAGCGACACAGGGAACTATCCATCCCAACACCAGAGGCGACAAGTTTGGCAAGAGCTACGAGCTTCAACAAATCCAATATTGAGAATTTTTTGAGAACCTAAGCACTGTTCTGAATCGTCTTAAAATTGGACCCGAAGATATATATAACATCGACGAAACGGGGATCACTACATTACAAAAACCATACCGTATTGTAGCCAGAAGAGGTTTTAAACAAATTGGAAGAATTACTTCCCAAGAAAGAGGCACGTTGGTTACTTTGGCCGTTGCGGTATCAGCTATAGGGAATAGCGTTCCACCATATTTTATATTCCCAAGAGTAAATTTCAGACAACATATGTTGAACAACGCTCCGCCAGGAAGTATTGGAGGTGCGAATCCTTCGGGATGGATGACCGCAGTACATTTTTAGAATGGTGTAAGCATTTTGTTAAACACGTGAAATGTTCCCCAGATAAACCAGTTCTTCTTCTCCTCGATAACCATGACTCCCACCTGTCCATCGCTGCTTTAGATTTCCTGAAACAAATGGTGTAACAGTTTTGTCTTTTTCACCTCACTGTTGCAGCCGCTAGACAGATCTGTGTATGGGCCACTAAAAAAATATGTTAACTCAGCCTGTGATTCCTGGATTACAAATCATCCTGGTACCACCATGTCAATCTATGACATTCCAAAAATTGTTGCAACTGCATTGCCACTAGCGGTTACCCCTAAAAATATCACGGCAGGCTTTCAGGTGGCAGGAATATATCCCTTGAATAGAGATATATTCCCTGAAGAAGAATTTCTACCATCATATTCGACAGATCGTCCAGAAAAACAAAGTGATTTGAATAAAAATGGAGACGCTCCAACGGAAAGTTGTGATCAAGGTCAGAGTAATCAAATTGGTGAAGTTAGTCTCGAAATAGAATCTCAACCAGGTACTTCGAACGATCGTATAAGAGAACATACGCCAGAAATCACTACTGAAAAAGTTACACCTCTTAAATTAAAGCCCCTTTCTAAAGCGGGTCCACGAAAAGAAACGAAACGAGGGTGAAAATGTCGCCAAACGGCAATATTGACAGATACCCCTGTCAAAGAGGCTCTTAGGGATGAACAGAACAAGAAGGTCTCATCTAAAAAGAAAGTGTTTCAACAGGATTATGAGGAAAACATAAATCAAAAATGTTCCTAGAAAAAAAAGTAAGCCAACAATAGACAAACAAATTAACAGTTTGAATCATACTAGTGATGACGAAGAATGTCCTTGTCTGTACTGTTTTGATACATTCAAAAATAGTAAACCTGGCGAAAATTGGATCCAATGTGTTTCTTGTCACCAGTGGGCACATTGTGACTGCGCCGAGGGAAATAACTCTGATTTTCGTTGTATTAATTGTTTAAGCGAGAACGATAATTAGTCTTTAGTCATTTATGAACAATTTTGTGTTTTTATTCTTTTTTTGTGTTTTTATATTTTATATATAAAAATGTATACTTAGACTCGATGTGTTTGTAATTTTCAAGAAAAAAGATGTCCGCGGCAACGTACCCCATCGCTGCGGCAATTTGCCCCAAAGAGGGGTAGGTTGCCGCACCGTGCTTCTCATAAACATATAATTTTTTTTTCAAAGTCTTGTGTCGTTGAAAAATTATCAAGCATGTCAGATTGCACCTAAGACATGAAAGTATTCAATAGACCAATTTACATTTAATTACATTAAACACATAAAAATATATATTGAAAAAATTCAAAAGTGCGGCTACTAACCCCGGTCTCCCCTAAGGTTATTACAGAATATCTTCACGTGCCAAAAACTTCGGAGTAATATCAGAATCATCAATCATTTAATTTTAGATGATGTACAATGCTATAATTAATAGTTTCACTAAAGGTTCGTACAGACCGGACGATAATCGCTGGCAACACACCGTTTTGGATGTTGACATTCCAACATCGACACAATTTTTTGCGGCAATAAAAACACCAATGATGCTTCTTGCATTCAAATAGGAACATATGTAGAAATTTTTTTAACTGCTGAAATTATTTTTGTCTTCTATTCTAGAATAGGCAGTAAATTGGTCATACTATATTTGTACGTTCCTAATTAGTTTAAGTATTCATTTAAAGGTGAAATGTGGAGCAAATATGAAATATTGAAACACAGTGAATTGTTTCACGCAGCCCATGTGTTTTGTTATATGAAAAAAATAATATAGAGATAAAAATAAAAACTTAACTAAGGAACTGAAAAATATAGCCATGTAGCCAACATTTTGAAACTAAAATCAATGAAAACAAATCACCACCGAGAACATACCAAGAAAATTTTAACAGAAACCTAATGGTTTGGTTATATTCCTCTAAGCTTAAAGTCTTTTAAAGTACTTCGATCGATGTATCATTAAATTAAATTCAGAATTTTCTCCATGTTTATATAATTGTGTCCTCTACTGTCGCCCTTTCCTGTTTTAATTTTGAAGAGAACTGATTACAGTGAAAGCAGCAACAGAGTAAAAAAATTTTAACAATATAACACTTTACTTTATTCGGACAAGCAAAATCTGTGCCAACATGTATACAGACACAAGTAGCTTAATTCAACATCGATGTTGCGGAGATTTAATGTATTATATTGTATGTGATGTTACTTGGTATGTACACGAAGTGTCGCCACCACTACGAAATATTCAATTAGCCAATTAGCAAAATCAAAGAGGATATAGATGTTGGAGAGAATTATATAAAAATGGAGAAATATCTTCTTTCTTTTGTGTATCCCATGAGACAGAAGTTGAGTGAAACAAGTTCAAATATTTTATCTTTTAATGAGCACCAATACTACCTGAAAAAAAATACAAATACCTATAGTTAGACAATGTTTACTTAGTACCTGTTGCTTCTGGAACTAAGGAGAGAAACAATAGCAATACTATATCCTCCGCCTAAAAAGAAGAAATGTATCCCGTTTCCACCGATATTACACGCAACAATCAACATCGCTGTTTTTGGTTGCCGCAACAAGTTGTATCAACTGATGCAACATCGGTTGGCAACATCGAATATCGAGGTATTGCCAGCGAGTAATGTCAAAATGTTTCCAGACACAAGTTGCTCGGATCAACATCGATGTTGCTAAGTTGCAGGCGATGTTGCTAGTTCTGTCTTGCTAGCAAAGCAAAGAAATGGGATATGAATTCAGAAAAGCCAAAATTAGAGGATTTTTAGTTGCTAATTAGCTGCTCTGAAATTTTCACCGCAATCCATTGCTGAAAATTGAGTTGTCAACAAAACGTTTATCTAGCAACGCAGTGACAATTATATATCTACGATAGATATAAATTAAAAAGAATTGAATGCTAATTGGTGCTGCAGATATAGAAAATTGCATTGGAATTATGCTGAAAAGGAAGTCGTTATTCAAAAAAATTGTAATGCTATAATCGGGACTTCTGGAAATTGAAATGAAATTGAATTCAGGTTTAGTGGTAATTTAAGAATTGAATGCTAAGAAACTTACAAAAAGGCAAAAAAGTAAACTTTATTTATCCTAAAAATTACGAACAAAAATTCATTGATCGTGTAGTTCACACTTCAATAATATATATTGAATTTTTCTTTAATACAACATAAAATGTTCAAATATACGATGTCTAATAGACTGAATAGGGAAATTTTACATCTTGGTTTCTGCAAATATCAAAGTATTGTGGATACATGAAGAAATCGCCTAGAAATTTATAAATATATAACCCTTAAAAAGTTTAAACCTTCTGAATTTCAATCGATACGATTGAGATATAAACAGATACCTAGAATCTTAAGATGGGGAAGGTACATAATAGATGCTTCTTTCCAAGCTGGGTTACATGAAAACTCCAATTTAGATGATCACCAACATGTATATGCCTAAAAAATTAACATTATTAATTACTTTAATATGTGCACATTTCAAATTCATATCATTAGGGTTTATATGGGACAGAATATGAGAGAAACCTTTGTGCTTTGTTTCCTTTTCATTAAAAAAAAAAGCCTAAAAATTAAATAAGTGTCATCGTTTTACATAATTGGCTGAAAATATTCACCATGCATCCTAGAAAAAATATTTCGTGCGTCATTAATGTATATTAAAAATAAGAGAGAACCCAACGTGCTTCCCCGTAGAACACTCGAAATAATATTCATCGAGGAAGAATAGTCTAAACGGATATTATCAAAAAGTTGAACTTTATGTTACCTGAAACTTCAACTAGTAATAGTTTATTGAAGCTTCAGACGCTTATGAAGTCAAGTTTTCAAAATTAATTAATTTTCCTAATATACTAGCTATAGTATCAAAACAAACAAAAGTTCTTGAATAGGATGTATAATTTATTACTGAAATATCTCTGCATTCTGAACATGTGATTTTTGTTCCCTATCGACATATTAAATGCAAATACCTAACAGTGAAATGAAATTTGTATGTGAAAAATCTATCGAAATTATGAATTCTAAATATAGCACTTGTATACACTCAGGTGCGCAAAAAAGACTAAGAAAAAAATTATCATGAAGCAGTTAACAAGCCATCAAAGGTTAGTCCAAATAGGAAAGGACAAAGAACATTGTTTTTCCGAAGTATGAACGCAGTTGAGTCTGAAACTTATAATTTTCTACATCTGAAACTTTCTGTAATTTTCCGAAATCTCCTGAAATATATGTGGTTATTCAGACTAAGAGAAAAATGAATATATATTTTTCACATTTCCATTATTATGGGTTCATCATGCTTCCGAGATTTGAAATTCATATGATTGAAAATAAGAATTTTACCTTAGCTTGTATTCCTCAGCCTGGCCATAATGCGACATTATTATCACTTTTGGCGGTATCAAATTTTGAAAGGGGCAGATAAATCAGACTTTATAACCATTCTCTATGTTTTGCAACTAAAATCTAGGTGCTAGTCTAAGTCACCTCCAATGAGTTTTAAAGTTGATCATGTTGTTTTCTGCTTCAAAGAAATCAAATTTACTTCAATTTGGAAATAAGACGATTCTAAAAGACGTAAATAAACTTTTTTGCTATACGTTCAGTGTATTTATGAAGTTGTCACAAATATAAAAAATATATGATCGATTTCACTGCGTTTAGTCGTATCTCTGGTTGTTTTTGGCATCTCCAAACTGGGAGAGTGAGTATCAGGGAGGTGCATGAGCTGAAATTTTCTGAGAAACAGCCTTCTTGGAGGGAATATGGAGATGAAAAACTCGACCATTGAAGGAATATTTTTACTCACAAACGCCCTCTACATTTAATAACAGGGTTCAAAACTAATACCTGGAGCATGTTGTTTTCTGCTTCGAAGAAATCAATTTTACTTCAATTTGGAAATAAGATGATTCTAAGAGACGTAAATAAACTTTTTTGCTATACATTTAGTGTATTTATGAAGTTGTCACAAATATAAAAAATATATGATCGATTTTACTGCGTTTAGTCGTATCTCTGGTTGTTTTTGGCATCTCCAAACTGGGAGAGTGAGTATCTGGGAGGTGCATGAGCTGAAATTTTCTGAAAAACAGCCTTCTTGGATGGAATATCGAGATGAAAAACTTGATCATTGAAGGATTTCCTCCCTCTTCATTTTTATTAAATGGGTTCAAAAATAATACTTAGATTGAGTTGATTTTAGGAATGTATTGTTTTCGTGGGTTTTAACGTTTTGCATACCGCGCACCTTCTGCAGATTGAGTTGGTGAATTGAAATTTAGTACGTGGACTGAGTAGATGTTAGATGTCTTTTTTCTTAAGAGTTGCCCCTTCGATGTAGTGATTTCTAATTTTTTGTGTTATTTTAAGGATTTTCCTCCAGATTGAACTAGGAAATGCCCTGTGGTAGTTTCAATTTTTTTCTTCAAACGTCTCCATTGCATTATTACACATAAAATTTTATGTTTGTTTTGAGGGTTTACTCACCTCCACAGCACCCCCAAATTGAATTAAGGGGTTTAAAATTTGAATGTAAAAAAAAGAAAAATTCGGAAGAATTACGAGTAGAGAAAGCTAAAATCAATATGTAATATGTGTTACAAATACATTGAATTGAAACTCTGGAAAGAACGAGTTTCCTAGAAAGAGTGCTCCCGCGCCTTCACCATTCTATAAAACCATTGTTTACGTTCATAGTACAAAAGTCACATCCACGGTAGCAGCTGATGATGAGAAGGGCCTCAAGAATAATAGGCCGTAGAGCTGCTACAGATCGGCCTAACTATTCGCGAGATTCGAGCGTTGCAAATTTGACTTGGTTGGAGAATACGCATATCCGAGGCATTTAGCATGAAAAAGTGACTGAGGAGTATAATTTTCGTAGCCGTAGAATATAGGTACCTTTCGCAGTCGCGGAGTAGAGATTTTGTTGAAATACGTGCCCGTATTCGATTATATTAACAATAATTATAGAGGTACTAGCTGACCCGGCAAACGTTGTTCTGCCATATAAATTATTTTTATCTATTCATCTATGTGCCGTTGAATATCTACCGATCTATCTATCATTCTATCTATCTATCTATTTATCTATCTATCTGCATATCTATCTATCTATATATCTATCTATCTATCTATATATCTATCCACCTATCTATCTATCTAGTTATCTATCTTTCTATCTATCTATCTATCTATCTATCTAACTATCTATCAATCTATCTGACCCGGCAAACGTTGTTTAAATTATTAAAATGGCTATTGAAAAATATGGGTTGTTGATAGAAGGGTGAAAATTTAGAGTATTTTTTAAAGCAACATCATAAAAAAATTAAAATAAAAAATTTTGTTCAAAAAATTCATAAAAATGTTAATCATTAGGAGTATGAAAAATATATTACGACCTATTCTCAAATCGACTATTGTTATTTTCGATTGCCATCTTGTAGCCCTATTGCGGAGATAAAATAAAAAAAATTAAAATCGCGATGCAAAAATAGGGGTTGATCGTAGAAGGGTAAACAATTGAGAGTAATATGAATTTTTCTATTCTAAGTCATGACAAAATGAAAATGACAATCTTGCCAAAAAAATTGAAGTTTATAATTAACAAATAAAAAATAGGGGTTGATCGCCACACAAAATTTCATGAGAATCGGTCGAGTCATTTCCAAGGAGTTTAACAAAAAAAAAATTGGGGTTGATCGTAGAGGGGGGAACATTTAGGGTTGTATGTATTTTTGAATGTTGTATCATAAAAAAATAGAACATAAAATTTTGTCTGAAAAATAAAATACAAATTTTAGGGGTGGACCACCCTTGATATTTAGGGGATGGATAATAGCGGTTGGCTGATTCGCAGACCTACGCGATATGCACACAAAATTTCATGAGATTCGGTCAAGCCGTTTCGGAGGAGTACGGTAACAAACTTTGTGACACGAGAATTTTATATATTAGATACTCTTTGACAGAAGAACGTCAATAACATTAAAGTTTAATGAATTATAGCCGAATATCGGCCACTGGACGACCACTAATGAGAAGATATTCGACAAGTCACTTCACCTCGCTCGTAAAATTCAAATGGGATCTAACTAGAAAAAAACAGCTTAAATTTTTTCACAGATTTACCACGTTTCATTTATTCATTATTGTATTGTGTGTATATGCAAATTTCTTGGTGTTCATTCAGCCAACTCCCGTGAAGGCTCATTAATATTCTAATTGTTATCGTCTTTAATAAATGAATTTATAATTTTGATACCTCTAATATAAAATTTGATGTAAAAGCGTGTGTGAAGATACACGCAGATTAGATTTAGCGCGAACAGGAAGAAACACTATTACTGCCCATTAGCCTGAAGGCGATTTACCTTTTGCTAACCTGAGTTATGTTCAGTAGCAGTATTGATGTCTCTTGTTGATGAACTGGTTGTTTCTACCAGCGTGGAAGCTAGTAAATCATTTAATGCTGCCCACGACATGCTATGCAAGATTCAACTTTACTAATATGTTATCTTATTTTCAGCAGTTATTTTCGAAATGATGTTCCATTATTCTTTTGTGTGATTTTATGATTTTTTGAAAAATTATTTCAATTAAGACTATTTATAGATTATTCCCAACATCTTTCATTATTTTGCCGTAAATACATGAATCTTATGGAACTTTTTATACCTAGATTGAAATTGTAATGCAATAGTGCGGCGTTTCCCAAACTTTTTTGACCGCGGTCCGGTACGAGGTTTTAAAATTTGTTGCATTCCACCTTATGAAAAAAAAACATTTGTTCACAAAAAAATTTTATTTTTCAATAAAAATCAAGTTATATGTTTGTTTATTTCATACACAAAAATTTCAAAATAATCATATAACAAAAACATGAGTAATTATCCATTATCTTCATATAAAATTTTAGCAAATGAGTTAGCTTTGTTTTACATATTTTGTCCTTTGTGCGAAGGATGATGTTGTTTGTCATCACATATCAATTTCAAGTTAGGGAGTAATGATGTTAATTTCATTCTCAAATTAGGTTCGACATTCAATGTGATGGATACTTATTTTTTTTAGTACACCAAGACTGAGAACGCTGCTTCACACGTATAAGTGATGGTGACAAAAAGCATTAAAAATTGTATCGCTTTTTCACTTACGTTTGGATATTCCTTTTGACAGCGAACCAAAAATTAATTAGTGGTACAGTTTCAAATATTTTCTTGAGATCGGTGTCTGTTTCATGAAATTTTAATTAAATTATCAGCTTCTTGTTCACTAAAATTAAGCATTTCTTCATTTTCAATTTTAACAGAAAAAGGATCATTAATCCACATATTATTTAAAGGAATATCCGCGAAGTATAATCTTTAAAACTATTTATTAGCTCCGAAAGATGTTCTTGAATTGAAACTGATAATAGTGTTTCGAGATGTGAATCTTCTTCATCGTAATGTGAATGTGTTTCAATGAATTTATATAATGTTTCAAAAGATCAAATATTTTCTTTTGAAAGTCGTTGTTTCGACAGAGTCAGTTTTTCAATGATTGCAGCGATTTTTTCCAATACTTTGAATATATTTAAACTAAAGCCTTTTGAATTCAGTTCATTTAATGTGTCGCACAAATCAGCTATATTTATTAACCACTCGAAATCGTGGAATCCATCCTTACATGGAAAAAAAGCATCTTTTTTAGATGGTGGGTGTTCATTCAGAAATGCCAAGGTTTAGTCTTTTAGCTCCAACAGACGTTTTGAAATGTTTCCTTTTGGAAGCTATCTTAAATTACAATACAAAAGGAGGTGTTTATGGTAACTCCCCATTTCCTTGCAGAATTCGGTGAAAAGTCTGCTATTTAATGGACTAAAATTCAATTAGTTTTCGAACTTGATATATTCTTCCAAAGTCAGGTTTAAATTTAAAGGCATGCGTTTTACCGCCAGCGCTTGTTCATGGATACTACAGTGCAGGGTGCACCCATACACAATTAATTGCTAATTTTTTTAAGCAAACCTCAATGACAGCCTGCCATTGCACGTGCTCCGTCGCTACTTAGACCAAAACTTCATCCAATCAATACCGTGACTAGTAACAATATCATTCTATATATATATATATATATATATATATATATATATATATATATATATATATATATATATATATATATATATATATATTTATATATATATATATATATATATATATATATTTTTATATATATATTTTTATATATTTATATATATATATATATATATATATATATATATATATATATATATATATATATAGGGTGATTCATTAAGGGTGGCGACCGGCCGTATCTCGGAAACCGTATGTCCTAGAATTTGGGGAAAAAAATTCTTATATGCAAATCTGCCCTAAAAAATGATTAAATATATTTTTGAGTCCATACTTTTCCGCTAGGTGGCGCAATCTACCACTTATAAAATATAATTGGATTTTTTACGGGAATATTCCCCAATGTAGGCTGGTAAAAAATATCAAATTTAGAAACTACTGTCCTAATTCCACAACTCTTGTAGGAGTCATTTTTCTGTATTACCTGTTCTGAGATGGTGGGGGAAGTTCTCTTTCTCTAACATAAAAAAGACTGTAACTCCATAATGCATCAACCGATTTTCGAAAACGTAGACTCTATGCAAAGAGTATTGAATTTAGATTTCAGTAACAAATAACAAAAACACTTTTAATGTTTCAATCGGCAACTAGAGGGCGTTATGTAACACCTAGCTCTATTTATGATTTTTTTTGAGAAATTTCAAATGCAATGCTATGAATCTAACTAGCTAACAAAAAGCCAAATTTGATAACTTATCGACCTGTCAAAACCGCGAACTGATATCTCTTTTCATTAGAAAGATATTGGCACTTTTTGATGAGTGTTGGTGATTGTTGGCTGGCCCTGTAAGGTGTAAGTATGTTGCTAAAATTGTTTTGAAAAAGCAATAACAAGTTCTACTTGTTATTGTTCATCATGAAAATATTTACTAACATTACATAATGAAACAAAACTAGTCCGGTCAAATTAGACCAAAAAATAGGGGTGAAGTTATAAAAATTCGCACCCATCTGAACATTGGTAGGATTGTTCAAACCACCATCATAAATGAAATCTGAAAAGTCTTTATCGATTTGATACGTGCAAAAAAATTTACTGGGGTTCGAATATCATAAAAACAGTTTTTTTGTGATTTTCAGCAAAGCAGTAATTTTTATCATGGAATTAGTTCAGACAAAAATTGTAGATCACCTAATTATCTATAAAAAACGTTTTCATAAATTTTTTCCTCAGAGCCACCGTTTCTGAGATTAACGATTCAGAAAGTTGAAAGAAATGCAAAAAAACTAGCTCAAAGGTGGCGTTGAAACGTGCATATTATGACGATTGCAACTCTTTCAAATTTTTGAATCGTTATATCTCAAAAACGGCGACTCTTAGAAGAAAAAGTATTTTACTCACAATCGATCGGTAATCGATGGTTTTCTAACCTTCAAAACAGTCGGGAAGCGCTTCATTACATACTTCGTACTTTCCCGGCTAACAAATCTCACTTTCCCGGCTAGCAAATGTCACTTTACCGGCTAGCTTGTGTCACTTTACCTACTAGTATGGAAATAAATCAGAATTAACTCGATATTCATTTAATATAAAAAGAAAAAAACTATTTGGAATTATAAATATTAATAGTTACAGTCGAATTATGATTACTATTGACCGTTAAAGCAAGACCTTGTTGCTTGAAGTTATGAGTTTCAGAATTCGATGATGATGCCGACGTTCTAGGATTTTCTTTTAGAAGTTCATCACACCTGTAAGCTCCGGAAATGCCAATAATCAAAGCAACCTGGAAGAAATTTGTACTTTAACATTTTTAATATGCACTAAAGAAATTAAAATGTTACCTTTTGAGGGAGATATTCTATCGGAGCATCGTTTAGAAATTTATCGATGTTTGCTTTAGAAAGAACACTTGACTTTTTAGCTTTGCATCCCACATTTTGCCTTTTCAAGTATGTCCGTAATTTTGCATAATTACTGATTGCCTATATTTAATAGTGTTAGTAGCATCGAGTACCTTGACCATAATGTACTGGCTTTATTCTGATTAGGTACTCATTTCACCGAAATAGGCAAGGAGCACAGTCTCCGTATTCACATACCTTCCTCTGATTTTCACAGGAATAAGGCCTTCGGATGTTAGTTCTGCAGCTACTCGAAGTTCTAGTAGTATGGATTCAAATTCGCAGTCGGACATTTTTCGTTAATATTGTCAAAAATTAAATTGTGAATTATGACC